>JYCQ01000084.1:0-17209 GCA_000931505.1 Hypoxylon sp. E7406B
TATTAATATATTTATATTTAATAAATTATTTTTATTTATATTAATAAATTATTATTAATAACCATTTATATTAATAAATTATATAAAATAAGTATTTAAAAAAGGCATAAATAAAATTAATTATTAAATATATTAATTAATCTTATATTTAATGTTTTAAAATTTATAAATATATATATTTTTTAAATTTTAATAATTATATTTTTCTTTATTTAATTAGTTTTTATTAAAGGTATTTTAAGCTTTAATATTACCTTTTAAAAAATTGTTATATTTAAATTAAAAATTAAAATAATTATAAGTTTAAATTTTATTAAATTTTAACTTAATTATTATTTTATAATATTATTAATTATAAATGTAATGTTAATTATTACTTATACTCACTTTAAAATTATCATTAAAATTATATTTTTTACCTTAATTTTTTATATTTAATTAATTAAATATATTATATTAAATTTAATTTTTAACATTATATTAACTTTTTTAAAGTATAATAATATTATCTTATAAATAATAACTTTATTAAAACTTATATTAATTATAAATATTTTAAATAAAAATTATTAAATTTAATAAATTTAAATATATTTTATAATAATTATTATTTATTTAAAGTTAATATATTTTTAATTTATTATTATAATTATAATAAAAAGTTTAAAGAAATTTTTAAAAAGGGATTATAAGTTAAACGTAAATTTACATTTAATTTTATATTTATTTATTATAAATCATTTAATAACTTTAATTATATATTAATAATTAATTTATATTATTCATTTAAACTCTTTTAATAATGAAATATATGTTAATTATATAATTTAAATTTATAATTTTATTTAATTTTATAACTTTAATTATTTCTTTTATCTTTTATTTAATTCATTTTTTCTCCGTTTTTACTTTAAAATTTATTTAATTAAGCTTATAATTTTAAACCGTTATATATATTTTATTAAATTTAAAGCATTTATTTTTATTTCTATAACGTAATAAATATTTACTTCCTTTTTAATAAAATTTTAACTTATTATATAAAGCTATATAAACATAACAATTAATAAGCTATAATTAAAAATATTAAATTAATAAAAAGTCATTTATATAAATTATTAATAAATAAAAGTTATTAAAAAATAATATATAAACTTTATTAATATATTATAACTTTAAAAATTAATATTTATATACTTTTTATAAAAAAGAAAATTAACATTAAATTACTTAAAATATTAAAATTTTTACTTACTTTTAAATCTTTTTAAGGCTCTTTTCTTTATAAATTATAATAATAAATAAAGCTTTTTTTTTAATTAATTTCAAGAAAATTAAAATAATTTTTATATTAAAAAAACAAAAAAAAATAAATATATTTATATTAAAAGTTAAAATTATTTTATTCTTTAATTTATAATATAACCTTTTTAAAAAGTTAAAGCATTATTTTAAATACTTATTTTTATTTATAAATAAAGATGGAAAACCTAATATAAATATACAATAATTTATTAATTAAATATAAATAAAATATAATAAGTTTATCATTAAATTATTTTATATTATATAATTAATTAAAGATATTAATATTAAACCAAAAATTTATATTTTTAATTAAAAATATATTATTAAATGTAAAATATTTTATCTTTTTTTAAAAGTAAGTAATTTTATTAAATATTAAAATATATAATAATAAAATATTAAACATATCATAATTTTTAAAAGCTTATTAAAAAAAGGTTAATTATATTTAACCTTTTTTAAAAAATATATTTATTTATTTTTTTAAAAGTTAAAATACATATATTTTCGCAAAATCCTTTATAAAGTATAAAATTAATTTTACTAAAAAAGATTTAATAAATTTTATTAATACCTTAACTAATTAATAAAAATATTATTAATATAAAATAATAATCGTATTTATTATACATTCTTAAAAAGGATATTAAAGTTAAAGTTTTTTATTAACTTAATTCATTTTTTACTATATATAAAATATATAATAAAACTTTTATAACGTTATTCTTATATTACTTTTTCACTATTATTTTCCAATATTACATTAATAATTCTTTTTAATATTTTATAAATAATTATTTAAAGGGGATAATAATATAAAAATTAAATTTAATTTTAATGTTATTAATTAAACGTGATTATAATTAATATATAATAAATAAATTTTTATTACTTTTCTTAATATCTTACTTTAATTAATGTTTTTTATTATAAGTTATTTAACTATTTAACTTTATTAAGTTATATTTATTTTAATATAAAAAATATCTTTTTATAAATATTTTTTTTTTTTACAAATAATTTAAATTATTTAACTTATTTAAGGTTATTTTTAATAAAATCTTAAAAAAATTAAGTTATTATAAAAAAAGTTATTTAAATATTAACGATAATTATATTATGTTTAATAATTATTTTATTAATATTTAAAGATATTTATAGAAAAATTAATACTTAAACTTTTAAAAGTTTAATTATAAAGTTTATAATTATAAAAGCTTTTTATGTTTTTAATAAGTAATAAAGCGTTTTAGCTTTTTTTTAAAAAGCGTAAAGATTGATATAAGTTAATAAAAAAATCTTACGTTAATAATTAAATTTAACAATTTATTTAACGTTAATGATATATTTAAAATTACTTTTATTAAATTTAACATTATATTTAAGGATATTAATATTAAATTTTAAACCTTTAAAAGCATCTTTTAAACCACTTTTAGTTTTTATAGGAAATGTTAAATAATTATTATATTTATCTTTAAATTTTATTTAAAATATAATAAATGTGATATTAAATTTAATTTTAATGTTATTATAAAAAGTTAAATATTTAACGTGATTAATTTTTAAGTTTTAATTAACCTTTATAAGTAATTTTAAATAATACATAAGAAAGTTAATATTAAGTTTTTTAATAATTACTTTAATAAAAGTTACATTATCATTAAACTTAATCTTTAAATATTTAATTTTAAAGATTTTTATATAATTATTAACTTTTTTTTAATATTTAATTTAAATCTTAATATATTAAATAATAAAATTAACTTTAAAGTTATAAATAAATTTTAAATTCTTTTAATTTATATTTATGTCATTTAATAAATTTATAATATATTATATAATATTATTATTAAACTTAAAATGTAAAGTTATTATAAAAGTTTTAAAAATATGTTTATTATTTTTATAAGTTTTTAAGTATAATTTATTATAATATAAATAATATTTTTTAAATAAGTTTTATATATAAAAGTGGTTAAAAAAGGATTTCATAAATAAAAATAATTTTAATGTTTTTAAACTCCCTTATTTTTTTAAAATATTAAGGAAATTATTTAAAAGTAATGGAAGTTATAAATAAAAGGTTATTAATTAGGAAATATTATATTTTATTTATAAAAGGGTTAAAGGTTTTATTAAAAGTGGTTTAAAGTTTAAAAAAATATTTTATTTATTTTAAAAGTGTTTAATTTTAAAAGGTTTAAAAGTTATAAAGTTAATAAATTAAAAATAAGTAAAAGATTTAAATGTTATAAAAATAATTAACTTATTTATTTCTTTTTTACTTATAAATAAATTTAATTATTTTAAATATTAAGGGGATAAATAATATTAAAGTATAATAAATATAATATAAAAATATTTATTATTAATTTTTTATAATAATTTATGATTTTTAAAGGAAAAATAAATAAATATAAAAAATAAAAAGAATATTTTTTTAAAAGAGGATAAGTTATCTTTATATATTTTTTAATATATTATTTAAATATATTTCGTTATAAATATTATATTATAAAATAAAGCGACTTTTTAAAAAGTTATACCTTTACTTTTAAAGATAATTTATTTTTAATATTTACTCTTTATGACTTTTTAAAAAGTTACATTTTTATTTTAAAAGGTAACTTTTTTAACTTTTTTTTAATAAAGTTTTTAATTTATAAATAAAAAAAGAGTTTTTAACTTTTTATTTTTTATTTTAAAATAAAAGATTATTATAATTTACGTTATATAATTTACCATTTTAATTTTACCTTATTTATAACCTCCTATTATTAATATTTTATTAAAAAATTATTAATAAAAGCTTACCTTATTTATATATAATTTTAATCTTATATATTTATTACCATTTTTTACTTTAATATATAATTACTTTTTTATTAATTAAAATTTATATATATATATATTTAAGGCATATAACTAATAATAAATATATTATATTAAAGTAATATTAGTATTATAATAAAAATAATCATAATATTAAAATTATAATTACCTTTTAATTTATTATAAAAAATTTATAACTATTTAATCATTAATAAAAATATATAAAATAATTAATAAGTAATATATAATATTTAAATAGTTAATATTACTAATATTTAACCTTTTATAAATTTTAATTTTATCATTATTATAAAAGGTAAAATATAATTCCCATTTATTATAAATAGTTAAAATTACTAATATTAGCAAAATTTTTACATTTAATAAATTTATAAGTTTAAAAAATATAAATACATATTTAAATTATATTATAAATTAAAAACTTAATTAAACTTTACCTTTAAATTAATTGATAAAATTATTAACTTTTATTTTAATAAAAATATTTATAAAATAAAAATAGATAAAATTTAAAGTAAATTAATTAAAATAAGTTAAATTGAAGGTTATTATAAAATTTTTAATCTTATAATTAAAATTATCATTTTAAACTTATAACGTTAAGATATAATTAATTATTTTAATAATATATTATAATTTAATAAAGATTTTTATATTTAATATAAACGAAATAACGATTTTAACGTTTATTACGTTTTTATATTTAACTTTATTATATTAATTTTAAATAATAAATTATAATATAAACTTATAAATTTTTTAATTTCATTTAAGCTTAAAATTAAATATTAATTTAAACGTGTTTATCTTATTAATAATAAACTTAAAAACTTTTATTTTATTATTTAAAGCTTTTAAATATAATATATT
The DNA here is from genome assembly GCA_000931505.1 of Hypoxylon sp. E7406B. Lineage (NCBI taxonomy): Eukaryota > Fungi > Ascomycota > Sordariomycetes > Xylariales > Hypoxylaceae > Hypoxylon > Hypoxylon sp. E7406B. The sequence continues at coordinate 5,035 of JYCQ01000084.1, forward strand.
TTAAGCTATATTATCCTAATTTTTTTTAAACATTTTCTTAAAACTATTTACTTAATTAATATTATGTTTTTTACGTTTTATCACTTTTTATTTTAATAAAAATTTAACATATTTAACGAATTAATGTATATCCTTTTCTTTTAATTTTAATTTAAATATAAAATTTTCATATAATTATTAAAAAAAATATTCCTTTTTAAAAATGATTATTTATTTAATCTTATATAATAATAACTTTATATTATTATCTTATATCTTAAATATTTTTTTCGTTAAATCACTTACACTTATAACTTTTTAATATATTAATTTATTTAATTATTTAAAGTTATTAACTTATTTAATTAAATTATTTAATTATATATAGTTAAAAGTTAAATTAATTAAACTTAATATTAAAAGAAAGAAATTTATAAATTTACTAAGTTTTAATAAATAATTGGATTTTATTTTAAAAATTATGAAAATATCGTTTTTAATATATTTACCTTTAATAATGTTATTAAAGCTTTTAATTTTTTAACTTTTTCTTTTTATTATTAAATCTTTTTAAAAGTTAACTATTATTTATTTTACTTTAATATCCTTTTTTATTTACCTTTTTCTTTTTAAGTTTATTTTATATAACATTATTAATATATTTAAGTTTATTTTATAAAAAGGTGAAACTTATCACGGTTATTTAATTAAGCGTAATAATAAATAATGTTTAATATTTTATTTTATGTTTAATAATAAAAGCCTTTTAATTAATAAATAAAAATTAATTAATTAAGTTTTAATAACGTTAAAATTTATTAAAAATAAGTTTATTAATTTAATTTTTTAAAACTTAACGATAATAATTTAATTAAAAGGATATTTATATTTAAATTTAAAAAATAAATAAATGGTTAAAAAAAATAAAGTTATTAATTTTAAATTTATATATTTATAATAAATAAAGTTAACTTATAAAGTATTTATATAAATAATATACCTTATTATCTTATATTTAAAGATTAAAGTTTATAATTAAAATAAATTTATAATAAAATTAATGGATTTTACTTTTAAAATTATTAAGTTAATTAAATTAAAGTATTTAAATTTTAAAAAAAAACTCTTATTAAAAAGGAATAATAACTTAAAAAACTTAAATATATATAATTATATAAATTAATATAATAAAGTAAAATAATAATTATAAATGAAAAGCTAAAAAAAAATAAAAGTGTAATATTTAAAAAGAAATTATAATTATATTATTTATTAAGTTAATAAGCGTTTTTTTAAATAAGATTTATATAATTATATTATTTCTTTAATATAATCTTAAATTTTATACTTATTTAATTAATAATAAAGTTAACTTATAAATTATATTCTTTTAAAAAATAACTCTTTTTTATATATTTATGTAAAAATTTACTCCTTAAATAAAGTTAATAAAAATCTTATTAAAAGATTATTTTACTTTCGTTTTTTTTAACGCGCTTTTTTACGCTTTTTAATTATAAATTTTATTAACCGATTAAATTTATTACTTAATTTATTCATTTTAATATCACTTTTAATATTATTTTAAATTATGTTACTTTATACATAAAGCCATAAATCATATCAAATTAATAAAACTTATCTTAACGTTAAATAAGTAAATAATAAATATTTAAAATTATTTTTTAAATTTATAATATATTTTATAATAACTCATTTTAAAATAATATCCCTTTTAATAAAAAATAAATTAATATATTTATTTATTAAATAAATATTTATCCATTAATAAAAAGTTAATTATGTTATAATATAAGTTTTTATTAAATTATTTCTTAACGTAACTTAAACTTAAATAAAAAGTAATTAATTAAATCATGTTATATTTATTATTTATATAACATTTATAACTTTAAAAAATATTATTAAAGATAACATTATATACTTTTCCACGTTTTACTTAATGTTATTTTTCTTTTTATTAAAAAAATAATAATAAGTTAACGTTATAATATTATTAATTTCATTATTTATAATAACTTTAATAAAATTAACTTTATTAATTTTAACGAAAACTTTAAAGTTAATAATAATTATTTCATTATATATAACTTTATTATAATATTACATTAATTATAAGCAATTAACACTTAACAAATAAATTATTAAAGCGGTATAAAGCGATGTAAATTTTATTATATTAAAAAGATTAACCCCTTTATTAAATTACGTATACGTCGCACATGTAATTATAACTTAACAATTATAACACATTTTATCATCCATAAGTTCTCATTAATTAATATATAAAGATTTTATTATTAAAAATTATAAAGTTAACTTAAACCTTTTATAACAACTTAATAAGTTAAGATTTCTTTTTTAATAAATTTTTTATTAACATATTTTTTTCTTTAAAAAGTTATTTTTCTTATATTAACTTTAAAACTTTAAATTTTTAATATAAAAGCTTTATTAATAAATAAATTTACTATATTAACCATTAATATAAACATTTTTATTTAGTTTTCATAAAGTTTTTTTTTAATTATTATATATTTTTCCATATTTATAAATATTTATAATATTTTAAAAAGTAATTTATTATAATTTTTTATTATATAAAGTAATAAAAATGTAACTTTTCTTTAAACATTTAATATAAATTAATAAAACATTTTCCTTTTATATTTACCTTTTTAATTCTTTTATTAACCTTTTCGATTTTTTATAAAACCTTTTCATTAATACCTACTTTAACATTTTTAAAAAAAGCTTTAATATATATAATTATTTTACTATATATATAAATAATTACTTTAAACTTATTAAAATAATCCTTAATATTATTATCTTTACTATTTTCATCCTTTTTATCTATAAATGCTTTATTATTATTTATATTAAATACATTAAAAATAAAATTTTTATTAAAATTATCATTTTTTTTTTTAAATAAAGGTATATCCTTAAATAATTTATTATATTTTTTTTATTTATTTTTATTTATTAAAACATCCTTTATATTATTTAACATTTTATAATTATTAATTTATTACATTTAAAAAACCAAATTTAATTTTATATTAAAAATATTTAATAAAGATTTATCTTTATTTTTTAATAAAATCCATATTATAATTTAAATAAATATAAAAGGCGATTTATTTTTAAATTATATTAATTTTTTTAATACTAATTTATAATTATATATTAAATAATTTATAATATATTACTTATTATTTAATTAATTTTATAATATAATTAAAATTTTTTCATTTTACTTTAAAGCTTTTTATAAGTTTATAGTTAATATAATTATTTTTAATAATAAATTAAAAGATTAAGTTAATAATATAATTTATAATCACCTTTTTATAAAATTTAATTTACTTTTAAATTTTTTGTAATTTTAATTTAAAAATAATTAAGTTAATTTTAAATATTTAATAATTAAATTTTTATAACATATACTTAACCATTTATTTTTAGTTATTTTTTATTTTAAAGTTTATTTAATATAATTTTAAATTGTTTAAATTAAGTCCAGTTTTTTTTATTTACCATTTAAAAGTTAATAATGGTAAAGTTTTTAACATTATTTAACATAAATTTTAATTGTAATTTTTAAAAATAAGTATATTTTTTAGTATTTTTAATATTTTATTATTATCATTATTATTATTATTATTAAAGTAAAATGATTTTAATTATATTATTAATATAGCCATAATAAATAATACTTAATAATGTAAATAAATAAGTAAAAATTAAAAATATTTAACTTATTATAAATTTAAAAGACTTTTTATGATTTAAATAAGGTATAATATATAAGTTATTATAAATAAAAATGGATAAAATCCATTTTTAATTATTTTTTATTTGTAAAATATAATTAAGATGTTATAAATGTAATAATATATTTTATTATTTATTATATAAAGTTATAATAAAACTTAAAGATTTTTATTAAATAAACATTATAATTCGTGTAAATATTCCTTTATTTTTTAATAAAATATTAAAATATAAAAAGAAATGTATTAATTAATTTATAATGGATTATTTAATAAGAAAATATATTTATTAAAAATAAATTTAAAACTTTTTAAAGGTTTAAAAATAAAATTATATTATATAAGTTTAATATATAAAAAACTTTATTAAAAAATCTAAGATTTTAAATAAAAAAAGTAATAAAACTGTAATATAAATTTATAAAGAAAATTATAATAATTATATTAATGAAATTGTTTCTTTGAAATAAAATTTAACAAGTAATAAATAAATTACAATATAATAATAAATAATATGATTTATATTTATAACGAAAAATAATAAATTTTAAATAAATGTGATAGTAAAAAATTTTAAAAAAAGGTGAATGATATAATTATTAATTAATATTAAAATAAAGTTTTAAAATAAAAATGGATAATTAATGGTAAATAGATGGAAATTAAACACTTAATAAATTAATTAGTAAAATTTAAAACGTTAGTTTTTTTACTTTAAAATTAATGTTATTTTTATAAAAAGCGTATTATAAAGGGTAATATATTAAAGGCGAAAATAAATTAATAAATTAATATTAAAAACGAAAAAAATAAACTTTATAATAAAAAGGGTTATAATAAAAAATGTTAAGTTTAACATATAAAATAACTTTTAAAAAAAGTATAAATATAAATATAAAAATATTTTAAATTACATATTTTTATAATTAACTTATAAAAATAAATTAAAATATATTATAATCTTTTATTTATAAAATTTATTTTTAATATATTATATCCAAAAAATATAAATAATTAATAAAGGGAATTATATAACTTATATTTAAATTTATTTAAAATAAACATGTTATAATTAAAGTCACTTAAAGTTATATAAAATAAATAAGTATATATTATAAATATTAAAAAGTTTAATTATAAAATATTATTTAATAAAGCTTTTTTTTTTAAACTATTTTTCTATATAATTTATACTTTACTTTTTTTTTATATATTTAAATATTAAAAGATATTATTAAATCATTTCATAAAATTAATTTAGAAATATTATATAAAAAATTATTTAAAAGGAATAATAAATTAAATTGGCGTTTTTTTAATTTTAAATGGAAAGATTAACTTATAATAAAGATAAATTTTACGTTAATATTACTATAATTATTTTTTATTATTATAAAATATGTCGTTTTTTTTTTAATTAAAAAAATAACATTTTTAAGTTATTATTAAATATATGATAATATTAAATTTTTTAATTTTTTTATATAAAATATTTAGCTTTAAATAAAGAATTGAGAACTATAATTAATAAAGATAATGGTTAATTTAAAATAAAATAAAGTTATAAAAAATCTTTATATAAGTTTTTTTATAGTTTTATATAAGGTATTATTTTATAATATAAATAATTTTAATAAAGATATTAATAAAATATTATTAAAGTAAACGTTATTTTTAAAGGTAATATTAAGTTAATAATGGCCATTAATTTTTATATTTTTTTTTATAAAATATATAATATTATTTTATATTTTTTAATTTTATAAAAAAGATATATATATTTAAAAAAGTTAAAGTAATTAATTATTATATTAATATTTATTTACTTTCTTATCTTTAAATATTAGTTTTAATAATGAATTAATGTTAAAGTTAATAATAAAATTTAATTTAATATTTTTATTAAAATTTAAAAACTTTAAAATAATTATTAAAGTAAAGTTATTTTATAAAATGTCTTTATTTTAAAAAATCCTTAACTTTTATATATAATAAAGAAAAAAAAATTTAAATAAATATTAATTATTATTTAAAATATATTTAATAAAGTGTATATATTAATATAATAAAAATACTTTATATATTAATTAATGTTAACTTTTTTAAAATAAAAAATATGATATATTTATATTTATATTTTTTATATTTTTATATTATTATAATTTTAATAAATTAAATAACCAATTTTTAAATTACCGATCCTATTATAGTTAATAAAAAAGTAAAATTTTAATTATTTAAAGTTTACCATTAAAATGTTAATTTTAATTTTAACTATTATAATATATAATATAATTGCTATATTTTTACTATTAAATATATCTTTAAAAACATTTTTTATTTTTATCTTAAAGTATAATTAACCAAGGAAAAAGAGATGGATCCACTTTAATATAAAAAAAAAGATAAAAAATATTAAAAAAAAATTAAAAAAAGCTTTTTTAGTTAATATTTATAATTTAAAAGTGTATATTATTATTAATTAATCTTTTTTATATAATTTAAAAATGATTAAATTATTTATATAATATATAAACTCATATAAAATTAAATAAAATTATAATATATATTAATATTAATGTTATAAATAAAGTTAAAGTGTTTTTAAATAAAGATTAAAAGATTTAAATAATCTTAAAAAAGTTTAAATACAATAAAAAGGATAATACCATTAATACCTTTACTATTAATATATAAGATATTATAATTTATTATTAAAAGTTAAATTTATATAATTAAATACATTAATTATTAATAAAATATACATATGTAAAAATGAAATAATTAAGGATTATAATCTTTTAAATGTTTAAATATTTTTATGTAATTTTTATAAAAAGTATAATCATATTTAAAAAAATATTATAAGTAAGATATAAAATAAGTAAAATAAGATTAATTATTATAAATACTTTATTAATTTTTAATGTATTTTATAAACACTTTTTAATATATAAAAAAAGTAAATTACCTTTTAATAAATTATTAAAAAAGAGATTTTAAGTTAATTAAAATTAATTTAAAAAATGTTTTTAAAAATAAAAGATCATTTTTATAATTATGTTAAAAAGTAACTTTTACCACTTATACATAAATAATGTAATAAAGTTTATGATATATATTTAAAAAGTTAAAAATTGGAAAGATTTAACATTAATATAAATTATAAGTTTAATATTTATAATGCATTTTAAAAAGATATTAATTAAAAAAAATATTTAATATAATTATTAATGTAATAAAGTTATAAAGTTTTATAGTTAATAATACTTATTATATAAAAGTTTTAAAATGTAAAGTTATATTAAAAATAATAATAAAGTTTTATTTAATTATATTAATATAATTAAATAAAGTATTAAAAAAATTATTTATAATATAAAATGCTTTATTAAATAAAGAATTAAAATGTTATATTATAAAAAATACTTAAGCTTTTTAATGTTATTAGTAAAGGATTTACGCGTATTTACTTAAAGTTAAATAAATAATTATAAAGTGATTAATATATAAAAGCCATATAAATGAAATCTTTAAAAAGTAAGATTATATTAATTAAGTTTTACTTTTATTAATAAAAGTTTTAATTATAATTATAATAAGATTATTATCTTATTATTTTTAATAACAACTAATTAATATAATTAACATATAAAAGTAATACTTTATTTATACTTTAAGTTACTTTATATAATATTAATTAATTACTTATTTATTAATATTTTTTAAATCTTTTATATTATATATATAAAAGTAAAAAATATTAATAAAAAGGTAAAATATTTAAAAATAAATGAAAATATTTATATTAGTTTTTAATATATAAGTTAAAATATAAGTTTTTAAAATTAAATGGTAATATAATATTTTAATTATAAATTGTTAATGAAAAGTTACCGTTATAATTAAAAAAGGGAACTTTATTATTATTATAAAAGTTAAAATATATACGTTTAAGTTACTTTATTAATTTATAAAATAATATAAAATAATAGTGGCGTTTAATTATTAAAATAAGATTAAAAGTTAAATTATAATAAAGTAAAATTAAAGTAAATTATTTTAAACGGTTTAATTTTATGAAAGTTAATATTTTTTCCTTTAAAACTTAAATTTAATGTAAACATAAAAAAACTATAGTATAACTTTAATAATTAATAATATATAATAAATTCTATTTTTTAATTTTCATTTAAAAAAGCTTTTTTTTTTTTTTATATATGTAAGTTATTTATTTATATATTACCATCTTTATTTAATTATAAACACATGTATAAAAATAAATTTGTTTATATTATTTAAAAATAAAATCTATTATTAATTATATTATTTAAAACTTTTTTTTTAGTTATATTTTAAATGGTAAATATTTTAAATATTTTTAAATAAATTTAACTTAGTTAATTAACATTTAAATTCTCAGTTATAAGTTCTTTTTTAAGTAAATATTACCATTAATGTTTATAATGTAATACTTTTTATTTTAAAAACTTTTATTAACATTATTTTATAAATTTTAATTACCTTATAATTAAAAGTGTTTATTATTATTACCACGTTTTAAATTAATAAAAAGATATATATATTTACCACCATTATTATTATTATTATAATTATTAACCCCTTTTTCTTTTATTTAATAAGTTTTAATTATTATAAAATAGTTATTATTGTAACCGTTTTTTTCTGAAAATTATTAAACTTTTTTTAAACTATTTAAAGCTTTTAAATTATTTAACTATTTAAGTAAAACTTATAAATACTTTAATATTAACTTTATAATTTAAATAAGTTAATTAATTGTAATTATTACTTTATTATAATTTAACATAATAACTTTTTTTTATAAAGCTTAAATTAATGTTTAATTTTTTTATATTTTAATTAAAATAAATGATTTTTAAGTAATATAAAGTAAAATATATATTATATATATTAATTATATATTTTAAGATTATTATATATTTAATAAATGGTTTTTATAAACTTTTTAATTATTTTTAAAGTATAATTATAATAAATTTAATATAATGAAATAAATTATTTAATTAGTTAAGTAGGTATATGATTTTAAAAAGTTATTATATTTAATAACTTAAAGTTAATATAAGCGTTTAAAAAGGTTATTTTATTGAAAATTTAATGTTTAAATAAATAAATAACTATATATAAATATATTTAAATTATTTAATAATAAGTTTAAAAGTACTTTCTTTTTTTTCTTTTATATGTTATTTATTTTTTAATAAAAAATTGTTAAAATGACATATTAAGCTTTTAATTCCTTTTTAACTTTATCATTATTATATAAATTATATAAGTTTATAAGATTATATATTAAATTAAATAAAGATAATTATAATAAAATATTTATTATAATTAATAAATTATAACGCTTTTAATTAAGTATAATAAGTTGATAATATAAATAAATGAAATGTTATAAATAGCTTATTATATCACCTTTTTTATTAATAAATTATTTAAAAAAATAACTTAATTAATAAATATAAATATATTTAAAGATATTATAAAGTAAAAGATAAAAATATAGTTAAAAATGATTATTAAAAGTTAATATTAATTTTAAACTATAAAGAGTTTTATGGTAAAATATGATATATTAACGATATCTTTTAAAAAAAAAAGGTGAATTATAAATAAGTTTATATTTAATATGCTTTATATTTTTAAAGTAACTTAACTTAAAAATCTTATATTTATTTTAATATTATTTAATTTTAAAATTAAGTTTATTTAAAGTAAATAAATTTAATATATAAAATGTAAATAAAATAACTATTTAAAGAATAATTCCTTTTAAAATATTTCATCTTTATAAATTATTATTAAATTTCTCTTTTATTTATCTTTATAAAAATTATAAAGTATTATAAAGTTTACTTTATAATAAGTTTTATTATTTTATTTATATAATTAATAATTTCTTTAATTATAATAATTTGTAAATATTTTATTTATTATTTTAAATCTTTTTTTAAACCTTTACTTTTAACTTAAATATATAATTAAACAATTATATTAAAATATAAAGCGATTTTATTTTATTTTTTTTTAATTTTAAATAAATTATATATCGGTATTAACGTTAATAACGATATTATAAAAGTAACCATACATTTAAAAAAGTTAATTCTTATTAATTTTATATCATTAATATATAAAATATATATAAATTATATTGTTAATATATATGGTATTTATTATTAATATTATTTTAAATTTTATATATAAATAAACATTATTATTATTTTTAAGGTTATGTTACATATAACTTTCGCTATTATTTAAAGAAATAACTTAATTTATAATATTATTAAATTTTTTATAAGTCTTTTACTTATTAATTTTAAACATTTTTTTAATTTTTTAAAGTTTATATTTTATTAATGTTATTATAATTTTCTTTTTTCCGGTAATTTAATATTAAATATTTAAGCTTTTTATAAAATTTTATACATTTCTTTTAATCGTAACTTTAATAATATTATAACTTTATTTACCTTTTATATTATTTTAAAAGCTTTTTATCTTTATTTCTTTTTAAATTTTATAATTTTTTTATTAATTAAACTTCTTTAACTTTTAAACATTATGTATTTTAACATATCGCTTAAGTAAAAAACTATTATTATAGTTTAAAAATAAAGCGATAATGTAAAAATTTATATACATATAGCTTATTTATTTAAACTTAAAGTTAATTAATATATTTATTTTAACTTATAAAGTTTTTTAATTTTTTTAACCTTTTAATTTCATCTTTTCTAAATTTATTAAAAGTATTAAGATAAAAATAACCATTAAATGTTAATATTACTTATGTAACCTTAATAAAGCTTTATAAGAAACTTTTTAAAAGGCTTTTTTTTCTAAAAATATTAAGCTTTTATCGAAAGGCTTTATAAAAAATCACTATTACTTAATTAATATAAAATGATGCTTTTAATAATTATTAATATTAAAGTTATAAGTTAATTAACTTATATTAAAAAACTTTTTAAGCTTTATTATTAATATTAAACTAAAATATATTAAATAATATTATTTTAAAATTTAAATATAAAAAGTAAATAAGTTTTTACTTAATTATTAATAATTTTAACTTTATTAAAATATATTAATATTAAGTAAAAAATTAAATAGATAAGTTATTAACGCTTAATTTAAATTATATAAATGTTTTAATTTTACTTAATATATTTAATTTTATTAATTATTTTAAAAAATCTTTAATATATAACTATATATTTAAGGTTATTTTTTATTTATAATAACATTAAAAAGTATAATTAAAAAGCTTAAATTATATAATTATATTATGTTAATTTACACGTTAATATATTTTAATACACTCATTTAATTAAAAATTAAAAAACGTAAAAAAAATATCTTAATTTTATATAAATATAATACTTTTTTTATTTCTAACCTTAATTTTTAACTAAAATTAATATATATAAATTTAAAAATAACTTATACCATTATAAAAGTTATAAAGAACTTATAAAATCATAAAGTTTATATAAAAATATTAAACTTTTAACTTTAAAATTTAATGAGAAAGCTATTATATCTTTAAATATCTTTTTTAAAAAAATAAGCTTATTTTTAATATATTCTTATATTTATCTTTTATAAAGTTAACCTTTAAATTGCCTCATTCCTTTCATCTTATTAAATTTATCGCTTTTTATATACATCATTTCATTTTTATTTAATATAATTTAAATAATAATTTAAATTATTTATTAATAACTTATGTTTTTACTTAATTTTAATGTTTTACCTTTTTAATATCTTTTTATCTTTTATAAAAAATATTAATAATAAGTTATAACCTTTTTATAATATATTAAACTTTTTTACATAAATATTCCTTTAATTATTAAATTTATTAAAAGTATATAAGTTTTTTATAAAAGTGGTTATTTTTATATATTTTAATTTTAATAATCTTTTTTAATGATAAAGTTAACATCATTTTAAAAGCTTTAAAGTTTTTTTAAATAATATTTAAAGTTATAAATAACTTATTTACTTTTATAATTACTTTATTAACCACATTTAAATATATTAAACAACTTATTTTTTTTAATATAAAAATATAAATAAGGTTAGGTTTTAATTAAAAAAGGTTTTAAAATATTAACATAATAAAGAAAGTTAAATAAATACCTTTAAATTTAATAAATAACGCGTTTTATTAAGTTTATTCATATATTCATATATATAAAAGTAATTAATTAAAGGAGTTAATTTTATATGTTTTTAAATTAATTTATTTAATATTTAATACATAAAGTATTATAAATAAAAATTTAAAATTTTTTAATTATATATATATATATATTTTTAATATAAATATAAGTTAT
>JYCQ01000087.1:0-393674 GCA_000931505.1 Hypoxylon sp. E7406B
ATTATAAAATTTAAAAATATTAAATATTTATATATATAAATAATTTTTTTTAATTTTTTTAAGTTTTAATTTTAATTTTAATAAATATATTAATTATATATTATTATTTAATTTTTATTTTTTTATAATAATTAATTTAATTATAATATAATTTTTTTATATAATATTAAATAAAAGTTTTAAATAATATATAATAACTTTTATAAAATTTAAGTAATTTTTTATATTTTATTTTATAATATAATAATTTATAAAAAAACATTAATTTAAATTTTATTTAATTTTTAACTTTTATTATAATTTTTATTATATTTTTTTATTATATTAATTAAATTTAATATTTTTTATTTTTATATAATATTAAATTAAAATTTTAAAATTAATAAAAGAATTTTTTTAATAAAGTTTTTTTAATAAAAATCTTTAATTAATATATAATAACTTTTATAAAATTTAAATAAATTTTATTTAATTTTTATTATAACTTTTATTACATTTTTTTATATTAATTAAATTTAATATTTTTTATTTTTATATAATATTAAGTTAAAATTTTAAAATTAATAAAAAAAAAAATTTTAATAAAAGTTTTAAATAAAAAAGCATTTATTTAAATATTATATTAATTTAAGTTTTATTTAATTATAACTTTTATTATAACTTTTATTATAACTTTTAATAATAAAAAAACATTTATTTAAATATTATATTAATTTAAATTTTATTTAATTATAACTTTTATTATAATTTTTATTATAACTTTTATTATAATTATTATAATTATTATAACTTTTATTACATTTTTTTATTATATTAATTAAATTTAATATTTTTTATTTTTATATAATATTAAGTTAAAATTTTAAAATTAATAAAGAAATTTTTTTAATAAAGTTTTTTTAATAAAAATCTTTAATTAATATATAATAACTTTTATAAAATTTAAATATTTTTATTATAACTTTTATTATATTTTTTTATTACATTAATTAAATTTAATATTTCTTATTTTCGTATAATATTAAGTTAAAATTTTAAAATCGATAAAAGAAATCTCTTTAATAAGAAATTTTTAATAAGAATCCTTAACTAATGCATAATAGCCTTCGTAAAACTCAGGTATAATGCATAATAACCCTCGTAAAACTTAAGTACTCTTTGCAAAAGACATGTAACGCTAACAAGGATGGCGGAGTTGTTGACGGAGGTTGCATCGGCGGCTCTAGCATGTAGATCATTCTTTAGACTCGGTGTCTACGCTGCTCAGAATCGGGCCGTTACTTGAAAACGACCGGAGATGAACGGGGTCTTGTTTCAACTCCTGTCGACTTCATGTGATCGTCATCATCAAATCGCCGGTAGTTCTGTAGTATAAGAGCCGCGATCAAGACTGTTTTGTTATCTCCATTCCCTTCTTTCCTCGACTGGAGCCCATCTCTGTATCGATCCATGAACGATTGCCCTTACGATAGGTCCCCAGTCGGTAACACCAGCTGCAATCATGTATGTCTCGTGGGCCTCGCTTGCTCTCCTTTCTCCGCTGGTTAGCTTGGGTCTTGCGGCGGATACGGCTGCCTGGAAATCTCGAAACATCTATTTTGCCTTGACAGATCGAGTAGCCCGCAATAGCGACGACACGGGCGGGGATGCATGCGGAGACCTCTCGAATTATTGCGGTGGCACTTTTCAAGGCCTCCAATCAAAGCTCGACTACATTGCTGGTATGGGATTCGACGCCATCTGGATCACTCCCGTCGTAGCAAGTGAGTTTAAATCCCCTTACGATGTCTTCCTGCTGGGTAATTGACTACTATATGATCCCACTAGACACTGATGGGGGGTACCACGGATACTGGGCTGCAGACCTGTAAGTATTGGGCTTTGTTATCAAGCTTCACTGTGCCTTCTGAGCAATGCACCATACCTAAAGGTGCTCAATATAGAACTAATCTTAGGTACACTACACAGATACAGCATCAACTCGAATTATGGTACTGCAGACGACCTTAAGGCTCTGGTCAGCGCTGCGCATGACAAGGTGCGCCGAAGACCAACGTCGTACATGCCAAGTAAATGCTGACCGATGGTCAAATAGGGTATATACGTGATGGTCGATGTGGTTGCGAATCACGTTGGCCCCTCCGCCATCGCGGACCATCAACCAGAGCCGCTGAATCAGGATAGTTCCTACCACACCCAATGCACGATCAACTATTCAGACCAGAACAGCGTGGAAAACTGCTGGATTGATAATTTGCCGGACCTCGACACACAGAGCTCTGACATTCGTAGCCTCTACCAGAAATGGATTAGCTGGCTCGTGACCGAGTATGACTTTGACGGCGTTCGCATCGACACTGTGAAGCACGTCGAGAAAGACTACTGGCCCGACTTCTCTGCAGCCGCCGGAGTCTACACGATTGGCGAGGTATTTGACGGCGATCCGAACTACGTTTCTGGTTACGGCAGTCTCATGTCCGGGTTATTGAACTACCCAATGTATTACCCGATGAACAACTTCTACCAGCAGACGGGTTCGAGCCAGGCCATGGTCGACATGTATAACCAGATCAGCTCACTGTTCCCCGACCCGACCACGCTGGGCTCGTTCCTAGACAATCACGACAATCCCCGATGGTTGAACACCAAGAACGACCTTTCGCTCCTCAAAAACGCGCTCGCATACGTGGTACTCGCTAGAGGTATTCCTATCGTCTACTATGGCACCGAGCAAGCCTACGCGGGTGGGGCCGACCCAGCTAACCGGGAGGATCTATGGAGGAGCAGCTTTAACACCAACTCAGAAATCTACCAAGCTATCTCGCGGCTCTCAGCTACAAGGAAATCCGCTGGTGGCCTTGCCGGCAACGATCAGACGCACTTGTATGTAGCCGACACCGCGTACGCCTGGAGCCGCGCTGGGGGCAATCTCGTCGTTCTCACAACCAACAGCGGGCTTGGTTCAACGGGAAACTACTGTTTTGACACGCAGGTCCCCAACGGATCGTGGAACAATACCTTTGGCACTGGATCTTACACTTCGGATGGGGATGGAAATGTCTGCGTCACTGTCAGCAATGGCGAACCCGTCGTATTGCTTGCTGCTTGAGTAGCTTCAATGAGCCATGGGGATCCTGTATTGAGGAAGTGGCATTGTCGTTGTAGCTGAACAAAATTCGGCTTCGAGAAAAGGGTGAAATGTCCCAAATTAAATACATGTAATTACTACCTTAGGTACCTAATCAAATAACCCCTCCTCCTCCCGGGGCACCTCGGGACCGAAGAATGGGGCGGCTGTGCCTAGAGCCGTCGCACAGGAGTCAGACCATAAGATGACAATTTCACATAGATTAATTGTTACCGGCGAAGACAGAGACCGATGACGATACCGTGTGATTCGCGAATGGCGAGGCCTTTCTCGGTCTTTCGTGTGCAGTGGGACGGAAAATGATTGAGTCGGTGGCTTCGATGGTAGGTATTTACCTAGGCACTTGATTGAAAAGAGCTGGCTGACGGTGGTTGACGTTAGGAATCTTGCGTCAAATTATACCGCTGTGGCTGTGACCGTTGTAAGCGCTGCTGACGTAGGGGAGGTTTCGGACTCGGACATGCGTGTTTGCCGTCTTCCGGCCATCCCTACCTAGTGCTCCGAACACCGACGTGAACACATATATATATATATATAGCGATGGCCTTAATACCCAGCTGCACACTAGAAACGGACTTGCCTTCAAACCTGTAATTTTAATATCGTCAAATATAGGACGGCTTGTTTTCGCATCTAGCCTCTAGATTTTGGGTCATTAATATTCGACCACCTATATGATTTGCTGAACGTCGTGCTCATTTTTCCCCGTGGGACTTTACAGGGGAAGTCCGTCTGCACTGTTAGAGAGCTGTCGTATGATTCGTCTTCACAATATCGTCAAGTTATCTGATTTCGCGATCGGCTTATTTACACCTTAGACTTTCGGGATATATTGTAACACCTTTACGAGTGTCGCATCCTGCCGCCTCCTGCTGTAACGACGATGGCCTCCACGATATTATCTGCTCGCCTATCCCGGGGCATAGCTAGCGCCGCGGTAGCCGGTGCTGGAGTTGGGCTGTACTACATGTACATGAGGAGTATTGTCCATGCGGATTCGGGCGCGCCTAGGCAGATCTTTGGTTCTGGTCCAGCATTTGTGTCACTGGAACTCGAGAGCACCCAGGTCGTCAACCATAATACGAAGCGGCTGCGATTCAAGTTTCCCGAGCCAGATGCTGTGAGTGGACTGACTTTGACATGTGAGTTGGCCTTCACAGGCGAGAAGTAGATGCGTATTATTCACCAATATTCAATGGCTGACCTATTTCAAAAGCCGCGCTTCTGACCTATTCGTGGCCAAAGGGTAGCACACTTCCTGTCGTGCGTCCTTACACACCAATTAACGACCTAGGTAGGTGACTTTGGTGGTCTGTCTCTAACGAAGCCTATCTGACCTCGGACAGATGAGCCGGGCGCTCTAGAGCTGCTAGTGAAACGATACCCAAACGGCAAGCAGAGCACACACCTGCATTCTCTGCAGCCGGGAGATTCGTTGCGGTTCATTACGCGCATACCAGGATACAAATGGGAGCCCAACAAGCACTCGGAGATTATGCTCATCGCCGGAGGAGCCGGCATAACTCCTGCTTACCAACTTATTCGGGGAATTTTGCGAAACCCCGACGATCACACCAAAATCACCCTTGTGTTTGGAGTCAATACAGACGCCGACTTGCTGTTAAGGAAAGAATTCGAGGACTATGAGGCTCGATTCCCAGGTCGTTTCAACGTCACGTGCACAGTCAGCCAGCCTGCCGACAACTCGCCATCTCGAAGGGGTTACGTTACCAAGGAATTGCTCAAACAAGTGGCACCTCATTCAGGCGACTGCAAAGTCTTCGTATGCGGGCCGCCGCCGATGGAGAACGCTCTTGTGGGTAGCCGACGAGAGCCAGGGATATTAGAGGAGCTTGGTTATAGGAAAGACCAGATTCACAAGTTCTAAATGGTTGGGTTAGTATAGAGAGATATCCCGTTGCTATTAGTAGAGTTAATTCTCCAATATGGACGTTTCTTCCTTAGCTTATCGTTCGCTGTGCCTGCCTTTGATGCCGTCACGGTTGCTGTGTCGTTTGAAATGACATGGCTGCGGAGTGGAGGAGCTTGAACTACCGCTATGTAAATACCTTACTTCATAGGAGTCGCGCCTAAGGCTTTATACAGACTTCAATATCCCCTCAAAGTCGAAGATTCTTTCTACCCTGTAGTTCTAGTGATTCCTCCCTTAATGGGTATTGCCCAACGTTGCTAGTTGATAATATTGTAGGTTAGACACTTGTACTCGGAAGAGTTATTTGTAAGTCTGCCTCAAGGTCGATGGGGGCTTTTGCTTCTCCTCTGCTCGGCCTATTCCCGGGTCATTGAACAAGAGCCTGCGCATGGTCTGACGTAACCAGGTAAAGAATAGACAGTTATCGGAAGCCAGAGTCAACTAAAATGGATGCGAGAGGATTTGTCTTCGCATTGCCTCATGGTCACTCATGGCGTTAGATGGTACTTTGCGTCTAGATTTCGTCTATCTTTGTTTCGATTAACATATACAGAAAACATCATACACAGGGGGAAATCATTTAGTGTGTGCTAATAGTCAAGTACATTAGTAATAGGTTTAGATATGCGCGAAAGGTACGGATAGATCGGATACAGGGCCTCAGTGAATTGTGCTGCTGCTTATTTAGCCGAATGTTGATGATCGGCATGGCCAAGGTCTCTCGCTGCCGAAAACGCTAGTGAATGGGTAGATAGTACACAAGCCCGGCGGTTATATTACTTTAAGGGCTTCGAGTGAGCGGTGGGCAATGGGGAACGTTGGAGATCGGCAACTTTGCCGGATTTTGGCTATGGTGATGGACCGCAGATTTCTCGGGTCTGAGGCTCCCACAACGTATATGAGCGAGTTCTGGCGTGTCTTTCGGAGAAGGTATTGCGTGACTTGCGCGCTTCTGTTCCAATTTGATTATGTCGACTTGTTGACAGAGTGCCGCTACACTTGGCCTCTCTTGGCCTGTATGCCCTTTTTTGGTCGCTACATTGGTCGATCTGGCTTAATATGCGCCTCGCTATCTGCCTCCAGCCGAGCCATAAAGCTAACTTCGGAATGAACACAGGGATTATACTTCAAAAGTTAAGATCGGCTCCGTAGCTACAGTACTTATAACGAACCATAGGAATTTAGTATATCMCTCTAGCCACTCTCTCTTCTGCGTCATGTTGACCGAAAATGTCTATTCGACCTGGCTCGTTTCCTGGATTTCTATGTGCCGCTGGCCTTCTTCTGTTTATAAGCCCACACGTTGCATCCCATAGTCAATTTCCAGCTGCTATCGGCCAATGCCCACTAAATATTCCAGCCGCATTGCGGTCCCAACAACTAGGATGTCCACGCCCAGTTGACGGGAGCAGCGCTCACCAGCCTATCGACTGGTCGCCCTGGACGCACCCACCCGAGTGTCTGCTGGCAGAAAGGGTGCCAACGACCAAGTATTGTGTCTTCACCAACTCGCGACATGGGAATGGAGGCGTCAGTATGATTACAACGCCCGAGACCGCAGCGAACAGTGTTGAAATATTGAACGACTCCGGCTACACTCACACAAAATCATTTGTCAACAACAGCATCGGGCCTGCGTATGAAGTTATCGACATCCCTGGGAAAGGAAAGGGGGTGATCGCGACACGCCGGGTCAAGCGCGCAGAGCCAATTATGGCGGACTGGGCTGCTTTGGTCGTGGACCTAAACTTCCCAACTTCAGTGATGCGAGCACAGGGATACCAGCTGCTCCACATGGCTGTTGACCAGCTGTCGGATCCGGACCGTGTGCTCCTATTAGCCCGGAACAATGTTTTCTCAGCTGACATTGTTGAGGATGTGCTTCGAACAAATGCCTTTTCCTTTACCCTCGCCGCGGAGACCCATATGGCACTCTATCCTAAAGTCGCAGTGAGTGCTTCCGGATTGCTCTCTGTACTACAAGTAACTGATATGTAACCATAGAGAATTAATCATGCATGTCGGCCCAAGTAAGTATTTGATGGGTGATAGCAGCTCGAGAGGCGAGGGAGAAGCTAAAGTCGCTGGTAGTGCCTTCATAAGATTTACGCCATCGAGCTTGGCCGTTAGCATTGTTGCCCTGAAAGATATCGAGCCCGGAGAGGAGATCACTATTACATGTAAGCCTGGAACATCCCCATTTCTGGCACCCGCGGGCTGTCTCTAATTCCTTTTGGCGTTTATCCTAGACGTACCTATGGGAAAGACTCGTGAAGAGAGGCAGGCTGGCCTATTGAAGTGGGGATTCAGCTGCACGTGTTCACTCTGCACAGCATCAAAAGCTGAAAGAGCGGCGTCCGACTATCGTAGGGAGAAGATCAAGCAGCTACGCCAAGAAGTCATGAAGGCAGTGGAAGCTTGGGACGGCACGAAAGCCGTCAGACTCACGCATGAAGTACTAACCCTAATGCAGGCCGAGGAACTTGCACCACTCTACGCGAGCCAGTACGAGATTATGGCGCGGCTGTATTGGAAGGCGAGGGACGAAAAGACGGGGACTAAGTACGCGCAAATGTCAATAGACACATTAGTCGACCTGGGATATCTCGAGGACAGCCCCGAGGCACTACCGGCGTTGCTGAAGACCTTCGACGACTGATGAATAGAAAGAGAACAAGGAAAGGGGAGGCCCGTGGGTGGTGGTGTTCGGCCGGTTCATTGTCATCTCATAGAGATAGAATAACACTTTGTAGAGGATATAGTAATTCTTCACCCGAGTCAACCGATTTATCCCATTATAGGCTCGAGTCTGATAGTGTTTTGAGTCTTTTGGCTGTTAACAGGAGTTAAATTGTGAATGGTCATATCCATGCCCCTGCTGTGAGGGTCAACCCCACTTGACTATGCATCTATCAGAAGCTGCCCGCTTAAAAGAACGCTACCGGGTAACGAGTAACGTAAGCCACTAGCAGCGTGTTACCTATGTACATATATACGTAATATACATAGGTACATGTATGTTAGGTAGGTACCTAGGTAAGGTACCCTTCATCCCTCTGAAAGATTGCCGGCAACTAACTCGGGTCGCATTTACCGGCTAACCCCCAGACTGGGCTAACTTGCATATAAATACATATTGTAGGCTAAGTGATACAAAGTCTATTAGGAGGTATGTACATATTAAGGTACATGTGTAGCTACGTGTGCCCGGGTTGTGGATTTGTTTTGTTCTTCATTTTATGTCTTGCTTCCGAGGACTGCACTTAGCAAGTCCAGGACATAAACCCACCTATATCAACCCCGCAAAGAGCTTTTTTCTACCATGAGTAACTCGCAAGCGCTCTTCTCTGCCTCCCTTATCTCACAGGACGTTTCTCGTTCCTTTTCAGATGGATATACTATCCGGCCACTGGAGAGAGGAGACTATAGCAAAGGCTTCTTCGACTGCTTGAGTGTTCTCACGTGGATCGGAGAGGTCAGCGAGGCTGACTTCATTGAACGGTACGACGAGATGGTAGAGGCCAGGGGTACGTATTACTTCGTCGTGATCGAGTATGGGAGTCGCATTGTCGGGACGGGAGCCTTGGTAGTAGAGAAGAAATTGTATGTCCCCAGCCTTAAAGAGAACAAGTTTGGTGTACTCACTACGAAAAGCATACACCAGCGTGGCAAATGTGGTCACATTGAGGAGATTTCGATAGCCAAGGAGCATCAGAAGAAAGGACTTGGCCTGAAGATGATCCAGGCTTTGGACTCTATAGCCGTCAATTTGGGCTGCTACAAGAACATTCTCAACTGTGGCGCACGTAACGAACCCTTTTACGTTAAGTGTGGTTACGGTAACTCTGGAATAGAGATGTCGCACTACTTCGAGGAGGAGCGCGATGACTACCATCGAGGCTGAGTGGGAGGAGATTTGAATAAGAGTGTGAGCTTGGGAGACAACAAACCAAGCTCCTAGCTTTGCACCCGAAATAAAATGCACTACTGTTAAAGGGGTTACTTGGAGCCAACGCATGTATCCCTCTCGATCGGGAAGCTCTCCAGACTGGCTTGCTGTGAAATGTAATGCCACCTCAACCAATGCGGTCCTGGTATTCCAACTTGATCTTGTTAGTGTTTGCTGTAGGTAGTAGCGGTGCTCTGTCGGGTATACAGCGTAGTGATACCATTTCATCGCCTTTCCGCTACAGCCTCTAGGAGACCTTTGAGATGTGGTTGTCTGATGCAAACATAGTTTGAGCACTTGCTCGTGAAAGTCAAGCTTGTGGTTGGTGCTCACACGAGCTGTCGTTGGAACAAGCTAGAACCGGCAGCTTGTGTTGTGCATCGCGGAAGTCCAGTGGCATACTTTGCTGGATCTGGATGCATCGAATTGCAATTTGCTTGCCCATAACGCCCGTCTTACGGATGCGTTGGCTATATTACTATTGGTGGGAGACGGTATTTGTATGATTGCTACGGCCGGCCTTGTTGCGATTGGCAGAACTAAGCCTCACTGTTTGTCTATGTTGATCGCAGTCTATAGGATCAGCAAATGCATCGATGACGGGATCCTACCAATGGAGTAGCAGCTGTCTTTTGGAGATTGGTAGATCATGAACACGTTGTTGCGGGGTGTCACAGCTTGCGCAACATGCACGGCACGACGGTCCCTGCATATTGGCTACCCATCCTCCGTGGAACGTAGCGAATGAGGTACAAGTTCCTTCAGCCTCATAGAGATTAAGTCATGGTAGGTTAATGTTAATGGACGACGACGGTTCACACGTAATATTGTAATGTCTTGGCTGATTGCAATCAAGTGTGGAAGATGACTTTGGGCTAAATTTCTAAAGTCGTGCGAGATATCGCTAATAACCGTACAAGTCTGGAAGCCGTGAGGCCATACAAGGTTCTAGAAGAAGTCCACCTGCTGAGAATGGTGAAAGACAGTAGTGTGCCCATTCGCCAAGATCCATCGTGCTGAGAGCTGATCCGTAGCCCTGAACTAGAAGTTCCGAGTGCCGTAATTCAAGTGGTGCGCCCGGCAAAGAGATATGTTTGGGGATTGCTATCGCTGTCCCTGGCCATCCCCTCCGCTAGAACTGCTGTAGGCGGGGTGTGGGGCATTGGGTTCATAGCCGGACCCGTAATGGTTGATAACAGAGACATTATTATCTCTACCGGTACTTCGATGGACTACGTAGGCCCTGTAATCCTCTTTCCATCAAATTAGCTGAGAGCGGTTGTTTAAACTGTCATTGAAGGTAGTACGTACCAGCCCTGGGGGACCGCACTTGCTCGTGGGCAACAGCGGGATAAGTGGAACCGCTTGGTGAAGAGTCGGAGCCGGTTCGTAGACCCGAGTGGCTGCCGCGGGAAGACATGGTATTATAGGAATTTGCTGATGTTGAGCGATAGGAGTGCTCGTCCACGACAATGACAGAAGAAGATCTGGAGGACTTCTTGCTGGATGATCCCATTCTAGGCTGGCAATGGGCGTTTGGGTTCAGGCGTATAGAATATCAAGTCGGAAGCTTGCTAGGGATGGGTAGATTGGTGGCTGACTTGTCTGGTCGTTGAAGAAGAGAGGKGAATTGAGACAGAGACATCACGTCCTTTATATATATGAGAATCGAGGGACGTACTCTACCTTTCAAGAGCCACAAACGGGGGCCCGTGTTAGAGCAAAGAAACAAACATATGGCAATGGTAGCAGCGACACCGAGCAAGTGGCGAGAACTACGAGCAGTGCCCTAGGCTGACTGAATGGGGGCCGCCTCCGGCGATGGACGAGTTGCGGAAAGAGACTGGTCGAGTGACGGGAGACACCGAACGGTGACTCACTTACCTGAACATCAAGGCAGAAAGCAGCCCCGGAGGGGTAGAGAAGGGTGATGATGAGGCAGCGATTGAGCAATTCCGTTGGTCAAGAAGGGAGAGCAATAGAAATAACCCAGATGACTGTCGTGGGGTGGGGACCGCTTGGCAGGGGCCTCATAATCATACCTGGGGTCAAGGACGAGGAAGGAAGAATAAGAGTATGCCTAAGAAGTCAAAAGGCACCGACAGGCAGCTTGGGGCTGTGGTCAAAGAATGTGGCAGACTGAGAGGTAAGGCAAGTCATATTGGGGGGACCTCTCTTTACGATGTTGTAGCGCGCAACTGTGTGCTGTGGCTTGTCGTGTAGTTAGTTGCCTTGCAGCGACAGGCAGCTCCTGGAATTGAAATGGGCATAGGACGATTGCCTACCTAGTGGGTACCTATGTACCTAGGCTCAAAGACCTAGCTGAATGCTATTCAGCATCGAGCAAGAAGGCGAACAAACTTAAGAGAAGTGTTAAGCGGCTATGCCAGGGTTGGAGGCCAAATCGTCGGTCTGCTTGTCTGCCTGTTGAAGCCATTGAAAAGTGAGAAGCTTAGCTGACGTTCTGAGATTGCTGACCTCCGATGCTACCTAGGACTATACATTGTCCTGGCTACCTACCTTGGCTACCTCCGTAAGGATGGATGTATGTACATTGGCAGTCTCCTAGGTCCTACGGATGTACATTTAGCTAAGGTAGACGAGCGAATACATACACCTATGGGACATGGTTTGGGTTAGTCATACGCTAAGACCTGCAGATTCGATCGATAGCGTAGGACTAACATATTTTAGGTAAGGTCGCCTATGGATGATGTCGCCTACTTACCGATAAGCTTCCAATATCCATTTCAGCCTTGGTAGCATATTCATATAAAATTTGCCTGCTGAGGCGGTAGCGTGGCTTGGAAAACTTGTTCCAGAGGTTTTGACGCGACTACGATCGATATCTTTCCTTTAAAAATTTGTTTCGGTGAAAGAGACCCAGAAAATAGCCCCCGTCCTTAGGACCCACACGCTGCGCCGGGGGGTTCTGTATATGCAATTAAGCGGCATACAAAGGTATCATGTGTATAGAGCCTATCCAACTCCATGCCCCGCCTCGAATTGACCGAAATACTTGGTTGATTCAATTGGTTGTTTATCACACTTTCTTTGCACGCACACTACAGGGGAAGACTGAAGTCCTCTTTTTCATGTAACAGCTGGCTTCCATTGCTTGAAATTGAACAGATCTCCATACTCCATACGGATAACGAAGAACCCTTTTGGATAACGCCAATTCACAAGCCCGACGATATGCAACGCTTCCTTCTCTCCTTGTCCGTTGTGGCATCCATCGCCGTCAGTGCCTTAGCTGCGAGCCCTTCCGATCTGCTCAAGATCGATGTGACCCTCCCCGTCGAATGCGATCGCAAGACGCAAAAGGGCGACACTATCCAAGTACACTATAGGGGCACGCTCGCTGCCAACGGCAATAAATTCGATGCTAGCTACGATCGGGGCACCCCCTTCAGCTTCACGCTAGGAGGCGGTCAAGTCATCAAGGGGTTTGTGGCCGAATGACCCTATCCCCGCCACCCACGAGGTCCTAACGCGTATGCAGATGGGATGAAGGACTTTTGGATATGTGCATTGGCGAAAAGAGGTAGGAGCATCTATTTCCTCTGAGGTATGCGGGAAGCTGACGGCTATTAGGACTTTGACTGTACCTCCCGAGCTCGGATATGGAAACCGGGGCATTGGTCCAATCCCAGCAGGCTCTACTCTTGGTATGTATAATGGCAGGCCAGAAAGCTCTAGAACGAATGCGAGATCTGATATTTGATGGCTACTAGTGTTCGAGACGGAACTTATAGGCATCAAGGGTGTGCCTAAGCCCGAGTCTATTGTCACGAAGGCTAGCAGTAGCGCGAGCTCGGCTGCCAGCGAAGCATCGGAGAAGGCTTCGACTAAGGTGGCAGAAAAGATCGCCAGCAAAGTCGAGGAGGCTGCCGAAGTTGTTGGGACTATGCTCGCCGATACTGACGATGTACAAGAGCACAACGAGCTATAAGTCGTAATCCGTAGACAGAGCACGCCCAGCAAAGCAAGTTTCAGGGTGAGCTGGGGTTAGTGAGCATTGTCGCTTCTCGATTAAACATTGTCGTCAAGTTCTTTTAAGCCAGATTACCTACATACCTACATACCTACATACATGTAGGTAGTAGTAGTGGAGTAAGGCTACCTACCCCAAAGACTACCTAACATAGAGTTATGCTCAAATGCCTTGAGAGCTCGGTAAACTTTCTTCTTCATCTTGCGGGATATGATACGGTTCGTATCTTAAGTCCCCCACCTGCCTTCCCAATTGCCGCGAGGCACCTCCAGGTTGAGCTTAAAATAAACATAGTCCTGAGTAAGGTACATACATGTAGGTACATTAAGTGTACATAATGTATGGTTGGTTTTGCGTCTCTACGAGGTAGGTGGGAATTAGGTTTGGGGTAGTTGCAGGTGGCACGCCCACACCGCAACTTAACGGCAATCTTATTCCCGCTATCAATCCGGTACTTTTATACCTCGTTACCTGGTTACTGTACAATGAAAAGTCTCCATCTGAGGTATATGTAATAGTTCTAGCCCCCTTTTGCCTAAGTCTTCATTCGTCTTGGTTTTTTTTTGTTCTTGCGTTGGTATCGAGAACTTTACTTTTATTGGGGTTTGACTCCGGCACCGACGCGTTGACGGAGAAGGAGTCTATTCTATGAGAAGAATTGAATGTCAATCGAGGCATAGAGGCCTATTTGAGATTCCGATCCGACATATACGGTATCGTCTCATCATGTTGTTTAACTAAAGCAGCATTTCATTTTTCCCGCCTCGTCCTCCCGCTCCGCCAAGACCACCAGTGCACCAAGCCCGTCCTTTTCTTTTTCTTGTCCCCCTCTTGCCTCTTCTCCTTGCACTATTATAGGGTAACGGGGCTTCGGCAATGCACAGCCTCCGATCGCTTTTACCTCCGCTGAATTTCATCACGATACACTATGCCTACTTTATTCTGGTCCCCCTGGTTTCCTCGCTCGTGTTTTGGGGCTCCTCGGACCCCAAGTTCAGCATCTCGTATGTTGACAGTTTATTCTTGGTCMCCTCTGCCATGACAGAGGCTGGCCTCAACACTGTGAACCTGAGTCAGATGACCACTTGGCAGCAGGTACTCCTTTGGTTTCTAATCATCATTGGAAGCTCCATTTGGGTGTCCATCTGGACAGTCTTGGTGCGTAAGCATGCCTTTGAAGTGCGCTTCGAAGAGATCGTGCGCAAGGAGCGCAAGCGTAGCCTTGAACGGCGCAACGCGAGCTTGACCCTTCCCATCGCCCACCGGCTGAGGACCTTTGGCAGGAGCAGGACAGCGCCGGACAGCAGTGATACGGCTGCCTCTTGGGAACAACACCAGAACACCGGCCGCCTTCCTACCATATCTCGACCGAGTGACGGAAGGCTCCTCTCTACCGTCGTGCCAGAGCACCGTGAGGCTACCCCACGTGATCGTA
The DNA here is from genome assembly GCA_000931505.1 of Hypoxylon sp. E7406B. NCBI lineage: Eukaryota > Fungi > Ascomycota > Sordariomycetes > Xylariales > Hypoxylaceae > Hypoxylon > Hypoxylon sp. E7406B. Next base: position 14,463 of record JYCQ01000087.1, read on the forward strand.
TAACAGAGTCTTTGTCCCATATGAGCGGCTCCGTCTCCCATCGGCGTAGCTTGCATCCAACCGAAGACGTCGTGCCACCCCCGGACGCCCCGGATGCTGCAAGGGATAACTCAAACCCGCTGGGAAGCGTCGAGCATGTCGCGTTCGTTGACGGCCTTGGCCTTGGGGCTAGGTCGACGTCCATCGCTCCCAGCGGCACTACTGCTCAAAGGCACTTGTCTAGTACCGACACGGCTGTCAATCGCCACAGCTACTTGAGAGCCCATAAAGTCGGACGCAATGGCCAGTTTCATGATTTGACCAGTGAGGAACGAGATGAGCTTGGCGGTACCGAGTATCGAGCTCTCAAACTCCTCTCCGTTGTCGTCCCGCTTTACTTCTTTTTATGGCAATTCCTCGGATGTATCTCGCTCGGCGCTTGGATAGCGAACAATCTCCCGCAGCCCGCCCTAGATAATGGCATCTCGCCTTGGTGGAATGGTATTTTCAATGGTGTCTCTGCCTTCAATAACAGCGGCATGAGTGTGCTAGATGCAAATATGATACCCTACGGCAGCGCGTATTTCGTACTCATCGTTATGGGTGTAATGATTCTTGCTGGGAACACGGCGTACCCTGTCTTCTTGCGGTTAACCCTATGGTGCAGTTGTAAGTCAAACGTCCTTGCAACCCCTACATTCCTTTCCAAGAACATTTCTACCCAATAGATCTACCCAATAGATGAATTACATCATTTCTAAGCATCAATATCGAGAGACATTATCATGTTCTTCCATCTTCTTACAATGAGAAATGGATAACTAACATAGACTGTTACAGTAAAGATTTTGAAGCTAGTAACGTATTCACAGGATTTGGTAGAGTGGAAGGAGACGCTTGAATACATTCTCAAGTACCCCCGGCGTGTTTATACGAACCTGTTCCCATCCCGACAAACCTACTGGCTTGTTTTTATGCTCTTCATGCTCAATGGCACTGATTGGGTGGCATTTGAGGTGCTCAACCTTGGCAATACCACCCTCGAAAAGACGCCTCTCGGCTCTCGCGTCATCGATGGGCTTTTTCAAGCGCTTGGTAAGGTTCAGTCTAACGTGTGCGATGTTCATCAGCGCTGATTTTCTTTCAGCTGTCCGCTCAGGTGGATTTTATGTGGTATCTATCCCGACATTGTTCATCGGCCTGCAGGTGCTCTATGTAATCATGATGTACGTCAACTCCCCAAATCGATGATATCTCATGGTCCCATGGGTGTGAATTCTACCTTAAAAGGCGCCGTGGGACCCTCATTGGCGATAAGACATCGCTGACAATCGATCCCTTCGTAGGTACATCTCGGTATACCCTGTTGTGATAACAATGCGTCACTCAAATGTCTACGAAGAGCGATCGTTAGGGATATATGGGGAGGATCCTACGTATAGCTATGCCCTGACCCGTCCGGTATCCCATGGCCAACCAGGTAGCAAGGCTCAGTCCCTGAGTCGGATGATCCGTCTTGCGTTTGCAGAATGGTACGGGGTTGGTGCTGCACCAGATCAGCGAGAGGAAAGCCGAATCAGCTTCATCAGCCACCAGATCCGTGGACAACTCTCGCATGACTTGTGGTGGCTGGTCTTGGCCGTCCTGCTTATTGTTATCATCGAGACTAAGCATTTCTTGGAGGATCCAGTCACTTTTTCGGTTTTCAACGTTGTGTTTGAGGTGGTATCCGCTTACGGATGTGTTGGCATCAGCATCGGCTTGCCAACAGCCGCCTACAGTTTCAGTGGCGGACTTTATCCGGGAAGCAAATTAGTGCTGTGTGCTGTTATGATAAGGGGGCGCCACCGCGGTTTGCCGGTTGCCCTCGACCGCGCTGTTAGACTTCCTAGTGATGATATGCATATAGTCGAGGAGGAAGATCACCATATTCGTAGGTCGATGTCTGCTAGGCGGCCAAGCGTAGACGATATGGGTGGCCCATGATTCGACGGCCACAGCTTACAGACAATGACGAGAGGCATATCTCATCAAGTTCAAATTGTAGACAAAAGAGGGCCCATATTGAAATTGTAATGTTGCGGGTTAGATACTTGATTCATAGGCTGGCGGGAATAGATTCCTTAATCTATAAGACAATGGTAATCTAGCATCTGATTTGACAGGAATAGAAATATTCGCGACCCGGTCCTTGTGAAACCTCACGCGCCATTTTCGGCATTGCCCGTTTCCATGTGCGCCAGCTCGACAGGTGCCGTGATTCGATTTCTGTCTTGTACCAACTACTTCCTAGCCTGGAAAAATCATGACAGGGTTCGAACCTTTATCCAATGTTTAGACGATTCTACAGCTATGCGGATCAACACCTGGTAGATCTTAGTACTAGCTATATTGCAGGGCTCTATGAGTTAGGGTTATCTCTGAATTCCCTAACGATACGTAGTGTTCAAAGAATCATCGCACATACTCTATACTAGGGAAAGCTAAGCAGCATGCTTATTCATATATATATATATAGTCGCCACTTCTTACACAGAAGTGCCAAGATGACTAACCGAAGAATAGCTTGGTCTGTCTTGGGTCAACAGGGGTCGACGTTCTGCTCCGTTTTTTCTCGCCGCCGCTCTTGAACCTCTTCGGAGCTGGCATATCGGCCGTAGAGGCTGGACTGCGCATGAAGTCCTGCTGAACTGTGTCACGGATAGCCTGTCTTGAGAGGCATAGATCAATATGCTCGTTGAAGAGGCGCTCGTTAGTTGGCTGCGGCCTGCTACAAATCGGGCAATCCCACCACTCTTCCGGCTCCTCAGTCGAGGCCCGCCTCTTAGGGTTGGGCACAATTTCCTTGCCATGGTGGCGGTAACTGTCCTCCGCGCCCTGCGGAATTCCAATTCTAGTGTCTCCGGAGTCGAGTTGATCGTTATCGCCGTCAATGATACATTCCAACCCTCCTTGCGTGACACCATCTGTCTGGACAGTTTCGTCGGTGGTTGGATTTCCTAGCCCATCTGATGTGTCATGGCTAGTGTCCGTCTTCAAAGGTCGCAATCCAAAAAAGGCACGGGCGTCAGGCTTTTTGGTGCTAATCAGATGTGTACACCGAAGACCCATCAAACGTAATTTCATTCCCGGTTTCTCTTGCTCCAATTTCGTTAAGATGGGCAGGGAGTAATTATATAGATCGTCCGCGGCGCATATGGCTCTTGGTGTCACGACTTGCCTCGTGAGAACTTCGTATGTATGCAACTTCACCTTTAAAACGAGAGTCCGGCCTTTGCATTCAGCCCTTCGCATGTCCTTTTCTAACTCTTCGGCCGTCCACCGCAGTTTATCTCTAAGTTGCGCCGGGTCTGACATATCTCGGAATGTGCTCTCGGTCCCGACGCTTTTTCGTTCATACTCTTCTGCGGGCTGAACTTCAGTTCTGCCCAAACCCAGATAACACGTAATTAAAAACTCATACGTCTTTTCACCGAAAAGTTGACGCCTACAACAAGTCAATATCTCCCGTAAATAAGCGAAATCCTACGGTATCGTATAGTATATTCATTAAGAGGACGAAAGGGGGTGGGGAAGGAGAACTGAAAGGCATCTGAACATACTACGGACCTGTTAGCCTGCATTCAACTCCAATAATAAAAATAAATAAATAAAAGTATCGCCGCAGAAGTTATAAATAGAGACAGTAGGCCAACTCGCAGAAGATGATTCATACGTACCAAGAACTGACGATGAGGGTAGATATCACCGCACGTTTTTATGCCTATCTCCTGTAATTCACGCTCCAAGACTCGCCCGATGCCATTTACCTTCCTGGTCGGCAAATCCCGCATAAAAGTCATAATTGCGTTGCGATCATTGGACAGGACGTACTGGCCATTTGGCTTGTTCATGTTGGAACAGATCTTGGCCAGCTTTGCATTTGCGGCAATGCCGGCAGATACGGTAATTTTAGTCTTTTCGTGAATCTCATCGCGCATTTGCTGAACTGCATCCCCAGGTGTCAAATCGTGCTCGGCACAGTATTCAGTGATGTTAAGATAAGCCTCGTCGATGCTAGCACTCTCAAACCTCGGGTCGTATTGAGCTAACACATGGCGGACCTCCTGGGCCTTGGAGGTGTACTTGTCAAAGTTGAGGGGTAAGAGGAGTAGATCAGGGCAGAGCTTCTTGGCGACGAACCCGGCCATGCCACTTCGGCAGCCGAATTTGCGAGCAACATAGTTGCAGGTAGTCAGCACGCCGCCTCCAACAGCGAAAGGAAGGTCTTTGAGTTCTGGTCGGTCGAGTTGCTCGACAGCGGCGTAGAAGGCATCACAATCAACATGGACGATAGACTGGGTAAGATCGCGGGAAGCCTCGAGTTGGATAATGAACTGGTCGGCGGCTCGAAGTTCGCGGGTCAGGTCTAGTTTCTCTAGACGACGCTTCTTTTCCAAAATATGTTGGATCTTTTGTGTCAAGACCTTATCCCGGACCTCTTCGTGGTTGAAGTACTTGGAGCCTTTGGATGCGTTATAAATGATCTCGGACACCTAAGTTGAGGATCTGTTAGGATAGGCTCTTGGATAGAATGGCGTTCATAACTGGGTATACCTTGGATTGGTCGACAGAGTCTTGGCCAGCCTTGGTAAGTGACGGCCCTAGGAGATGGTACTTCAAGGTGTCATGTTGACGGTCGTCTTGTTTGGAACTGTCCGCCTCAGTGACATGCAAATCGGGTTCCGGCACAGCAAGTTTTTCAGTCATATTTGGGTCCGTGTGATGAATTCCAAGATATTCCCAAATATAGGAAACATATGGTGTGTTTGATACATTCCCATTTCCCTTGTACTCGTGACACGCAAGCTATGGCGCTTCGTCGAGGGGCACTTTCGACACGAGACGATGGAACCGTGGCGCGTCATAACACTTTAAGAAATCTGTCGCGACGCCACGTGATTCTAGATTGCGCATAATGTACAGATACGGGTACAGGTACCTACATAGGTATGTAGCGGGGCTGCGGGGCTGCGGGTGGGGTAGACTCGGTATGGACTTGGTATGTACCTAAATCAACCCCACCATCGCATGCTGCCTCCGATGCATCAATTTATCGGTCATCTATTTGTCGCTTCCACTATTTTCGTCTTGCTCTACCCCCTTAACCTCATCCTCGATCTCAGTCTTCTCCTGCAAGATCCTACTCACAGAGTCCTCCAGTAAAGCTCCAACAAGAGACTTGTTCTCTTGGTCACTTTTCATCATGTCAGTAATCACTTCTTTCTCCTTCTTATCCAACGCCTCCCGCTGCCGTTGGATCTCTTCGAGTTCGACAGTGGCGGAATTCTCCAAGGCATTCTTATTGAGATCCATCGCCTTGATCTTGCTGTCAAGCTCATAGCACATCTCTTCTAGTTGGCTTGCGCGTTTGTGGTCACCAAGCGTAAATGCAAGCGCCACAGCCGACTTGATGAGATCCTGGATTCCACGGGCCGTCGTCGAGAGCCTATGAACAGCACTGTGTCTTAGCTTGTTAGTCGCAAAGAGAACCTCCGTCAGCGGCGTCTTCCCCAACGTGAAGGCCTCTACCGGCACCTTATTGGACTTCTTGGCTAGTAGCCTTGTCCACTTTGTCAATTCGACTGAACTCGCACAGTCCCATTCCTTTTCCTCAAGAACCCCCGGCAGCCATTTTTGGAAAAACTCAAAGCAGCTTTCCTCGAGCATTCGCTGGGTCTCGTTCAGGATAAGGTGCTGTGCTCTATACGGAATATAGGTGGGATACAGTGAAGGTAGAGGCACTGCGTGTGATGGAGTCGGCTGCAGAGTGTCTGAAGACCTGTCTTAGTTATGCATGCCATCAAACCCCTTCCCGCGATGCGGCTTACTAGTTTCGTTCTTGACAGCTTCTGCGAATTCCTCGTCACTTTCGGCACTATCGTGTTCTGCACTAGCGATCTCCTCGAGCGCCTCAGCTGTCGACCTTGCGGCATCAATCTCGGACGCTTCGCGCTGGACCTCCTGATCCGGGGACGAGTGAAATAGCTCAGGAAACTCGACCTTGGCTTTGAGCTCCGACTCGAACACTCGTCGTTCCAGTAAGTCGCGAAGGATCTCAACTACTTTTTCTATGCCCAGATCATGAGTCAACGACCCTAGAGCAAGTGGCCGCTTCTCAATCTCTTCGCGCACTTTCTTCGGTCGGCGTAGATACGCTTTGTCGCCAGCGAAGATCACTCGGCACGCGAGGTAGACACGCCGTTTATCCGCTATCTGATGTGCCATATTCTTAGGTTTAGATATTTCAAGTACGCATTCTAGGTTTGAGGGGTGCTAAGTCGTTTAGGCAGGCACGTAGTTCAGAAGACTGCAGTGTCACATTGGCCATCCCCTCTACATGCACCTCATTGAACCTCATACTAAGCTCCAGCACAGATTTCATAGGCGTTCGCATTTTGATCCCGCTCAAACGGGGGACAACTCAGCAATGCAGTGCCCAATCTCGTCTGCATTCAGGACGCACAGCATCACACTCAGCATCCAACTCGGATGTCAACCCATAAGACTCGAGTAATTGAAATTGAATGTTACCCTGCAACTCATTTGCCGAAATTCGAAGCTTCCATGCGGGGATCGACTACATCAAATAGTCAGACTGATATTTTCCTAAACGCCTGTTTCTTCTTTTTTTTTCTATAGGCCGAGTTGGTTCGGAATGCGAGACCTCCATTCAAAAGTTTTCCCAGCTACTCTCCTAAGCTCGCTTCCTTCTCCATAGAAGCATTATCCCACAAGTGCTTTAATGATAAATACACATTCTATGGATAGGCCGTAAATTTTGAGGGCCATTTATGTATCAGCTAACTATAGATCTTATTTATACCAGCGTATCACGGCTTAGCAATACTCGCAGATACACGCAAGGCTCGCATTCCGGCGAATCCAGGCAGCCTTATATGCTACGGATAGTGCGATCATGACGCTAATATATAATTAGATCATTATACTTGATCATTTTATCTATATCTTTTGGAATCCGTATCGATGGAGCAAGGGGGAGGAGTTGCCCTTTATAAATTACCTCCCATCAACCATTGAGGTATTAGGACACCCCTATCCTATCTAGGGAACAATACTACCCCAACGGTTACAAGGTCTCGGAACTAAAATAAATGACTGAATACTAGTAATAACTAAGTAAAAAAAAATTAGTGCCTGAGTAGATATGCTCATTAAGTATGATCCATATATACCGTTCCATCGATCAAGCTTCCCTACCAACCGCTCTCTAATGGCGAGATTTCGACGGGGCTGTATCCAACACTGCGACGCTTAAGTTGGGCAGCACAAATTGAAAGCCACCATTCTTATCGGCTCGTATTATCGTCTTGCTAGTCCTCACGACATTCGCCCCCGTGAGAGGGTCATTAATTCCGTATGGGTTTTTGGGCCCCGTGAGAATCGTAAGTTCCCCAGTTGTTCCCGCTTTTACTCCTTCAATAGTCAGTTTAACGGGGACATCAGCACCGCCGGTTGAGTTATAGACAGCAGCTTTGAAGATGTGTCCACCTGTCTTGTCATTCTTGCCGACTACATAGTATAGGGGATTAAAGTTGGAGGTCGCCGGCAGTATTTTCGTAAGTGGGTGCGCCGCCATGAGCTTTCGGGGACGATATTAGCATGTATTCTCCCAACATTTCCAAGTGGGGTTAGGAGAGCAACTCMCCTCCCAGACATACCAAGACGTCGACCGAGTGACTGTATCAGCTGTAAACTGTATCATAGTTATCGCCCACTGCCAGCGATTCACTGTAGAGTGTAAGGTTAGTGATGCCCATTGGAGCCTAATCCTAGACCCGGTAAATATAGCAATACCCGCTCAGACAAAGGAGAAAAGGGGTTAGGAGTAAGTGAAGATTCACACGGACTGTTTCGGATAATCGGTGCCTGTAGCGCATTAGTCCAGGCTCAGGATATCAGTGACTTGAAAACCTACGAAAGCTGCTCCAATGATTCTGTCTGCGTTACGCTCGTAACCGATGAGCGACACGGCCTCGCCGACGGCGCCGCCCCACCTACAGAGATTCAAGACTTAGTACCACACTTCTCTGTCAAATAGAGATGTTTAGGCTCCTACAATGCCACTCCGCGAGAATGACATTACGGAACCTGAGTTACAGTAAGGGGTTACTTACCAAGGAAACGGCTGCTGCGGACCGTCCCAACCCGTACCGCCATTCGGATGAATTGCGGCCATCTCGCCAATGAGATGCGGCGTTGTTATGTTGTCAAATTTGTTGAATTCGGAGACGAGGGTATCCGGAGTGGCATAGACGTGGTAGTCACCACCTCCCGGTTTGGGGATATCATAACCATCATAATAAGATCCACTGGAGATAACTTGGATATCTGGATACGCCTTGTCGATGGCACTGAGAAACATCGGGAACCGATATTGTTTGAATGTATCCCATCCCTTTGGGGCTCCGGAGAGCCAATCCTCGTTGCCAATCTCGACGTATCTGAGCTTCCAAGGTTCTGGGTGACCAAGTTTTGCGCGGACCGAACCCCATTTTGAGTTTACTGGGCCACGAATGAACTCGATTTGATCAAGGGCGTCGTCAACAAAGCGTTGTAATTGGTCCTGGGGGGTAATGTCTCCGTCGAGAGAAAGACCATCATAAACGGCTAAGACTATAAACCAGGTAAGGCACGACGTTGCAAGAAGGATATAGGCCAAGATCAAACTTACCGACATCCATAGCAAGGTCCTCTGCAAACTGTAGATACTCCATCAAGCCTAGGCCATTGGTTTGTTGGTAACCCCATACACCTGTAAATCCAGGCCGATCTTTCAGAGGACCAAGCGTGTTCTTCCAATTCCACCAAGTCCTATTCGTCAGCCCTTCAAGCACTATAACACTCATTCGTTAGAGATTAGCAGTCAGAATACCGTGGGCACGAGACAGTGAACATAGCCCAATTTATAACAAGATAGGTGGCATTGGGTACCTGAACCAAGGAACCAGGTAGCAGACTGAGATATGTATAACTCACTATTGCCTCCTGGGATTCGGAAAATGGTCTTAGTCGAAGAGGTCAGTAGCTGATCATATTATCGCGTCCTGAAGACGACTTACTGGATGTATTTGTTCAAGTGCCTCAGCGAGATCGACGCGCATCCCGTTCTTGCGGCCTTTGTACGTCGGGGGGAACAGACTAATCAAGTTAAAGTCAAGAGAGCCATTCTCTGCGGCCTGCGATACCAGCCATCAGAACTCCCGTGTATAGACAAAGCAGGTTGAACGTTCTACCCACCGAAGCGTCAAAAGTGAGCACAAATGTATTGTTGGAATTCGGGGCATCTTTCGAGGGCGTTAATTCGAAGCTGTGCTCAACCCACTGATCAGGGCTAGACTGTGACTTGACTTTTACGCTTCCAAACGTCTCGCTTGTGGCAGTAGATTGCAGCGACGCAATAAATTGCCCGGAATACGAACCCCTAACCCAGAACGAACCGGTGTACTTGTTCTTGGCCTTAACGTTCATACCCCAATACCCATCGTTTTGAAACCCTACTGTGCCCTGCTTCTTTGTGGCAGCTACGTTCAATGAGGTAGCCAGGACCTTGGACAGTGGTGTACTAAGATTCCGCAATGATAGCCTCGCATCATTGACCGAGTGCCATCCATCCAACGTAGCAGGAAAGCGTTCACTGGTTTGAAAGGCCCGGTTACGGATTAGCTCAGCATATAGACCGCCATCACCTGAATTGTTGATATCCTAGCCGACTAAGTTAAGTCCTATGCCCTCTCGAAGGCCGGGACACGAACGGCATACCTCGTGTAAGAAACCATACTGGTGGCCATTCGTAGCATTGCCACCTGTTGACGTTACGGAAATATCAATAGCAGCAGCTACAGATATCACACACGTAAAGGTGCCGGTCAACAGTGACAACTTTAGGGACACCATATCGACGGGCTATCTTGAGGTACTGTTGCTACTTACAGATCGGTACATGGCACAGTTGTGTCATTAAAGGGCTACCACTAATCCTTATAAATGGAATATTAGTTGCCCAAACAAGGTCGAGCACTATGAGTAAAGCGAAAAGCGCAGTGGCGAGAACATAGACGTACATTTCGGATCCCGGGCGGTAAATGGACTAATGGTCATCTGGGTCAGCGCCGGCACGATCTATATGCGGCCCTATAGCATGTGGTTCCGGTGACCAAGATCCGGGCACAAGCCCATGGCGAAATAGATGCTAGTCTGCGATTAGGGTATCAACTCCAACGGTGGCATGACACCTCGGCTGCTTCAGGACCGAGTGTAACGTCAATCCAACGACCCGGGCCGGAATTCCCTTTCTCAGTGGTGGAATGGCGGCGGTCTTAGAACTTGGGGTAGTATGTGTGGAGGATCTAGTCTTAGAGCTGCGATTGCGACATTACCGCGCAAGTCCTGTTCGTATTGGAAGTTCTGGTATCGTATCTAAATAAAGGAACTCGTACATAGCTAGGGAGCTCAAAGCATAACGATGGCATAGGGAATCTTGATCATGGTCTAGAGCAGACGTACGGAACTAGGTGCACAAGAGTCCATGGGTCGGGACGAGATAGTAACAGTGCGCGGGCTGCAGCGTACTGTAGCCACTATCAATTCAATTCCAAGTGACACGTAGGTAAAGACGCCATATATCCCTCTCATACCGCCGATTTGATCAAGCTAGAAGATGACATTTCAAACATTGTACGCCTCGCGCGATATATTTCGTAGCCTTCACATGAATACGCAACCCCCCCGAGCTCCCCGTATATTTCCGAATTTTGCGGTCCGTCACACCCATAAGATCATCAAGCAGACTCAACTGATTCATTCAAGCGCCGCCCTCGCGTTTAGCATATTCTTCCTCGATAGCTTCCTCGTACCTCTCTTCAGGTGACCGAGGGTCCTCGTGGAGCACACCGTCCTTGATAAGTTTCTCGGGGGACGGCCGGTGGGAGATTTTGTCATTCAGCGAATCGGCCCGCATATGCCTTTCGAGCTACGTATTCAGACACGGTTGTCAGTACTCTCTACGCTCCCATTGCCTTCCCTGAGCACGGGAGAGGGGGAAGCGAACCTCTCTCTGCTTCTCCTGTAGACCCGGAGCGGCGGTCGAAGCGGGCAAGATGTTCTCTGAAACGAATAAGGTTAGGGCAAATATTCACACGACAGCCTCTTCGGCTTGGGCGACTCAGGATAGGGCAGCAGTACTCTCAACAAGCTCGGACCGGTCTGGGCGCTGCTTCAAGTGCTGCTCGAGTGAGTTCCTCCGCTCTTTACTCTGGCGGACAGGGGAGATGGGAGTCTCATCGACCGAAGACTGCGGTTTGTTTTCGTCGGCCATGTTGACTGGTTCCTTGCGCCGTGTACGTGATGCCTTCTGGAAGTGTGTTGTATGTTGTATGGTAATATGTCTGCCTGGTCTTGGATTGTTAGCGTGAACAATGGATTCGGAAAACAACAAGGGCAATTCGACAAGGAACAAAGACCCTTATTATGCGGGGGAAGGCCTTATTAGTTGCATACCTCTCCTTTCGAATCATAAGGTGTCACACCATGACCGTAAACAATGGAGGATCAGCTGAAAGCGTCAGGCGTCGACGACCTAGCAACGAGGTGCCCGGCTCGGGTACCCCGCACTAGACCAATTCTGCATTAGCGCTACGACGAGGTTGGCGTAGTGACGTAGTGTAGTTCGGCGTATACAGTACTTGCCTCCGATGCTTCATGCTTAGATAACATTTATTTGCAAAATACTCTTCATACTACATACCTCCACCTCCTAATTATTCGTTTTAAGCGAACTTTGAACATCACGTGGCGGTTTCAACGGAGTAGCAGCTAGGTACGTATCGAGATCTAACCTTGGAGCGAACAGCATTGTTAGATCAGCCAGCATGGAATAACACCTGCTTGATATGAAGGCTCTATGAGGGCTCAAATAGACTGGAACATAGTATACAGAAGCGTTACCATTTCCCTGACATCTATCCCAGGTTGAAAACATGAAACGCTTACATCGCCTCGATGTTGATTGAAGGTATGTACCTATATAGGTACTCGGTATGTGTATACATACTTCTACATATTCAGTTGATCTTGTAGCTGCTTGTTAGGCATTTATTGGATAATAGAACAGACAAGGAACAGAAGTGAGGTCAGGCTTTTTGCTTAAAAACATAAAAATGACCATACCTGCACTTATAGTAACTTTTTACAATAGTAACATGATATTCTTCTGTCTAAGCCTTATGTTATACTTACAAAGCGATCTAGCCACAACTTAGAATATGCTTACAAGGTCTTAAGTAAGGATAGTTCATTTTACTGTTAATAGGTAAGTAGAGGATATCCCATGGATACCTCGACTCTGCTTGAGAGGTAGGTTCTCCTGCTTGGGACATAGTTAAACAAAGCGTTGTTCTATATATGAAGCGAGAACGATGTTGAAACTAATCTATCTAGGCTAATATCAACCAGTTAATCTGCTTAATTGCTTGTAACTATCTAACATTATGTTCTTCTTTGAATTATTATAGGTTTTCCTAAGACGGCAATGCTTCTATTTTGGATTCCCTATCCCTAAGAAATTCCGATGAATTATTTCCATGCTTTAGTGTATAACATCCTCAAAGTATATTATGGCGTTTACCAAGTGAGCCTATCTTCATGTTACTTGCGTAGAATAGTTGAAGTTATTTCTAACATGCAAATGGATCTCAATATGTACCTAAAATATATTTTCCTAGAATCGGTTTATGCTTGGTTAGAGAATGGAATACGTGCATCAGAATAATATATCAAAATTCCCATGGAAGAACGGGCTAACCCGCCAAAGGAATAATCCAACAATGGTCATCAAGGCTCCTCTGAAGCAAGGAAATATATCATGAATAAACTAGTGTCTATTGGTATTCTGTGAGTAAAACAATTCTTTATGCGGTATGGGCCGTTTTACTTAGCATCGAATCAAGGGAGGCATACAACGACAGCCGTTACACTGCACTCCACAGATTGTGTCTATTCTAAAACCCTGCGCCGCTACCGGATCTTCCTTTATCACATAGTTACTTCTTCGGCTCGATATATGCTCCGGTATCATGGCGTTCGATACCCAAACTCCTATTCTATTCGCCTAAATCGTTCCCACAACTGGAGCACGAGTTATCTATGTGGACACCTTTTTCTTGATAGGATTCAAATTCATAGGCGGTGACCCTTTGACCCCCMCCTATGGGCCATCCACTAGAATCCTATTTACCTGGTTGGGGTTTCTTTCTACTAGAGAGGCCGCTGGACCCCTGGCTTCTCCATGAAGGTTACATTTGAGCTAGAGTCTAGACAAACCTGCATACGCGCATCATATGCAGAGATATGCGGAGAGGACAGACAGGATGGACACCCGGTTGGATATGATGTCAGGCTAGTGGGCCAGCATGATTCCAAGTTGGACCCTGGGTTTCGTGCTATGAATCGAGCGACTCGGGAATAATTCCCAATAGTTACCTAATATTGCCTTCTTTCGGTTCTACGAGAAGAATGGCTGCGCCGGTATCACTAGTAGGGAAGAATAGTTGCGTTATTACCCCAGTAAGTGGCGGTATCGGCAACTTTGATGTCATTTGTGTATCTAGACTAGAGAACAGGACCTCGGATGCAGGAAAACCCGACAATCTTGAGATTCCCATTGTTCCAATATATGATAAGAATGGCCTGATATTAGGGCCTCTGCGACAGGAAATAAAAGGGCTAGCATAGACTGCCACCATATCTCCGCTACTAGTTCTCCCTTTCGGAACGTTTCATTCTATAGAATCTGTAGGTAGCGCTACTGCCCCTTTACACCTCCGTCTTCCATGCAATCTCTAGCTCAACTCGAAATATACATCGCTTGATACCTTATATTTCTGACTACTATCATGAGCGTTGAGCAAAAGATTACCAGTGGGGATCGCCCCGAACCCCCCTATCCTCTTCATCCGTCGATAATCGACCGTATCAACCCTCAATATGCAGATTTCTACAATAAACACATAATGAAACATCAGCAGGTCCACTTGCAACCCATTGAAGCATCAAGAGCAAGCGGGACTCTTATCCCAGGTGCCGGGCCTCTAGCCCTCGTCGCCAAGGTAGAAGACTACTTCATCACCCGGGAGGAGACAACTGGCCCGAGGGTTAGGGTCCGTGCCTTTACTCCTAATGGGTCGAGGCCCGAAGAAGGGTGGCCTGTCTGTGTTTACTTCCATGGTGGGGGCTGGGTATTAGGGACCATCGACACAGAAAATGTGATTGCAAGCAATCTCTGCGCTCGCGGAAAGTCTGTTGTTGTCGCCGTGGACTATAGGTTAGTGGCTCACTATGCCTCCTCTTGAGGCAATCGAGATACGCAATACTAATGCTGCTGATTAAGGCTTGCCCCTGAAAATCCCTYCCCCGCCGCTGTAGATGACTGCTGGGAAAGTGTCCTGTGGGTTTTAGGCCAAGGAAAGCTGATCCTAAATCTGGACACCTCTAAGCTTGCCACTGGAGGCTCCTCTGCCGGAGGAAACTTGGCTGCAATAATGTGTCAGCGTGCCGCAGCTCTCGGCAGCCCCAAATTCTCTCTACAACTCCTCTCGGTTCCTGTGACAGATAACACAGCCGACACAACAAATAGCAAATCTTGGAATGAGAACCAGCACACCCCGGCACTCCCAGCGCCCAAGATGATGTGGTATCGGAATCACTATCTCCCTAACAAGGCAGACTGGTCTCACCCCGAGGCGAGCCCGCTGCTGTGGGAAGGGGATTGGTCAAAGCTACCATACGCAGTTATCGTCGTTGGAGAACTAGACGTGCTGAGAGATGAAGGTCTTCAGTTTGGAGAGAAATTGCGGCATGCGGGCGTTAATGCTGACGTCTATGTGATGAAGGGCCAGCCGCACCCTTTTATTGCTATGGATGGTGTTCTGGACGCTGGAAAGGAAGCGATCACGTACTTTTGCGATGCGCTTAGGCAAACAATGTATCCTGGGGAGAACTAGGGAACACTTCAACTCTTGGAGTAGATGTTTGAACAGGTACCAACTACTAGGAGCAAGGCCCCTTGAGCGGCTTTCCCCTATCAACTTGTACTGGAACCCGTGTGAAGACCAAGTGCCTAGCCTAATGCGGAGATGCTGCGGACAGAACTGAAGATAGGGGGAGTGAGCTTGAGTTTGCCCGTACCACTGAGTTTATATGATCTCGAATGAAGAGTGACCTTGTGTAATAAAACTAGAATAAAGCTAGATGATTTTGTTTTGCCTTTTTTAGACCTGTCAACATGGTGTTATTCGCAGCGCAGCCCTGGAACTCAATTCACTACAACCCCCCGTATCGGATAGGTGCGAATCAATAGGTTGCGGTGCATTCAATCTCAACATCAACGTTGAGCGGCAATGTCTTCACCGCAACGCAGCTGCAGACAATTAGTCATCGCGGTGCGATGATATGTTGATGGCGAGTTACTTACGTTCTGCAAGGCTTTACCTCGCCCCAGTACTGACTGTATACCTCGTTCATGGCCGCAAAGTCGTCCATATTGGAAAGGAAGACGTTGACCTTTACAACTTTGGTGATGTCGGACCCCGACGCTTCAAGGATAGCGGCAAGATTCTTAATGCATTGGTGCTATGCCAGAAGAGAGGCTCGTCAGCAAGCCTTAGCCAACAATCTAGACTGGTCTTCTAACTAACAGTATGTGCTTGTATATCGCCGTCGATAATCTTCATGGTTTCAGGATCCATGGGAACAGCGCCGGAAACGAAGACGAATCCATTAGCTTTGATGGCTTGGCTATAGATACCAGGCAGGGGCTTTGGTGCCTTGTC
This sequence comes from Hypoxylon sp. E7406B, assembly GCA_000931505.1. Taxonomy (NCBI): domain Eukaryota; kingdom Fungi; phylum Ascomycota; class Sordariomycetes; order Xylariales; family Hypoxylaceae; genus Hypoxylon; species Hypoxylon sp. E7406B. Next base: position 30,329 of record JYCQ01000087.1, read on the forward strand.
GGTTAGAACAGCGGTCTTCTCAGCCATCGTAGGTATCGCTTCCGTTCGAAAGAGAGGTATGATGGCACGGGCACTTCGTGAATTCCAGTTAGTTCTTGAACAAGACAGGCAATATGATGCGTCCGGTCGTTTGGCTCGGTAACTTGTACACGGTGGGGGGTTTTTAAGTTAGACAAAGCTGGTCGTCGAAGCTCGGAGATTGCGTCCAACGCGGGGAGAGGGGAAACAGCACTCCGCATCGGCATCTCAGGGGTGTCTCAGGCTATGGCTACACTATGGCGGCCACATGCAGCCTAAGACGCACTCACGTAAGTGTAAGTGCATGTGGGTAGGAATGAAAGAATACGAGAGGCCAAGCACCGTACTCCATCCCCCCACGTAAACCCCATGACCCCATAACTCACCCCATGACCCCCACCTACCCCACGGACTCCACGCTGGGGTCCAGGGCTTGGGGTCTAGGCAGTCCAGGGCAGTCCCAGGCAATCCCAGGCAATCCCAGGGTAGAGCTCCGTCGGGCTATCGGCTGATTTGCTAAGACACAACTTGGTATACGATGTCCGCAGCATACGAATCGCTTTCTGTACCGTTGGGTATGCTGGGGTTTGGATGCATTATAGAAGATGATCGATCTCTCAAACCTTCACTGCTGTTTCCTTTGGCACAATTGAGGATATGTTACCAGACAGCTGGTTAGACTCAGACTAGTCTTATTGAAGTCTATGTATTGGCTGTGGGCAGGGATCGATAGCCATCTAATCCCGGTAGGGCAGGATCTGCTGTGTGACCTTGCGCTTCTGTTCTGTATCTCCTTTATCTACGTACCGCACTAGATAGCGACGGCTAATGCCACCCGATATGGAAGGGGAGGTCGTCATAAGCACGGAGGAGGATGGATGGGTGGATGGATTGGCTGGTTACATGCGAAGAAAGGCACGTCCCCTGTTGCTCAGTCATGTTATATTAGGTACACTGCCTTTGTTCTCGTGGCTGTTGTTTATCGATACACCACGCCCGCTTAGACTTCGCGCTGATTGCAGCATATTACATTCCTGAACGTCTCACTCTGGTTTATGAATGCGCGAGACCTAGCAAGCGATAGGATCCCACTCGAGTCGCTCTATCTTGATTTCGCCGTCTACCATGGCAGACCTTAATTCCGCTGGTATCGCAGATTCCGACTTGACCAAGGTCCAAACGGACCATGTTTTAAGCAAGCCACACAGCAACGATATCGAAAGCAGCCATGTGGTGCTTTCTGAAGAGGCAACAGCTGGAATCATCGACAGCGCTGCTGAGAGGGCGCTCTGTCGTAAATTTGATTTCCGTTTGCTCCCGGTCCTGGCTATAATGGTAAGCTGTTGGAAAGGACACACACCATCCTTCCCCCCCTGGCACACTGTATCCTGCGAATGGAATACCATGCCTGGTTCTAACCATCTGTGTTTAAAAGTACCTGTTCAATGCGCTCGATAAGGGTAATTTAGGCAATGCTCAGACTGCAGGACTATCCAAAGGTGAGCCCTCGTTGAAGCCCTCGTCCATCGCGTGACACAGCTGAACGCCATGTTTCTCCGCCTCGACTTCAGACTTGAATTTCAAAAGCGGGCAATACAACCAGATAGTCGGCATATTCTTTGTCCCGTACGTCTTGTTCGCACCGCCACTCGCTATGCTCGGCAAGAAGTTTGGCCCGTCTCGCGTTCTTCCCCTTTTGATGTTCTGTTTCGGCTCCTTCACCCTCCTCACTTCAGCGACGACGAATTTCGGCGGTATATTCGCTCTTCGATGGTTTTTGGGCGTCGCCGAATCAGGTTTCTTCCCGCTCGTAATCTACTACCTGACAACTTTCTACAGGCGTGGCGAGCTCGCACGTCGTTTGGCCATCTTCTACGCCGCGTCTAATATCGCCAACGCATTTAGTGGCCTCCTGGCGTTCGGTGTTTTCCAAATCAAGTCGGACCGAGTAGACCACCCTTGGCGCTGGCTCTTCATTGTTGAGGGTAGCGTTACGGTATGCTTCGCGATATTTGCGTTCTTCTACCTACCTCAGAGTGCTGCCGAGGCCCGATTTCTGAACGAAGAGGAGAAGGCGCTTGCCTACCGTCGAATACAGATCGACAGTTCCTCCATTGTCAACGAAAAGTTTGTCCTGAAGGATGCTCTCAAGGTGTTCAAGAGGCCAGCGACGTACGGCTTCCTCATCGTTGAAATATGTCTTGGCGTACCCCTGCAAGCAGTGGCTCTATTCTTGCCGCAGATTGTCCAAAGGCTGGTCGATGACACAGTTACGATCAACCTTTACACTGTAGCTCCTAACGTCACGGTAAACAGATTAGCTAGACCTTCACTTGGCGTCAATCCCTGATTCTAACCTGATAGTAGGGCGCTGTCATGTTACTTGTGCTTGCTTTTGCATCTGACAGTTTGCGGATCCGATTCCCCTTTGTATGCCTCGGTTTCGCATTCACCTTCATTGGGTTCATCATCTATGCGGCGATTCAGGATGTCCATGCGCAGATCCGAGTCGCATACTTTGCGACGTTTATGATGTGTTGGGGGACCTCTGCACCATCAGTTCTACTGAGCACCGTGAGTCATCCTCCACCGGACCTCCGAGCACCTATCGTCATACGCACATCCTCCATCCTCATCTGAGCGTAATTCTTCCGTACTAACATATTTGTCTTCATAGTGGTATAACAACAATGTAGCGCACGAGGGCGAGCGTCTGACGCTGACGTCGGTTGGAGTTCCCCTGGCGAACCTTATGGGGTTGGTAGCTAGCAATGTATTTCAGGAGAAAGATGCGCCGAAATATTTGCCCGCCCTCATCACAACTGCATGCTTCGGCGCCACTGGCTGTCTAGTTGCGGGGTCCTTGGGCCTGTTCATGTTATGGGATAATAAGCGTCGCAACCGTCAGCAGGGCGTAAACCTCACTGCCAAGGATGTGCCAACCTTGCAGCTGAGAGACGGTCCTAGGGTACCCGAGTTCAGGTGGTTCTTATAGGCAATGGCAAAGTTCGAAGTACCTTTTAAAGACTTTTGAGAACTTAGCGTCCAGAGTTGAAGAATAAAAATGTGTTGTCCAACTTGTTGCCGTGTATTCATCTAAATGCTTCACCACGTCATCTATTTATCCAACTCGCCGATGTGGTATCTATAAGTTCCGTTTCCTCTTATACCAATGGTTCCATTCCCGAAACGATCAATGAACGCCTAGAGCTTCCATACCTAAATAAACTCCTCAAGAGCAGCTCTTGAAAACTCAACCTACATCTCCGCTTCTTCCAAGAAACCAACGCCTGAATCAAAGCGCGTATGAGTAGGACTCTTAATACCGTTTTGCTGGTACTCTATGGTCTTCCTGTATTTGAAATCGTCGAATTTCCAGACCATGTTGTCATGATTATCTCCTGTGGCTCTACTCTTGATTGAGAGCTTCTCTGCAACAGGGTCCACCTCAACCTGTGTGAAGTATCGTCTGTTCCAAGTTTCACCGGCCTCGTTTTCTTGTTTACGTAACATGCGCTGGGCATTCTCGATTTTGCTCTTCTCGTGTCCCACGGCAAAGACATCGTTAGCGTGGATGGCGTCGACGACATTCTTCCATGCTCGCCTGGATTCGAGGGGATGCTGCGACTCGATTGGCGCAACTTGAATTGGTGTTCTCCTCAATGAAGATAGATCGACTGTTTCGAGTATCTTCCCTTTGCCGTTCTTGACGGTATACGAGTCGCTCCATCGACCTTCCAGAACATACAGGGGGTTGCTTTCGTCGTCGTCTCGGTATACGGTAGCGGTGAAGGAGTTGCTCTTGCCCTTCAGCCAACCCTTGGATGAATAGTTTATGCGCGACGTGTAGCCAGAGGAACTACGTATATAAGAGACGCCACTAAGCTCAGGGGCAATCTGGAGGGTTACGATGCCCTCAACATGAGCTTTCGGCATTGTAATCCAGTGATCCTCATTGTATCTATCAATATGCAGTATGCTGTACCCTCTTCGCTCGATATTTATAGTAGATGAAAAATAGGCTTTGGGCGCGACATGACCTTCGAGCTAGTAGCTGTAAGTTAATGGGGCCATCGAAACAAGACAAGCAGCTGGATTTCTATAGGGGCTTTCTTACCCTGACACCGTGTGCGTCGTTCCAGATTTTAAATGCCGTTGCGGGTGGATGATGGCTGACTTGCTCTGTCACTAAATGTGTGGTTCCAGCTTCGTCCAACCATTTGCCCAAAAAGATCTCCCCTAGAAATGGATTCAGAGGCTTCAACTTCTTCCTCTTTCCGTTTTCGTCTTTGGTGGCATGCTGGTGCTTTAAGGTGCTTAGAAACCACTGAAGAACTCGCAGAGCCCTCTTTTCAGCGCATGCCTCTCGTGCAGGTGATACCAGAAGGCTCGGATGCTCAGCCCAGTATGTGCTGTATTCAACGATTGATTGCGGCGCGAGTAAGAAGGGTGGCGCTGTTAAAGATGTGAGATCTCCTTTGAAGGTCGCAACAGACTTGAGGTGCGAGTTAGCAGACTGACTGACTTGGCAACTCGGAGAAAAGGCGGTGTTGAAATGATTATTCATACCTTGATGAATTGGAACCATGCCGACTTGTGCTGCTGCTCTTCTCTCTTGTCGTCGCATTTGACGGGGGTAAGTGGTAAAGACATCTTGGTTAATCTAGTTAATTTGTTGTAGTATCATGTACTCAAGTTGATTACTTGGATATTCTAGTTATTATCTATCGTTCTTATTTTTTAAAGAAAAAAAATTCGAAAGAAGGCGATGACTACGACACCTGTGACACTCATAATATTCATGATAAGGCTAGGGGGCGCAGAGTAGACTTTTATGCTGTCCTTGCATTTCCATTGAGACGATTTCTGCACCAGAGCTCCTGTATGCAGGGCTTGCAGTCCATACAACGCGAGTAAACGTATCAGCCACTTTGTTTCCTCTATGATGAATTGAGACGTCGTTTGCTTCATATGTCGAAACCGGGCATGTGAAGGTGGAGCTGAGTGGAGCTGGGGGGACCCTGATGTTATTTATTCAGGTGGTTTAGCGTAGTCTTTCCCCTGAGATCTAGAACCCCTAGCGCGGCCTTAACATTTATGTATAGCTCCTGGAATTGGTGGGTCTTGCTAGTAGCAAGATAACGAAATGAGGGCAGTACAAGTGTATACAAAGAAAAAGTAGCACCGCCACAGAGGGCTATGTACATGCATCTCTTTAGATGGCATCTCAGTCCGGTACCTGTTTTTAATTTTTTTTTTAAATTAAGAAACAAGGGAATAAGAGAAAGAAGAAAATAACGATAAGTTGTAATCATGCATCTACTATATAGTATATCTAGCTAACTGAGCACTAGGTACGTTGGAGATATGGCAGTATGTAGAATGTTCGGTATGCTTTTGGCACCTGGAGGTATTCAGATTGTCGTCTTATCTCTCGACTGGATGGCACTCCCACACACCTTAAGCCCGGCTTGTCGGAACTCCTGCACCTCAGCGTCCGTGCTGCTGGCTGCTCCATGTACGTACTTCTCTTAACGTAAACTATGTACTGTTAAGCTTGCAACTAGTTCGGTCCGGTAAACCGCACCCCTATAACTACATCACGATGACGACTCGACTATATACACACTGACTTTGAAAGTTTGAGACGATAAAAGTCTTGGTCTATTTGTGACCGAGTCGTTGAACTACTTCTAGAGTAGCTTCATGGCTCGCACAATTTGAGTCAGCTGTGTTGTAATTGAGGGTGCCTAGGGTCTGTAGCTACTTGTTGACCAAGCTGAACACAGTTGTTCATGTATCTATCGTCATTTCGGACCGGCAGAATCAATAACGCTCAAATGATACCTTTAAAGGCTTCATTAAGTGCCGTATGGTATGGTTGAGCGCCTCAGCGCAAGTGGGATCAAATAATTATGCAATCTACCTGGACACCATGCTGATACATTCAAATACCACCTACTGTGACCTTTAGGGCCTGGAATATCTGATCAAAGCCCGGTTTCTATTCATGCCCCTGGCTACATGTCTGGATCTGTACCAGCTTAGCCAGAGCTGGAATGCTTGTGGTCTGTTAAAGGGCATTGCGGGTTAGTATTGCCATTCTAATTAACTGGAGAGAGTAGTTCTAGGGGTAAATGGGTTGCTTACGACAGATTTTCATACAATAGTCCTGGTTGGCCCCTTCTTCCGGGAACAGCTTCATGCAAGTATTGTGGCATGTCTGCTCGAACGCTTGTTCTATTTGATCTAGGACATTCTTCCACTCTACGGCTGGGTCTGGTCGAGTGTCTTCATCAGGCATAGGAGCAGGCAGCGCCGCGCTCAGGGCGATAAGACCAAAAAAAAATACTATAGGACGCATGCATTATGGATGTGATTGTATTGATAGAGACCAACGTCCATTACTAGGGTAAGCAATGCTGATTTAGAGCTCCTATTATATACCTCTCATAAGGTAGTGGCAAAGTTCTTAAGTCCCAGTTTACGCTCGTATAGCGATAGAGAAAAGACGAGAAGGTGTGTGCAATATGTCGCAACTCAAAAGGAATCAAGACCTCCCTCTGAGGACTATAAAGGATGAGCGCTTAAAACCCCGATGATGTACCGTGAATGCAAGCTTAAAATAGAATAGGACAAGTCGGCTTTGTTCTTAACAAAGCATTAATACTACGAGATAATCTATTTGGCTTCGGCAATACCCAGGATAAATATACTGAGCTTCCGAAGCCCTACTCCTCGTTATAGGTATAGGTCTATAAATGTGAAGAGGCTAAAAGATGGTTACCTTGGCGATATTGAGTTTGGAGAAGATAAGGGACATCAGCATCAATTGAAGGTTGTAGCGCAGGTATTGTACATGTACCGTACGTCACACCACCCTAGCGTCGCCCCATAACCCCACTATCTTCCAAGTATGTACGTCTCCCGAATTGTCCGACTCTGGGTACACACTGTAGGTACAAACACGTAGCTACGTGCATCTCTGATTGGAAGTGACAAAAGGCAAGGTACATCCTTAGGTATCTAATCTCACTTCCAAAGAACAAAGGCATCCTAACTCACTCTTCCATACACGTCTGTTTTGGAATGGCTTCAATTTACCTAGAAGGTCAACATGGGACAGTCCCTGTCAGATGAGGCTAGACCTCCTTCTAAAGAGGAAATTACCGCTGATTTGGTATGATTGCCAACCATCCCCACGTTTCGAGCTTAGCTCAAGCTGACATCTGATGGTTTCTCAGGCCGAGAAGTTCGCTCGCAAATGTTTCGAGCCGTTGGAGCTGTACTCGTTCAAAGACAACTTCAAGTCACTAGCCGACCACGAGCAAAATGTGCGCTATCTTAAGGAGGACACTATTGCCCGTTTTCTCGAGCTTCCGGACATCCTCGCCGTGTCACCCATCGTATTCCATATGTTATCGTACATCGGTGCCTTCCCGTTCCTCCAAGATGCCCCCGTGATACTTGGCTTCGAGCAGATGATTATGGTGGTAGCTATAATGACCGAGCGGTATACCAAGATTCTAGCTAAAGGTGCTAGTAGTAGAAGGAAACTGCTGTTCAAGAGCTTGGCTGTCTACGATCGTAAGCTGTCCGAGATAGGAAGGCAACAGAATGGTGCGGGTACACCACAACCAAACTCTAACAGGCACGTCCCTGGGTTTGCCGTTGACGAGACCGGCGACGACCCGGAAGACGATGCGGTGGATGACGACGAGCTTGTCCTGGCCGCATTAGACTCTCTCGATATCAACGATGCTTTCAAAACGGGCGACTCGCACGCCGCTACTACGCATGGGGCTATGATCCCCGCAGATAATTTCAGGAAGCTGATTATGCTATTACTTCTGGTATCCCCACTAGATGCTCAGGAGAACCTCTCTAGTTATGCGTATCGGGTCACTGGCTCGGAGCTCGAGGATTTGAGAATTACAGCCGAGAATATCTTGTCTGCCTTTGTCAACGCTGAGAAGTCTCCTGGTATTACGTATGCCCAATTTAACAAGGCTCTCCCGTTGAATTTCCCTTTCTTATTCGATGGGTTCAATCCCTTATTTGAGCACTTTCTTTTCTCCAAGAATCTCGATCTTTCCAAACGTAAGAATGGTGTTTCTAAGCTCATACCCCCTGCGGTTCTGCGGCCCCCCTTATTACAAGATAAGGGGCAGATTCTAAACCTCAGCGTCTTGTCTCAGTTGTCATTCTTCATTAGCGGAAATGAGCTATTCCGCCGGCTGCGCTTGCTATACTCGGGTTCTGAAGCTGGGTTCTCAATGGGTAGCTTTGAAACGAAGGTCTTCAATTGGCGTGCCCCAACTATTCTTCTAGTATCCGGGACCAGGCTTTCAGATTCTCCAAGCAGCGGCGGATCGGAGGGAGCTTTCAATGAATCTTTACCGCCGAAAAGGTTCCCTAACGGCAGCTCGTCGAATCGGGATCGCTTAGTATTCGGGGCGTTTGTCAGACAGCCATGGCGGCATACGCATAGGGAATGCTTTGGAGGCGAAGACATGTTATTATTTCAACTTGCTCCTACTCACGACGTATTCCCTGCGTCGGCCTTAAACCGCGACTACGTGGCTTTCGCGAAACCACCAACAGCCAACCCAGGAATCAACTTTGGCTGTCCACATCCGAAGCAGGCATCTCGCCACGAGTCACTGCGACATCTGGGACCCGTGTCGCTTGTTGTCGACTCGAGCTTCGAGTATGGCGTCTTCACTCACGATTACGACGCCCGGGGCGGGGCATTCGCAACCAGCGTATCTCGAAAATTCAATTTCCAGGAACGCTTTCAGGTTGATGAAATCGAAGTATGGGGTTGCGGAGGCGATGAAGAAGCGAGAATACAGAGGGAGAGATGGGAATGGGAGGCTCGGGAGGCTGAGGCTAGGAGGAGGATCAATTTGGGCACCGGTGATATTGCCGCGGACCGGGCGTTACTTGAAATGGCAGGATTGATCGGCGCAAACAGGAGTGGAGGGTCAATGGCTTGACTACAGATAGGTTGAAATGGCGTCAGGGGCGTACGGATTCTGAGAACACTGCAATAGTTGCTGTTGCTGTCGTATCGACAGTGAGCGAATTCTACTCTTGAACTCGGTATATGAATGAAACCCTTAGTACCTTACTACTACTTGCAGCGGATTACCTTACCGATTGGTATATATACAATGGCGTGAGCATGAGTTCTCAACACCTTTCCCGAGATGTTCTTTACCAAATCCATCCAGTCCCAGTTCCACTTTGGTACAATGCAGCTTTGGGGGAGAGGAGCCGACTGTATACTCACAATGTACATAATTTCATCGAAGCTACCGTCTTGGCCCTCAAAACTTCTTATTTTTTACTCGCTTCCACTTTCTTCTCATCCGCTAGGCTAGGGGTTTCGGTTTTTTTCGTCCCGAACCAGCCACGGCTAGAATTTGACAGAGCGTCCAATACACTCGATGCCTCCTTATTCTCCTGCGGGGGAACTTGCCCATCGGTATCAGAACTCGTCTCAGCCTTCAGCGTATCCCCTTTCTCCTGCCCCTCGGCGCGTCTTTGCTGAACACGCTCCTGCCTACGCTTCATGGCGGCTTTCAGCTGCTTCTCTTCCTCGTCTCGGACCTCGAGCTCCTTTAGCCACTTTTGGTGTCTCTCCTCGGCACGCTGTTGCGCTTCCAGCTTGATAAGCTCCTTCCGCTTCTCCCGGTCTGCACCGTAGTATGCGCCGCCCGCAACCATGGCCATAACGGTAAAGGCCTGGGCGCCTATTCGAGCCCGGAACATACGCTGAACCTGCGCGTGGTCGCCGCGGCGCATGGCGCGCCAGGCATTGTAGAGGGCAAGTGTGGTGAGTATGGCTCCTGTTTGGAAGCAAAGTTGTGCGGCAATTGTCAGCCTAGGCTACGCAAAGATGATACGCGATATTGGACGAGTGGAGATGATTTACCGAGCGGGATGAGAGGTTCCTCTCGAAGTTTGCGGCCGACCTTCTGGGAAGCAGTTTCAGCGTATTCTCTATATAGGAAATTCGTAAGCTATGCAATTCATGATTGCCCATGCCCGTGTAACTTGGCGAGGATAAGGAAGAAAGAGGGGAGACACACTTGTCGTCGTCAAAAGACGAGGGCATAGATCTGTCTGCCATGGTGAACTGAGTCTATGCTGGCTACTAACTACTCCTCCGTGAAATCTTGGCGGCCCCAAATCGAACGGCACGTCTGGGAGAAATGTTAAGTATGACGCTGACGTCGGTAGGTCGAGCTCGTTTGCGCAAATTCGAAGTTGAAGGTTTAAGCATTGAACGAGTTAGCTGAACATTACATTATGTACATAGAGGTCTTAGCGTGCCGCTGGATAAGGCGATAACCTAGAAGACGCAAATTACAGAGGAATAAGGTTAGGTGCTCCAACGGTACCGGGCTAACCCCTCCATGCCAGTTCCCGGAACTGCTAGGAGCAGGAAGGTTTAGGCGGGAGGTAGCACCCCACCCAGCCCACCGAAGCTTTCTGCAGGGAATTAGAAGGTTCAACGTCCCATTGGAGATGCCCCACCACCACCGCTGAGAGTCGGAAATAATTTTGATGCTTAGCACAATTGCCATGTCATTGTCTCTTTCTTCGCCAAAACAGAAAACCTAGCTGGACTGCGGTGGTTCAACATGCCAGGAGCAACAGCTGAGCCAATTGACACCGCAATGGCCAATGGTGCCGGGAATGGTGTCAACGGCCATGTTCCACGCACCCCTTCGTTATCCGGCTTGTCTCTCACAGAGTACAGCGCAAACCCGTCGCCGCCATCGGAGCGTAGACAAGACAAGATCAAGGGGATCGTGCCCGAGGAATTCATCTTGCCTAATGGGCACCCTGACGTTCGTCACCTTTCAGCCATCTTACTCAAATCTATGAACGACTAATAATTGCTTCCTATTTGCTTAGTACCTTCGCCTAATTCTCMCCTCCAGGGTGTACGAAGCTTGCAAAGAGACCTCTCTCACGCCCGCCATCAACCTCTCGAACCGACTCGAATGCAATGTCTTGCTCAAGAGAGAAGACGAGCAGCCCGTATTCAGCTTCAAACTGCGCGGGGCCTACAATAAGATGGCGCATCTCGACCGAGCACAGAGCTGGAAAGGCGTCGTCGCCTGCAGTGCTGGGAACCACGCCCAGGGAGTAGCCTACTCCGCTAGACTTCTCAAGATACCTGCAACCATCGTCATGCCTTCAGGCACACCAAGCATCAAGCATAAAAACGTTTCGAGACTAGGCGGCTGTGTAGTACTCCACGGCGCAGACTTCGATGCTGCCAAAGAAGAATGCGCAAGACTAGAACAGCAACACGGATTGATCAACATACCACCCTTCGATGATCCTTATGTTATCGCCGGACAGGGAACCATAGGCATGGAGCTGTTGCGACAGACCAACATCCAGAAGCTGGAAGCCATATTCTGCTGTGTAGGAGGAGGTGGGCTTATCGCGGGCATTGGCGTTTACGTTAAGCGTATTGCACCGCACGTCAAGATCATTGGAGTCGAAACCGAGGACGCCAATGCGATGGTTCAATCCTTGCGACAAGGCAAACGGGTGGTACTCAAGGAAGTAGGCTTATTTGCGGACGGCGCAGCAGTGAAGACTGTCGGCGAGGAGACCTTTCGTATTTGCCAAGAAGTGATTGATGACGTTATTGAGGTGAACACGGACGAGACCTGCGCTGCTATCAAGGATGTGTTCGAGGACACTCGCTCCATAGTAGAGCCCGCGGGCGCTCTCGCTCTTGCCGGCCTGAAGAAATGGGTTGTAGCGAACCCATCGAGCAACTCGAATCGGTCAGTCATAGCCATTACAAGCGGTGCGAACATGAACTTCGACAGACTACGCTTCGTAGCTGAACGAGCTACCCTTGGCGAAGGGAAGGAAGCCCTGCTCCGCGTGAGCATCCCAGAGAGACCGGGTGCCTTTGCTGAGCTGATAAACCATGTGATGCCGCATGCTGTGACCGAGTTCTCCTACCGCTATGCCACTAGCGAGATAGCCAACATCCTAATTGGTATATCGTTAACTGGTGCAGCGTCAGAGCGAGTACAAGAGCTTCAAGCGCTAGTGGACCGGATCAACAGTGATGGCATGATCGCCACGGATCTGTCAGGCGATGAGCTGGCCAAGTCACATATCCGCTACCTGGTTGGCGGGCGGTCGGATGTTGCAGATGAAAGGTTATACATGTTCAACTTCCCGGAACGCCCTGGCGCCCTCGAGAAGTTCTTGAGGACGCTGCGGCTGAGATATAATATCAGCCTGTTCCAGTATCGGAATGGTGGTAGTGATGTAGGTAAAATCCTAGCGGGTATACAATGCCCTGATGCGGACGTACCAGACTTGGAGAAGTCGTTTAAGGAGATCGGATACCCATGGGAAGATTGCACCCAAAGCGCCGTCTTCAAGACTTTCCTGAGGAGTTAGCTGTTAGTAGGTGGTAGGAGATGCTCTGAGTAGCGCATCTCGACCTTAGCAAGCTGGGAATTATGAGTTTGAGCAATGGATTCATGACGGGAGTTTTGCGGATTTGCGGTGAGTTATCTACGGGTTCACGATCAAGGACATCAATGAACATTGCGAATGGCGATACCTGAAAAGATAGATTTGAATAATAGAAAAGGGAGCTGCCCCATCAGTTCAGCTCGGAAATCCAACGCAATATGGTCATGTTCATGTGGCTTTACACGATACGTGCATACATCGGGGTACGGTTCCTGATGTACACAAGGGTCTTTATGAAGCAACCAATTAGCTGTCATTGTTTAGACCCACATGCTCAGCAGCGGATTTTCCATCCACGGATACACCCGCATCAATTGATCCCAATCCCAATCCTAATCCTAATCCTGATCGTGACTGTCACCACTCCAAATATAACAGTCTCGACAGTCCGCTGCAGCGACAAGCCCGCATTTCCGAAAAATGGCGAGCTCCTTAATCTCCTCGCTCCGGGCGTTGTCCCTTCGCACTGCGCCGGCAGCCCGACAAGCCCTGCGAACACAACCCATCCGCAACATCTCTCAGACAGCTCTTGCTCCCAGCACCGCAACGAGACCCGGCGTAGCGACGATAAATGCGACGAGAGCAGCACAAGCTATCTCGCAGCAGCAAACAAGAGGAATGAAGGTCCACAGTTCGGTCAAGAAGCGGTGCGAACACTGCAAGGTTAGTCATAGGCGGCATTGGCACTTCCTTTCTCGACCAGTAGCTGCGTAGCTACATGGAGAAGACATCTACCGAGGACGTATGGCTAATGTGGGAGTGATCACAGGTCGTGAGGAGAAAGTCGGGCAAGCGACATCGTGGCTACCTCTATATCATCTGCAGCGCGAATCCGAGACACAAGCAACGGCAGGGTTAACGGACACAATCGATACATGCTAACAGAAGCCGGGCGAAAACAGCGGGAGATAAAGTCCAGGACGTCCTGAATTTCTCGTTGGGATATATGTAATATAATGTACTCGATGCCCGCAAGATTGTACGAACATGATCCGAGACTGAAGCCCGGGTTGGCCGATGGTAACCATCGCGCTTGTGGCATTCCATACTTCTATGCGCTTAGACTAGCCGGCATCATGGAGAAGCAATAGACCATTAGACGCCGCACTACATCAAAGCCACATATATGCCTAGCACAAGCTACATCCCCCCGATGTACCTCTCCATGCTCTCCCATTCCGTCTTGCCAGTCGACAAGAGATAGCGTATGTGACCTATATCCGTGACATGACGGTGCCGCTCGAACTCGGCCCGCGCAAAACTGCGCGTCTCGGCTCGAGTTGCCGGGTCACGAATTTGTCTGGTCCCCCGGATGATGCTGCGGTATAGGGATAGGGCGCGCGAGCGCAGTAGAAACTGCATATTTTCTTGTTAGTTCAGCCATATATATACCGACGACTAGGAAAGCTACTAGAGAGAAGAACACACATGATCCAGGCTCAGGGCTTTGCCCAGCCGATCCTTGGGTGAGATGGTTGCATAGCTTCGGATCGCAATAGCAGAGCACAAATTTGGTCTACCTCGAAGTAGGCGCATGGGGAGGGGGATGTTGACTTATTATCAAGACATTGAAGAGTAAAGTCTACATGTAGGTAAGTAGCAATCAATGAGAAATTCCGGGCTTGGGCTATTATGCAGTTAAACGGCGTCCGAGAACTTTGACTGAATCGTCCGGGGGCGGGGCTTGGAACTTCAATTGAGCAATTGAAGATTTAAGATATGGTGTACATGTATATACCGGGTATTCGGTCAGTTTGATTACACATTCCAAACAGCTCAAGCCTATGTAAACTCATTCATATCATGAAAACTCGTGAGCATACTCGTTGCCAGATGAATATCTCATAGGCAGTGTTCTTATACACACATAATGATAACACAGGCGGCAGAAACACATAGTTCTCATCGACCATATCCACGCAAACGGTCACGATGAAGGCTCTTAAGCAGAGCGTTAAGCGCAAACGTGCTGCCACAAACCCCATCGAGCAAGTGAACCGGAAGGATGACGATGCTTTCATTAAAGAGAACCTGTGTCCTAGGTATTTTACAGATCGTCTCTTGGGAACAATCTTGACGGCAACATGTGCACTAACATGTGAGCCAGTTCACCAACATGGGCTGAGTGGATCAACCCCAAGACGCAAGACAAGTTCTCCCTGAGTCTTACCCAAGCAGGGTACTTGAGCAGCGAGGACCTCGATGCGTGCTTTAGACTAGTTGAAGAAACCAGCCGTGCTGACTATGAGGCCTCGACAACTGGATGGAAACCAAGCAAAAAGCTTGCTGAGATGAAGTCTCCCGAACTAAGATACATCATCGTGAAGGACACTGCAGGAAGCGTCCGCGGCTTTACCTCTCTTATGCCTACGTACGAAGAAGGCGAACCCGTCGTCTACTGCTATGAAATACACCTCAAGCCAGAGCTACAAGGGTATGACAACCATCAATCTCTGGCGCCCTCTACATGGTGAGCTGATTATAATCTGTAGGACTGGCCTTGGGAGGACACTAATGGGGTTCCTGGAGAGCGTCGCCGGCCACACGCCTCCTATTGAGAAAGTTATGCTCACTTGCTTTCTAAGTAATGAGCGAGCCTTTGCCTTCTATAAAAAGTTGGGGTTTGAGAAAGACGAAATCTCACCTGAGCCAAGAAAACTGCGATTTGGCAAGGAATTCATCCCTGACTATGTCATCATGAGCAAAGTCGTCAGCAGTCGATAAACGTGCCCTCACTCTCATCTGTAATACCCCCATTGAACTACCTCAGAAAGCAGAACACCGTCAAATGGAAAATTGACACTTTGAATATATTGATAGCTTGCCTGATAGAAACCTGTAGAGCTTTGCGACTTGATGGAGTAGAACAATGGCACGTAGGATTAGGATACCTTAACTTCCTTGGTAAATTGTGAATGCTGAGCATCATCTAATGCCCTTTGAGAATTCTCACGGGAAACTCCGTAAAGGTGAATTTGCCCTCAATAAACAATACGGGGTATAGTAATTGACAAGACTTTGGGATCACTCTGCTAATACGCCCCGCAGCGATTGCGCGTTTTCTTTAGAGGATGTTTTTTTAGTCTTGGCTAGGAAACGGGATTTCGGCGTCATATGAAGCAGGTTTCCGTTTTTTTCGAAAATAATAAAATAACAACAATAACTAACAAGAAGAATCTAATCTTCCCCTTTGTAATATGCCATCGAACGACTATAGCTTCGTAAGTAGAAGAACGGTCGGTCACATGTGATATGTACGATTAGATCATAGTGTGATACGAATACGATACTCAATATAAGTCGCTCGAAGTGCTCTCCCCGAGCACTCTGTTACTTTACCATACTGCATAGAGCCGGCGAGTACCGCAACTCAATCTGTATATATGCACGTCAGTATCTGTTACGTAGTGGACTCGGACCCAATCGACTGAATCTCCCCACCTTCTTCAGATTTACATCATAGTGATCTATTGAGAGCCGCACCACAGTGAGGGGTGGAGGGGATTGGACGGGCCAATAGCGACGCCAAGGTCCCCGGAGCATCCTCTTCGTGGCACACGCTAGAGAACAACAAGGTACCTAAGGAATACATGTCTAGCAAGACTTCCAGGAATTGAAAATGCTACCTGCACATGTATGTATTAGTATACTACGAACTAGGTATGAGCACATGTAATTAGTACATCTGGTTAGGTAGGACGTACCCACCTTAGGAGGGAGGGGGAGCAAGGATGAGCCAGGTAATGGGCTTGCATTCCCAGCCTCCTTTCTCAGTTACCGTGAGCCTAGGCACAACTAGAGTGTGTAGTATTTCCGGGCAGGTTACGATTTTTCGCAGCTATGAGGTCATCGTTCGTCGTCCATGTTATCGTCACGTTGTTGCGAGAATCCAACATGTTGGTCCTACTACTTTTACTCTGCTCACCCTCCTTCTCGCAAATTATGGTTTATTGCTCGTTTTTAGTTCCCGTACCCGTCAAACTTTGACTCGGACTGTGTGTGGCGCGCCGACAACGACCTGCGGTCTCTAAGTTCAAGCCATTGTGCCTCAAAGAAGCACTAGAGGAAAGTTGTATCCGTCATGGCACCCCTTTTGCCCACACCGGCCTCCGATGGTTCGTCCATCGGTCAAATCCTAGCTCGCGAGTTCGACCACATCAAACCCACAAGAACTCTCCCAGCGGCAATTACCAAGGTCCTCGCCGCCCGGCAGGGCACCACAACAGTTGTCGCGCAAGACAATGGCAACTCGTCGCAAACCCTCTCGGGCGGAGCAATCGCCGGCATCGTCATCGGCTCCATTGCCGGGTTCTTGATCTTGCTGTGGATCATCCGATCCTGCGTCAACTTCAGGAATCCCGGCGCTTGGGGTACTACGTTTGAGCCGGATAACGAGAAGCCGCCGTCTTCACACTACCACGCCTCCACACGGTATCCTAGAGAGACACATGGTCACAGGTCGCACTCCCGTCATTCCCATCACTCCCATCGGCATCATAGCCCGCGGCGCACGTCCGTCGTGAGCATTACTCGACCCGTTTACGTCGAGCAGCCGCGTGGCAGAAGCCCGAGGGCCCCCCCTGCAGCGTATTATTCAGATAGGAGGTCTAGCGACGGTCGCAGGTATTCGCGAGGGTATTAAGGATAGTTAATGAGCATGGAGGACGACATATTATACTATAAACATTACGTCGTGAGGGGAGGATATGATGATGCATGATCTCATGGTTAACGAAAACGCTCTTAGAGTTGGGGAAAACAGCTAGGTAACATATCAGAAATGGTCACTTTCTAATTGGGCTCATTATTGTTACTATAGTTGCATGAATTACATGACATAATGGATACATATTACAAAGTCTTGCCAGTATGAGGATCCAGTGTGGCAGATACGATTAATTTTCGAACTAACACATAAGCGCTTCGCTGGAGAAGGTCATTGATGCTGCCTAGCATCACATCCATTATAACTATATTGACCGTATAGCCGTCTATGCCACGAGGCTGAGATGATACTGACTTAACGTAATACCATTTCATCTGACGACATCGCCCTAGTTTTCAGAGCTCGATATTCATTGTCGTCCCATGAGCTCAGGGGCTCGCACGACGGCGTCCMCCCCTCCCAGCCTCCACTTCGCTGCGGTGTGAAAGGTATATACACCGAAACCTTTAGCACGAACCTCTCTAAGCCGCGGAATTGTCCTAGTACATCATCCCTCAACCAAGCCCAGAAACGCCCTGGATCCTTCGGCTGGCCGTACGCCAGTGCCACTTCAACATCAAGCTGTTTCAGACTCGGGAGACAATCCCTTAGTATGCGCATGGCCCCCTCGACGCTCTTCCTTTGTGACGCCGAGTCCCAGGCATTGGACGGTATGACATGTGCAACATGAACGCAGCGTACCCTCCTCAGCCCCTCCGGACTCGCGTTCCGGCAGAAGTAGCGCGCGATCTCGGCGCCGAAGAGTGAGATCGTGTTATCCGCATACAACACGTCCAGGACTTCGCCGTAGACCAAGCGACACGCACGCATGAGATCCGAGTGGAACACGTATTTCTCCGGGTGCACCCAACGAGGCGGGAAGCGGTAGCCCTCGCCGCAGATCAGCTGTGACACCGCGCCCCAGTGCACGCACCCGTGGTGCGGCGGGGCGACCAGTTGACGCAGCCCCGAGCCCCCGAGCCCGATGGTGCAGCGCAGCGTCTCGCTTGGCTCGTCTGCATCGTCGCGGATGCCTTGGGTCTGGTCCCAGGCTTGAGGTCGTGGGCCCCAGTACGAAGAGCGAGTGCGGACTTGCGCTATAGCTTGCCATCCCAGCGCCAGATGGTAGATGTGCAGACGGATCTCGGGTGGGAGGTGTAGGAATGATGTAGGCGTGCCCGGGGTGGGAGATGCGGAGGTAGTTTTGGATTTTGGTGAAGATGGGTTTATGGCTAACGGCTTTGACTTTGGGAGCCGGCGAAACCGGACCCGGATCCGGTTGTGGATGCGGGCTGCGGCATCGAGAGTAGCCTCGATAGCCTCGATAGCTTTGACGGTGCACTTGAAACAGTAATAGGCTCCGATGACAGGACAGAATACGAAATATGACAAGCAGACTTCGCCGCGAGATAAAGCTGTGTCCCCGAGCCTCATTGTAATCCAACGCGGTTAAATGGTTTTACGGAAATGTGTTGAGGTAGGCATATGAAAAGAAGAAAAGTCATCGATTAAAGGTGAATAGAAATAGGCATAAACTTCAAAATATCAATGGGCGGTGCTTGTCTGCCTAATTGGAGATAAAGGATGACAGGGGCGAATGATATGGTGCCTTGAAATCCAAGATCTCTATGTAGGACCTCTAGGACTTGGGAATTAGGACTCGATGCCAATGCTGTGATCTGATAAAGGAACAGCATTGTTACCGCCCAATTTAGTTCGCATGATTTGTGAATTCGGTATCAATTTCATCTATATATCTAAGGATCGTAGGGCCACAGAGACATTCCTTTGGTACTTGGATGTCGTTTAATATAAACAAGAATGGTTTTAGTAAGATCCCAATGTATATCGTTGAAAGCTGCGCCTTCTAAGCCTCGTTCAGCCATCCTGTATTTACTTAGCATTAGCACGCTGATGCTTCACCCACAGGAAACGGGAAAACGCGTCGGCGCTCTTCGTAGTTTTACCGACCACCAAATCGGCAGACATCATAGATTCATATGCGTCCGGTCGGAATTCAGCCAAGAAGAGCCACCCACTACGGATGCCGTCTGTCGATGAAGCATGACCACTTCCAGACGTCCCGTCCACCTTCCCAGCATACTTCTTCTTGCCCAAAGTCATAACATCAACGAACGTGTTGGCAAAGGGCTTCATTTGGTCAGCCGTGATACCGTAGCCGCCGTCAGCGTAAGTACGAGCAAATCCAGCAACATCGAGTGCCCCATGGTTGTTGTCCTCTCCGGTAATCCGCGGCATAGTGTAGCCCCAGTCGTAGATAGGGTTGCCCTTCTTACTCTTCTTGGTTTGCACGCCGCCTCCGTGGAAAAACCAATCCAGACTGGCGGTCAGGATTGACTTGTACTTTCCGGCCAGCGTAGGGTTATCATTGAGGATCTTGTGCGCGTTAACAAGGTTCAGGAATGCATAGTTGAACATCATTTGTTGGTTCCAGGGGACGGGTTTCCCGCCCATATAAGGCGAGTCCTTCGCAAAGTACATCTTGTTTCCGTTCGAGAGGTCCAGCAGCCGCTTCAGAATGTGCTTGCTCATCGAAGTATCCGCCTGCTTGAGATACGTCTTGGCTCGGTCCAAGTAGGTAGCACCATATTTGTGAGGGTCGCCGCCCGCAACCTTCTGGTTATAGAGGTTTTTCGTTTTCAAAATGAGGTAAGAACAGCTGGCCAAGTGCCCGACTGGATCACCTTCTCCTCCGCCAGTCATAATTGGGGTTTTGGTTACATCATTGGGCCAGCACGGGTCGACGCCGCCAGTCCAGACCTTGTGCTGGCCTATTGGTGCCTTCGCCAAGTCATTCCTCTCCGATAAGACGGCATCGCAGAACCGGATCATACTATCAAGCGTCTCCTTCTGTTCGCCGATCTGATAGACTAGGCCCATGGCTTTTGTCTGCTCTCCGCTGTGACCCTGTACCCATTCGTTTCCTTTGTTACTCGTGCCGGGCTTTAGTGTAGCGACGAAGTCGCTGAAGGATTTCAATTCATCATCTGTGACGTTGCCATTGAAGCTGCTGACTTTCATTTGCGCCTGGGCTCCTGAAAACAACAGGCCCCCAAAAATGGCCCCGAGGGCGACCGTGCCGAAAGTCCCTCGCATAGCGAAATGTGATACCAGAGGTATGGAGTTGCAAACTCCTTACTCTTTGACCTTGGAGTTCGAAGTCCTTTAGTAGCCGTAATCCAAGGCTGCTTGGAGAAGAAAGGTAGAGCTGAATGAGTTGAGCGGCGACTTGGAGTTTGAATGTTGAATCAGGCCGAGAGAGAACAGGTAGTTATATACAAATCGGGCTGTCGAATATTCAGCCTTACGATGCACTTTACGACTCGGCCCCCTCTACCCCTGGATGTAGCGCTGAGTTTTCTTCTGGGATCTTGCTGTCGCTCACGTCATACTAATGTCTTCTCTATAGCCCCATCCCGTATAATCTCCCCTGGGAGACATGAGAGAAGAATAGATCTAGAGATGATATTCGTCAATAGTTTGGTGTCTTCTGACAACTATTTGAACCGCTTACATATACTACGCATGATGAACCCTTCAACAGTATAATGCGAGGCATAGAATTACCCAAGGCGACCATTTATAGAAGACCAGAAGATGGATTTCGCTGCATGGCTCCCCTTTCGTTAGCATAGTTGGCAACGCTAATTWAACAAGCCACAAACGTCGGGCACCAGAAACGGCAACCATGGGCAGTAATACGCTGTGGTGATCGCCAGTTTTATTTCGCAGGATGTGTCCCTTTCTGGCGGCTTTCTGGAGTGAGTCGGAACACGCGAGTTGACTACCGGCATGTGGCATGTGGCATGTGGCATGTGGCATGTGGCATGTGGCATGTGGCATCTGGCCCTGATTTGTAGATAATACCTAATGCATGTATCGAGAAGATCATGTATGCAACTACATGTACATACACTTATATATGTACATGTAGGTATAATGTAGCTAAGCCACGCAGCTGAACAGAAAGGAAGGGTCGGGTCGCCTTTAATGATTATGTACCTGGTAGGCAGGCGCCTATAATACCGAACGTTAGAATCAATTAAAAGCGGCGGATACGAGCACGAGCTGCGAGCTGTCTCACGTGATAACGGGTTCATTTCGCGTTTCCCACACGCTTCATCATCTCCACCCCGCCCAGAACATTCACAATCGCTCTGGATCCGCGACGCGGCCTCGCCCACATAGGCTGCTCAGAGTCAACTTAAGTGGATCATGTGGCTTCTAGAGAACGAAGGCGAAGCCCTTGACGGTAAGATGTATTCTACACCCGTCCTATGTCTTGAAATGCTGACAAGACCACTGTTATTTAGGCAAGCGCCTCTGGCTGCGACCGGGAAAGCGATACCTCTTTGGTCGAACCGTTGCTGAACGTATGCGATCGCCCCTATACTACTTCTTTCACTTTGAGGACCCCGATAACTGATAAGAAGCTAGCTGGGCAGCTTGCCATCAAAGGAGAGGGAGCTGAGAGAGTATCCCGAAAGCACGTTACTATCCAAGTCGATGAGGTGGCCGAAGGAGATGGCGTATGTCATCCCAACACCCCCATACACTTACAAACATAGCTTCTCAAACGGTTACTAGGAAATTGTATCGAAGCGCTCGCGTGTCACCGTCGAAGATCTCGGTTCCAAGGGGGGGACGTGGGTAAACGAGGAGAAGATCAAGAGTGAACGGCGTGTTCTTTCCCAAGATGTCAATGTCCTCCAGATGGGTTCGTTCGCGTCTAAATTTCGGTATGTCTCCTGGTTCGCCTACTAGTTATACGTGGAATTGCTGACCACGGACCTTAGTATCACCTGGTTCCCAGTCGTTTTGAGCTTCTCCTTTACAGCGAAAGAAATTCAGGCCGATCCTTTGTCTAAGCTTCGAGAAGACCTTGAACAACTCGACATAAAGTTTCTTGCTGAATACGATCGGTCGACTACACACGTAGTATCGAGAAAAAGAAACGTGCCAAAGGCATTGCAAGCCCTTGTCAATGGCCGTTACCTTGTTACCCCGGAGTTTTACAGTTCCATCATCGCGGCTGCGACGCCTGAGGACGACAACGATGGTCTAGCGCCGAGCGCATTAGAGAGTGACTTCGATGCGAATTGGCCGGATGCTTTGCACTTCGTTCCACCGCCAGGAGAAGAATCAGTGCCAAGACCAGCCGAGGCTTTTGCCCCAAATCCTAACCGCGCTGAGGTCTTCTATGGTTATACTTTTATATTTTACAACAAGAAGCAATATGATAATCTATTGGCGCCCATAACAGACGGTGGAGGCAAGGCGCTGCTAAAAGAAGCAGTCGAGGGTCACACTGATATCGACGACTTTATCAGATTTGTTAAAGAGGTCGCAGGAGAGAAGGGCCTGGGGGAGTTCGAAGATGGGAGTGAAGGCAAAGGCGTTGTTGTTGTTAGATGGATTCCAGACCCTCCAAGCGACTGGTTCATCAATTTCTACAACACAGTCTCCCGGAGACTAGATCAACGACTTATTGAACAAAAGGAGTTTCTTGGCGCTATCCTCAACAACGATGCTAGTGGTTTACGACGGCCTCTCGAGGCCGAAGCAGCACCGCGCACGTTGCGAGCAGAGGTATCTTCGACGGCGCAGGATGCCATGGAGATAGATGGTGACGAGTCTTCAGCCCCACCACAGAAACTGCCACCCCGAAGACGGCCAAGAGGGGCGGTCAAGAGCCGTTTCAAGGGTTTTAGTGTAGCCCTTGAAGATGATGACTTGCTAGAGGCTGCTCCTGTTGCTTCGGCACCTTTGGCAGCAGATGCCGAAGACTCACAAGAAGGTCTTTTCGTGTCACAAGATGCTCCTTTAGAAGAGCCGGAGGAGACTATTCCCATTACGCGGCAATCGCAACGGAAACGCCGCGCTCCACCGTCTTCCGAGGCTCAGGATTTGGTGGAGGATTTTGCCCCTACAGCGGCTCAAGTTAAGCGTCGTCGCATTGCCGCTGGAGAAGACCCAATTCCTCGAGATCTGACTCCTGTAGAATCCTCTGCTACAGAAACACAGAGGCCCAAGACCAAGTCCCCGAAAGTCAAGAAAGAGGTCGACATTCTAGACCTGGCGCGACAGAACAGGGAGCAGGCGGAAGCTCGGGCAAAAGCTGAAAGAGAAGAGCTCGCCACAGCGCCGGATGATCTTGACTTGGCGGCAATTCGCCGTTTACACATTGAGAAGCCGATGGAACTGCGAGAAGCACCGCCCATACGTAGCCGGGAACAGGATATAGCCGACGGCCGTTGGGATCCCGCGTGGAACGGACGAAAGAACTTCAAGAAATTCCAGCAGCGGGGGGCCGTCCAAGGACGACCACCACAGAAAATCATAGTGGCACTCGAAGAAGTCAAATCAAAAGGCTTTGGGATTGGTGATGACTACTGGCTGGAAGACGAGAGCCAACAACGGAAGAGAAAGAAGCAAAGTCAGACGCAAAGCCAGAGCCAGAGTACGGGTGAGAGAGAGGACCAGCGAGGACTCAACGCCCCTGCGAAGGAACCAGCGAAACAGAAGCAGAAGCAGACGCAGAAGCTGCCTGCTGAGGTTCTTCCTCTGGTCGATAGCAGTGAAGATGAAGACCAAAATGTGGATGACGAAGAGGAAGATGTTGTCATAGCCCCTCCTCCAAGGATACGATCAGCTAGGGCGTCGCAACAAACATCACAATCACAGTCGACACGGACCACGACACAGAATACATCTCAGAAGACGCAGCCTTCGAGGACAGCCAAGCGTCCCGCCCCACCTCCCACCAAAGAGCAGCCAGCGAAGAAGAGATCTCGAATTGGGTTCGTCGCTGCTAGTGATGACGAGAGCGACGATGGGCTACGTTTCAGATTTGGGAAGAGATGAAGGATTGATCAATGCACTGATCATGTACTGTTTATCTTATTCATGATGACTTGGCTTCTGTCAGTGTGGCAGTGTGGGTATCTCGTTTATATGCCTACCTAGCTCTAACTATGCCATGGATTGTTAAGCATGAAAGATGATGCCTTCCCACCAAACCTGATCTAATGTAAAAGTACCACTGCCTAGGTAATTACCCACCGTTCTATAATATACAACCGTCGCTATGCTATGCTTTGATCTATACTGAACCCTGGTATCCATAATTGTTACAAGCCCTCTATATCAGGTGGTTACACTTACAGCGTCTAGTTCGATGTGAAGCCACTCCATCTAATCCATAGCCTCCATCTCCCCGCCACTCTTCGCCTCATGCTCTTCGACTAACAACCCGATCAGACAGCTCGACAGCATAGTCTCGTAGTTCACCCAAGGATGTATCTCACCAAACAATTTTGACCCATCTCTCCCCGCAGCACGCAGCAACTCCGGCTCGCCGCCCGGATGGAATGGTACGTAAGGTGTGATATTGTACACGCGCCCCCCAAGCGCCGTCCACGCGTCCTTCCCTTTCCGCCCCGTCTGCCGCTTCAGCATGCTCGGCGTCACCCGCAGGTACGGCGCCCCCGGCCCCAGATTCCGCAGGTCCGCTGACGGGTTGTTGGATAGGCGCGCCCAGTCGAGCGGGCTGCGGCCGGGTTCCAGAGTTACCTTGCGCGACGGTTTGGCGGGCTTGGACGAGTGCGTGGGAGGAGGCGCGAGAGTCGAGGTCCCGGGTTGCCGGTCGTATTGGTGTTGTCCCCGGTTCGGTGCTGGGCCTCGGGCGGGCACGCCGAGGAGGGAGGAGCCGTTGTTAATATTGTTCAGCGTGGGTGGACGAGGCGGAGGTGCCATGGACGTCTTCATTGATGCTGAAGACGGTGCTGGAGCTGTTGGCTGAGGAGGTGGAGAAGGCGCGGAGAGAGTAGGGAGGGCGGCTGGTGCGGTTTGGGCTTCGGCGGTGCGCGCAATGGCGGCTGCTGAGGCGGGAGGCTCGGGCGAGAGGGAGAAGGAAGGTATGCTGGTGTTTAATTGCGTATAGGGTACTGCTTTGGGTGTCGTTTGAGGCGAAGGTAATTCGTCAGGTTGCGACGCCGATGCGCTCGTTGCTGCTCCATTGGGTCCCGACGTCACAAGCTTAGGCGGGAGCGGCGGAGGTGGCATAGCTGCTCTGTCAACGGCGGCTGCTGTCCTTTGAGGCGCCAGCGCTGTAGATGATGCATCTTCGCTTGCGCCCATTGTACTTGGCTCATCCTCATCATCCTCCACGTGTATCCTGATTTCTGCTGGACCAGGGCGACGTGTCGTGGGCGGTTGCTGAATTCGAGGGTCGCCGCGCCATAATGATAGCAGTGTTTGTACAAAGGGCGGCTTCCAAATGGCGGCATAAACTATCGAAGCCAGAACCAGCGACAAGCCGACGAGCGCCATTCCTCCTTTCTGAGCAGCTGCGGATGAAAACGGATTGTCGTCACTAGCTTAATATTCTTTATTAGACTTCGCTAGATGGGATGATCAGGTGCGTTCAGAAGTTTTGTTTGCGAGCCCTTGTCAGCGCTAAAAATATCCTAGCCTTCGGTCATCGAAAGTTTGTAATGTCGTGCAGACGGTCCCGGCCGCCAGCTCAGCCGATGGATCGCGATAGACGACGGAAAAATGAACATGGTGGTGCAATAGAGCGCATGTTTTCGCAGCCCTAGCAGCCCCGATCCTGTAGCCGACCCACTGAAAATTGCAGGGTAGAGCGCTGTCAAAATTAGTGCACGCCCAATGCCATACGGTATAATTATCATATGCTAGGGCGATATACAGCTTAATAGTCTCCTATTAAGCCCCGAACTGCGGGGGAGCGGTGTGGGCATCCAAGGCCGTTTCACAGCGTAGATTACCCTGTAGCCTAGGTTAGGTACCTATCCAATGCTATTGCATGAATAAACAATTTCGTGAGAGTCCGCAAATGTAGACCCAAACACGAGGGGCCATACACCGTGGACGTATGTTTCGGGACGTCATCATTTTTCCGGGGCCTGTTGTTTACCTGGGTCAAATTTCAGAGTCACGTTGTTTCTCATTTCTTTTGCTTCCTTCTTCCCACACGTATTTTTTTTCTTCCTCTATAGGCTTTTGACCTTCCTTATCCTCCATTTTAGGGTGGCACCTACAATTGTTTATAGCAAGTACATATATACATAAGTTCGAGAAGTGACGGTATCGTTGTATCGATCAGTCGGCTAATCGGTAGCATCCCGCTAACACAAAAGTTTAATCGGGCTCGGTCGCTGCTACCCGTTTGTACATCGAGTATTAGCTTGTGCAAGTGGGGAACGACGCCTTCCAGCCCGCCATCTGCACACCAAACATGGGTTCGTAATACCTAATATTATCACTTTTTAACCATGCACAACGCGACTTTCATCCCTCATACTTCCAATACGCACCCACCCTCCGTTCCACGCGCCTCGAGTCCGAACTGCCATTCAGCGACCAAGAAAGGGTTGAAGCGACTGGCGTCGTCCGAATCTCTGGCATCAATTGGGCAGAGACCGGGCACAGGCACGGGCACCAACATTAGCACGAGTACACGGACAGGGGTTAGGTCAAGACCGACAATAATATCCACCACCGCCTCCGCTGTCGCCAAGACAGTCATAACAACAACTGCTTCAGCCGCCTTCGCGTCCTCGAGAGCACCTCTCAAGAGACGAGACCAAAATGCTGGACCTGCTACAAGTCCGTTGTTGAAAGAGTCAGGAACGGGAAACATGCCCTACGATACATCCTCACCGCCTCCCACAAATCCAAATGCGAACACGAATAGACCGCAGATGCCTTCCCTCAGTGCTGCCGCCGCAAGGGCCATTAATAGGAACCCCCTGACCCCCAAGATCGCCTCAAAGACAACACAGCAGCGTCCTACTCTGGCAACTGTAGCGACACCTACAAATCAGCGTCAGCAGCAATCTACAATTGCCMCCTCCAGCCGAGAAGCCCCATCTAATCGCCCAACTTACTTCGAGGAACCTACCTCCTTTGCGTCGCATCTAAGCAGCAATGTCACCCCTCGCTCCGGCTCCAGACAGAATCGTGTCGATAGTGCTAACACCACACCCAATGGTACACCGAATCCCGAGCGATCAGAAGGGTGGGATTCCAGGTCCAGTTTCGGTCTACCGAGCCCAAGGCTCGAGGGAGGAGAAGCTATGAGAAGACCTGCTGTTTCGTTCAGTTCGATATCCCCAAACGCCAGCAACCATGGCGCAGACTCAAAATTCTTCCACGCGAGCGACGTAAAACCTTCTCGTCCAACATCTTCCTCTAAGATATCACAGACAAAAGGCCCGACCTTTTTCTATGCCAATGGAAATACCGTAGAGAGCAAGTCTGCTCAGCCGACTCCATTGTCGCCAACCCTAGGCCACTCGCAGGATAGTCTCTCCAGCAAGTTTATGTACGCCAATGGGACTCCAGAATTACGACAGAGCCCGACACCACCAGTGTCCCGTAGTTCGGGTTCAGTAGTATCGACAGTCCCCAAAGCATCTACCACTCGCCCAGCGACGAACCCCCCAACCACCGGCCATTCCCTCCCTCAAAGACCGAATTCCCCTGCGAAACCTCCGATTCAAGTCCCGCAGACATCTTCCAAGACCAATAATGCTTCGGGACCAAGTCGCCCGCAGGTCCAACCTGCTCTGTCCGCCCCTCAGTTAGGGCCCTCTCCAGGACTTCGGCGATCTAGCAGTGGCACATCGCGGGCTGGCGGCCATTCTCGCCAAGGAAGCCTAATAAAGGGGGACCACTCTTCCAGCGCCTTAAAGTTGATGAGCGCTCAAGCATCACCTGAAACTTCTCCGCCCATAACCGTTCCTTCCACGCCCGCACCTTTAACGTTAGCCTCGATAATACAAGCCGCCGAGGACTTTGCAGAAAATGCAGAAAATGAAGAGACCACCACTACAGACGAAGCTCGATCAGGTCTGCAAAGTCCCACTAAGTCAGCTCACTCTGGAGACCCGATGAATGAGCTAGTCGCAAATGCTAGGCGCGAACGTAAAGTTCAGGACTTACAGATTACAAACGCATCTCTTGAGGCCATTAACCGGACATTAGAGCGTCAACTAAAGAAGCAAACTGCAGAGCTGCGAAGGTTCCGACGCTTGTCACGCTCGGGACGACTGTCTTTGCCGACTAGTCTTATGTCTAGTCGAGCATCAGAAGATCTTTCAGAGCAGGGGACAGGAATAATGGACCTTTCCGACCTTGACGAGGAATCCGAAGCAGAGAAGGAGAAAGAAAAGCAAAAAGAGGAAGAGGAAGAAGGGGATGAAGATTCTTCTCTTGAGAGTGATTCGGCATCAGGTTCTCTCAGCCCAAGGGTTGTTGCGGAACGGGACGCGAAACATCGAAAACGAGATGAGGAACGACTAGAGCTTGACCTGTCCAAGCACCAGCAGCTACTCATCGACTCACAGAAGATCAACCAGAGCATCAAAAGATGCCTTGACTGGACGGAAGAGCTTATTAATGAAGGCAGAAAGGCACTCGAGTATCACGTCAATGTTAGCGATGTGAAACTGGGTGGGAGAGTGCTAGATCCCTTAGATTTAGAAGAAGAGCGACCACTAACCTCGGATGGTTCCGCCGATGATACTATTGCATCCGACGATAAATTATTGGACAGCCCCGAGATGTTTTCCAGTTGGAGCTACGAACGGCAAGATCGGGATAGTGGCATCGAGCTTGCCGTTGACGGAGGCTAAAGACGAAGTTGGGAACATCCCGTACAAAGCACATTAATACTCATACGACACTTTCTTTCTGGATACGATTCGTTACAACATATAAGATAACCAACTGCGGCGGTCTCGGAGTTACATAATCGTACTGAACGGCTACATTCTTCATTGGATTCAACAATATTTTCTTTGTATTCAGTGTATCACCATCGGATACCCAAAAATTATCAGGGACGGGCGTAGCCAGGGTCGGTAGACCATCTCCACACCACTTTGACGCAACCCAATATTTCCTATTCGAGTCTCACAATGATACCCCCAAAGCATAATGAATCAGGAAGCCGAAGAGTACACGTGCCCAACATAGAGGGGGTAGACACCTAAAGAACGGGTGAACGCGAGTTCTATCGGGAAGCCATTTCTTGGAAATGTAAATACATATCTATATGTCGACTTTACGGAGACTGTCTCCTTCGGGGCGTATGGAATAGAGGCTACCCACCCAGGTATAAGTACTCTGATGAAAACAGGCTGGCGAGTTGACAACAGTCTGACACGGCTCGAGACTCCATATAGCGATAATGCTTCAAATCAAATTACACAGTTCAAATTAGCTTATTAGTATGCAGCCTTCTGCTCAGCTCGTGAACCTAGCCCTGGCTGTATCTCTGGGATGACGTAATCCGTGCTTCGAAGTGAACTCGAACTGTGCCTAAACGTGAATATCTTATAGTGTTTAATCCAGTCAGACTGGCCTAAGTAAATTATCTCATAGCCAATTACTCTTCCTCAGGATGATCAGAGTAGAATCTGCCTGTTGGAAGAAGAGCTATGTTTTGTCAGGAACGGGAACAACGGCTTCGATAGCATAAGATAGCAGTAGCATTTAAACGTCCACAGGTAGGTCTCAAAGTGAGGGAGGAGATATTTACTGGGGGTGAATTATATCTCTATATGAGTAGAGATGTCTTTTGTGTTCAATTGCAATAGGAGAGCTCTTCCGTCTCTTCATAAAGCCTCCCTGCAGACCAATCTATAAACCGGAGCGGCCAGTTATGGTCCTATCCTCCATCCGCACATCTATCTACTGGTGCTATGTATGTCACAACACACTACCAAGTCCCTACTCGCCCTTTCAAACCGCTGCCAGGTTGAATCCTGATCGATTGCTATCCGCTTGTTTGACTCCAACAAACCCAACTCTGTTGGCCGGTGCATACTGCTCTGGGACTTTTCTCCAACGTGTAGCAGTGATCAACTATTATACCTTTCAAGTGCCCCGTCTGATCATCGGCTTTGCACAAGTCGAGAGCCACTTACGACTTTTCCTTATGCGAATGCGCATCAACAGGACTACTGCTCCCGTCTAATGTACTAGTGCCTCTCTTACTATCCTTATGATCCTTATCCTTGCCCTTTTTCTTGGACTCCTTTTCCTTCTTCATAGCCGCCTCGGCCACCAATTGCTCGAAGGCCATGTAGTCTCCCTCTTCCTCAGGAGTTCTCTGGGCCTGCTCAGTTAGTTAGTAAACATCATGGTTCACGATTAAACGGAGAAACAGGTAAACTCGCCTTCTGGAAGATCTCGGCAATAAGTACTAGCGCTTCTGCGCGCTCCAGCCGCTTGTTAAGAGGCACTTTCTTGTCATGCAAAACACTATCGCAGACCTCGCGCAGGACGCTCTGGATCTCGAACTTGGAGCCGCGCCAGGCGGCGGTGAGGATCTTGCCGGTGACTCTGCGCTCGTACTCGATCTTCTTCTCGTCGGTCCAGTCCTCGCCGCCCGCCTGCTCCATCCGCGCCATTTCCTCCATGGTCTGCTGGGCGTCGATGGCCGACGAGATGGTGTTCCACGTGTCCTTGACGAGCGTGCCCTTGTCCTTCATGCGGCTGAAGAAGCCGCCGAAGCCGAGGAACTTTTGGGACTTGAGCAGCGCGGTTGCTTTCGAGAAGTACACGGCTCCAATAGCGTGCAGGATGTCGAGGCCGAAACTCTCCATCTTCAGGTTTTCAACCTCGAGGCGGGTCTTCTCTTGGAATGCCTTGGTGACGTCGGGGCCCTTGTCCGTCTCGGTCCATACTGATATGCGGTCGACAAGCTTGCGAGCGAGTGTATCGACACGCTCTTGCCGGATTCTGGCGCGCTCCCTCTCGTACGCTGCTAGTTGTTCGCGTTGCTCCTTGGTCAGTCCTCCCTTTTTCTTTTCCTTCTTTCGTAGCTCCTTCTCCTCTTCTGTCTGTCCCACCAAGTGCGCCTCATCCGATGGCCGATCCATGAGCGCGGGCCGGATGGGTATAGCGTGTCTCGAAGGCGTCGAAGTGCCGGAAGCGGTGGGAGACGGGGAAGCACCGCGTGGGGGTAAATGAGGCTTCTCCGCGGGAGAATCGTCGTGTGCTGATGCGGCCTTGGCCTCGGAGGCTGGCTTCTCGTCTTCGACAACGACCGCGGGCGGTGGCGCGTTTGCGGTGGAAGCCTCCTTAGCGCTCACCCGCATGGCTTCCTCGGTGCCTGGAAATTCAGCCTCGTCGCCTCCTTCTTCGTCTCCGGCCATAGTGATGTCCATAGTAGTGGTCAGGTCCTTCATGAGACTGATCTCGCCGATCCAGTCCACGAAGGCGTCACCGCCGAATATGCTACTGAAGAATTCGGCAGGGTCGACGAAGCCCTCGGTGGGCTTAGCACTGTCCTTGCCATATTTGTCGTATGCTTTCCGTAGATCTGAGTCTGATAGCACTTGATAGGCCTCGCCAATAGCCTGAAACTTCTCGTGGGCAGTCGGGTCATTTGGATTCTTGTCTAGATGGCGTTTGTCAGTGTGGGGTCCATGGCAGAAGGCTAGACGCGCGAACCTGGGTGGTGAACGATAGCAAGCTTGCGGTAGGCCTTCTTGATTTCAAGCTCGGTCGCCGTAGGCTTGACGCCGAGAGCGTCGTAGTACGTGGTGTCAACTACCATGCTTTCTCTTGCCAGTCGCAAATGGGATGGCTAGGACTGTTTACGAGCCAGCGGGGGTTTGACAAATAATGGGTATGTAAACTTGACTGCGGGTCTGGAGTCGGGATAGATCTGCAGTAAGAAGATATAGTACGATGCGATGGGATGAAAGATGAATTGGGTATATCAGTGCTGGGAATAGTTGTGCCTGAGGAGAGGACGCGACGACTAGGCTGCTAGGCTACGGTACGATACGGTAAGGTAAGAGAAAAAAAAAGCTATGACGAATGTCAGCTTGCAACGTCCAGAACGTCCTAGATCCGCCTCCGGGTAGTTGCAAGACCCCCTTTATCCGGCACAGCATTCCAGCGCCACATTTTAATTACTCCGTATACGTGCATATGTAGGTATGTGTGTATGTATGTATGTCTTCAGCCACCCTACCGATGTGCTTGAATTTGCATACAATTACGTCGTGTTTCTGGGCTGTGCTTTTTCTCCCCCGTCTCTCCTTCGAAAATAAGACAATTCCGCAACATTTTCAGAGACGCTTGACGTCACGTTTCAAAGTCTAATCAACGGCAGTAGAGGAGACGAGACTCTGTTTCAGACTTCCATCCAAATGATGTTCTTATATAGTGTATACATACATGTACGTATAAAACAAAACCCCATTCTATACATATATATATACATACATGTATGTCATGGCGGGGKCGTCTGGRGGKTCAATGTTGAATCTACCCCGCCATCATCCAACATCAGAGACTTGATCTTTATTAGAAGTTAAGACCCTGTACACTTAATTAATACATTAGGCATACCTCAAGGTTAGGCGGAATGAGTTTAGGAGTTTAGGCTTCAAACCCTTAGCAACATCAATGAGGTTGCTTGCTTGTCCATGCGATGTTTGCATTTCTTGACAGCTAAATATATGTAGGACTTAATCAATCTATTGGGAATCTCGGTAGAGGGCCTGCTTGATAAACCCGCAATAAAAACAACGAATAACAAACACCTTTTCCTCTATGCGAATCAGCTGCACGCCATCTATATGCTAGCAAATTAGTCCAATCCCATGGCATTGTCACATACACCAACAAAAGGAGAGCATGCAGCTTACCGCGCACACACTAGGTCATTTCGGGTATCCTTCTAGGCGTCAAAGATCCCACCCCAAGCTTATTTAACCCCTGCAGCCTTCATCCTCTCAAAGCACCGTCTGTAAGCCTCATGAACCTCGGGCACTGAATAGCTGTACTCTTTGAGTTTCTTCTCCAGTTTCGTTGTGTCCAGTAAGCAGTTGCTGCGCCCAGCCTTGAGCACCTTGGCCTGCTCCTCTACAGTGAAGTTCTTCCACGTGAAATCCGGGCGAACAATCTCCTTGAAAAGCGTCAGCACTTCGTTGTGGCTGATGGCGCCCGGGTTGGTGAAGTTGTAGACCCCGGTGTCGTTATGCTCTGCCATCAGAATGGATGCAGGCAGAAGATCGGTCAAGATCGTGTTGCTGTTCGGGATGTCAACTACACGTTCATACTTGCTAATCTTGGTGACGAAGTTGCGCGGGTGTAGATCATCTGACACCGGCATACGCAAGCGAAGGATCAAGCAGTTCGTATAGTATTTGATAATCTGCAGGTCATGGTAAGTCAATCAAACTTATCCCTCGCGGTGTATGGATTTGTCCCCAGCGGCGGTATCTCACCTCCTCGACGTGGCCTTTAGTCTCAGAATAGAAGCTACCCGTGAAATTTGCCGGGTCCGTCTCCTTATATCCAGGACCTCCCACCGGATGTGCATCATCGTAATGATAGATGCAGCCAGTGGCAAATACTGTGCAGTGTATTCCGGCGAGAAAGCAGCAATCACTTAGGTTCAAGGTCCCAATAACATTGGATCGTACCGTCTCCTCCTTGTGGTCTTCGCACCAATCGACATTGGGGCGGCCAGTGCAGCCAGCACAGTTCAGGACATGGGTGGGCTGGATCTTGTCGAGCTCGGCCTGGACGGCCCCACGGTCTTCCATGCGGACAGTCGTCGTAAAGACTTCCTTTCCTTGGCTCTTGAGGATTTTCTCAAGATGGCCTGCAATCCAACCCCTACCTCCCCAGATGAGAAATCTTGTCGGTTTGGTGCCTTGAGTTGCCATGGTGGGTAATACTGTTAACTGTTGAGGTTGATATCCCAGTTGAGGATAGTACGGAGGAATGCGCAGTGGCGGAACACAACTCCTTGAAGTGAGAGAAATGGGCCAATTTAAATAGAATAAACACAATAAGGAGTTCAAATGTTGACCTGAAGAGAAAAGGGGAACAGACGAGATTAAATCGACCACGAGTATAAAAGTACAAAGTCGGTATAAGGTAAATTTATTATGCTAAGGTAGACACGTAGTACTAATTAGGGATGTAACTACCCCCTTCAGCGACGGTTACTGGAGGGGCAAAAAGTCTTGGTGATGTACGTCCCGGCTGATCGGCAATATGCGTACTTTGGGAAACGTCCATCCTCATTGTTGACCAAAACAACTTGGAAAACAGTTGTGCAAATTTCCAAGCAGTTAGACATGATTGATTTGGTGAACCCCAAAATTTTGATCAGATCTAACACAAAATAAAAATAAAGGGTGGTCGAAAGTATCCGAATGTGAAAACGTCACTTGGCGCTAACGTCATCTCGCATTGATTCGATAACCGTCAAGGTGACAATACAACCCAGCATATGTCTTATGTGCTATCCTTGACTCAGACTCTCAAGTAGTAGCAATTTATTTAGTTTCTGCTGAAGTAATACGCAAGTTTCATGAAGCTATACGACTTGTCAAGCATCGTATTGGAACCAGCCTACGTAAAAGGGGTTACGAGATGCCGATAACTAGACAAAACGAAAATATGTCCAAGCTCAGTCCCCAGGCACATGGACTTCACCAATCATTGCTTAACCTGACCATGGCAAACTTACTGGATCTACATCAGCCGTTTCTCTCATGTTCCCGACACCAGCTCTTATCTGTGAATTGCTGACTACATGATGTTCATCATCCATAACAACTCCGATGCTCAGTAGACTCATCTTCCCTCTCCAGCGTATCATGAGGCGAATTGAAACTGGTAATAGAGACCGCCTTGTAAGATAGAAGTGACTTGACGGCTAAAACTGGACGGACTCTTGAAATTACATAGTTCCAAGTTTAAGCATGTGTTGTCTAGGCGCGTAAGTCTCAGTTAGCCTACATCAGCCATCCGAAGAAGCTCTCTGGCACTGCTTACCTCCACATTCTTCTCCTCGGCGTCACTCTTCTTCACTACTTTCGCTTCCGCAGCCATCTTCAATTGCATCGCCTCATATGCCTCAGCTGCGAACAGAGGAGCGTGCATTTCGAGGCATCTGTTGTGGTCGGCGATGGATAGCAGGTAGTCCTTGATATCGGAATAATCTGCCTGACGCAAGTTGTGACCCAGCATAGCAGATCGGCCGAGATCGGTCAAATCCTTCTTTTGCAGCCCATGTAGCGCACCGATCCGAAAGAACCAGTTGCGAATATACGCCATGGACGCATTCTCCGAGGGTGCCGTATCAATAATGGGTCGGAATGCCTGTTTCCAGGAACCTTGTACGGATCCGGCCACCTTTCTGCGCTTGAGGACTCGAAGAGGTCGCTCGCTCTTGCCATCATCTGCGGCGGCTCTCTTGGTTCCGAGCTTGGTGGAGCTACTTGCGGTTTCAGTCTTGGTATGGTCTGTAGGATGGTCGGTAGGATGGCTGGTGTCGGGTTCGGCGTTCTTGGTCGACACAGACGAAGGCAAAGAGGCTAACCCAGAGGCCAGTGAAGGCTGACTCTAGCTAGACTTCATGTACTCCAGTGGGCTAGGCTTGGCCGTGGATGTCGGAAGAAGGGTAGTGGCCGCAGTGGCCGCGGGTTGCGTTCCGTCCGCGGTCGCTTTATAACCCATGCACTCGGGAGGCGCCATAATGTGATGACATTAACCCAAACTGGCCGGATTGACTGGTAAAGGATACACAATAGTGCAAACTTATAATAGACTTGGGATGATATAAAGTGAGTGAGCGTGGTGTTTGTGATGGAATTGAGATTTGGAGAAAGCAAGGAGAGCCCCTCAATTGGGTTGGAGAAGTGCGCAAAAGCGTGACTAACAGGTGGATTCGAAAACTAACCCACACAGTCGGGATTACCCCAATTGCCAACGAACGCGCCTGCAAGACAATTCAGATTGATGGCCAGTGCCACTCTCCTACAGCGTACCTGCAGCTTGCTATCCCATAACAATTAGCAGATGGAAAGAAAGGGGAAATTCCGTCGGGCTTTCTACCTACCGCCTTAAGCCCCGTTCCTGGGCAGTGGAGCTTCCTGAGCTGGACATCCAAATTGGCCAGTCAGGCTAATTGTTTCCTTGCTGAGGCCAAAGCTTTGCTAGACCGAGTGGGGCGTCAAGTGGGCTGCGGGGTTGGTCCCCGGCTCACAAGCCTGTGCGCCGATTCGCCCTTCCCGCTGGTTGAAATTTGATGTGGAGTTATTTCTTTCCGCTAATCTCGTCCCAGCACAGCACGCTCAAAAGGATAATCTTGTTTTTCTAGAACACGCATCAATTCTTTCGACCACCAAACCATTACCACAAAACACCATCCCGCTCTTTACATTGTTCTAATTCCCAATATAAATAAGCTGCTGTAATACTACTCACATTCGGAATGTTATTTTGAACACTGCCGCCGCTACTTTGTCCTCTTCGCAATCGTCAGTCGACCAGGTGTCGTGACAGCTCAGGATATCTCCCTCCCCCCTTAAACCATCCCGAACACACTTACTAAGTGCCCCGACCGGCCTTATCGCAAAGATGGGAGGTCTCAAGGACGTTCTTTACTTCATGTTCCACCCGAACCAACTTCGGTCGGTTATACAATGGTAAAGTTTACCCCTGTTCTCCATCAATCCTTCACGGTGTACATACCGCTAACTTGATGCTTTGCGTTGTAGGAAGCTCTGGCATGAACCAGTCCATAGGCGCGATCCCTCTAAAGAGGCACCCMCTCTCCGATCATGCTTTGAATTCCTCAACCTTACAAGCCGCAGCTTTGCCGCTGTTATTCAGGAGCTGCAACCTGAAATGCTTGTGCCCATTGCACTTTTCTACCTCGTATTGAGAGGGTTGGACACCATCGAGGATGACATGACGCTTCCTGCTACAACAAAAGAGCCTATGCTGCGCGAGTTCTCCAAGTACCTAAAGATGGACGGCTGGACGTTCAATGGGAACGGACCGAACGAAAAGGATCGCGAGCTTCTTGTCCATTTTGACGACGTGATCGCAGAATTGAAGAAGATCGACAAGAAATACTACGATGTCATTGAGGATATCACCATCAAGATGGGTAACGGCATGGCTGACTATGCCTTGAACGCTGAATTTCAAGAGGGCGTTAAGACAATTCCCGAATACGAGGAATACTGCCATTATGTCGCTGGCTTGGTTGGGGAGGGCTTAACGCGCATATTCGTCAACGGTGGCACGGCCAATCCCGCTCTGCTTGACCGTATGGAGCTCTCCGAAAGCATGGGCCAATTTTTACAAAAGACCAACATCATCCGTGATGTACACGAAGACTTCCTAGATAAGCGAAGATTCTGGCCCAAGGATGTCTGGAGCAAGTACGTCGACAAGTGGGACGACCTTTTCGACCCCAAGTACCGTACGCAAGCTGTCTACTGCAGCTCCGAGCTTGTTCTCAACGCCCTAAAGCATGCAGATGAGTGTTTGTTCTACATGGCTGGTATCAAGGAGCAGAGCGTTTTCAACTTCGTTGCTATTCCTCAGACAATGGCTATTGCAACTCTCGAGCTCGTCTTCCAGAACCCTAAAATCTTCTACAGTCATATCAAGATCACCAAAG
This sequence comes from Hypoxylon sp. E7406B, assembly GCA_000931505.1. Classification (NCBI taxonomy): domain Eukaryota; kingdom Fungi; phylum Ascomycota; class Sordariomycetes; order Xylariales; family Hypoxylaceae; genus Hypoxylon; species Hypoxylon sp. E7406B. The sequence continues at coordinate 68,086 of JYCQ01000087.1, forward strand.
GAGATGCTTGCCACCTTATGATGCAGTCGACGCAAAACCTGCGGGTGGTATGCGACGTATTCAAGACCTATGCAAGGAGGATAGCGAGGAAGAATGACCCAAGGGATCCCCACTATCTTGAGATTAGCATAGCCTGTGGGAAGGTAAGGTTTCCTCTCATGGCATAATCGGTAATCGAACTGAGCAATGCTAACCAAACCCAAACAGATTGAGCAGTTCATCGAGACTCTTTTCCCGACGCAAGATCCCAAGAAACTACAAGCCATACAAGATGCGGAGGGACACGAGGGKGCTCAGAACGATCTCTGGGAGGCCCTGACGTTAGTTGCGTGTGTGGTGTTTGTGCTTCTATTTGTCTCCGGCTTAATGGTACGTAATATATCCACATCGGTATTTATTCCCGTAGGGGTCAACTAACGGATTCCATTAGCTTGGCCTGGCATGGTACTTTGGAGCAAGGTTTGACGTGATATTTGACAAAGAGGCCGCATCCAGCCTCAAAGCTGCCGCCAAGGAAGCTGCTACGGCAACAGTAACGCCCCTAGCCCACGAGGAATTATAGTCAACATACGTTGGATTTATTGTTGAGCGTTGACGAGGATATGCACTAAACGCAAGTTGTACTGACAGCAGCGCTCTTGAGGAGCCGCCGGCTACGCTCTCACGCTTTATGGAGTAAGGCGTTGTAAAACGTTCTGCGAGATGCGATGTACCCTGATTAATATCCTTACTAATACAGACTAATACCGTAATGAACGCATTTCTATACTAGGACTTGTCTTATACCCGATTCGAGCATGGATGGGAAATTGCAAAAGCACGGATGTCAAATTACAGTCCAGTCTACCCAATGACTGCGGTTGTGCCGAGAAGTGCTGATATCAAACACCATGGCGAGGAGTACCGAGTCCATCGCGGCTCGTAGGCACGTGGCGGGACTTTGAACTCGATCGATGTCGAGAGAGAGTTCCCCGTCATGGATCGTCAACATGAGGCTGATCGAGACGCTTAATCAAGTTATGATGGTGCCGTTTCCAGGCTTAACCCATATTACTAAAGGGGTCAACAGGGCTAGATTTCTATCGTGACTGAGTGGTGACGCAATTCGGACGTAGATGGCAATGTTAGTCCTACCGCCGTCAATATGAGACCAGTGATTATTAGGTACCTACTTACCTGCCTCTCACCTTAGCTAATAAAACACGTTACCGTCAATTCCAATTAACCAGCTTTAATCTACCTATGTCTTCGTGAATATCTTCGTTCAACAAACTGTCTAGTCTAACCATGTCCCGAAACGTGTGTATCACTGCAGTCGAGGGCCACACCGGCCATCTAATCGCAGACCTACTCCTCCGACACGAAGAGTTCCCAGATATCAGCAAGGTCGATTCGGTAGTGGGCTTGACGCTACACCCGCGGCACCACCATGTCAAAGAACTGCAATCACTTGGGGCACGCATCGTCCATCATGTACCCGGACGGGAGCGAACCATGGTCAGCACGCTGAAGGACACGGGTTGCGATACTATTTGCCTGGTGCCCCCGGCCCACAAGGACAAGTACGATATTTGCGTTGAGCTCGTTAAGGCTGCCAAGAAAGCGGGTATACAGAACGTGCTGCTCATCAGCTCCGCTGGTGCCGACTACGCTGATCCGCAGCATCAGCCGCGGCTAAGAGAGTTCATCGAGCTTGAGAGTTTGGTTCTGTCTGCGAAGGGAGATCTGTCGGCTCCGCTTGGGCACTCGCCTTGCGTGATCAGGTAGGATACCAGCTATGGCGTGAGATGTCGCCGACTGACTGGAGGTTAGAGCGGGATTCTACGCCGAGAACATACTGCTGTATGCCCCGCAAGCACAATCAGAGGGTATCCTCCCGCTACCCATCGGAATGAACCACAAATTCGCTCCTGTGGCTCTCGGTGTAAGTTTAGGTATACCGGGTACCTAAAATATGTGGTCCCATGTATAACTCTCGTGTAGGATGTTGCCCAGGTGGCTGCCCACGTACTATCCGGCAGAGGCCAGCATGGTTTTGACGACAAGCATCGCGGTCAGATAATGATCGTTACTGGTGAGTCACTCGCGAATAACTTGCTCTTCCTGCCTAGCAATTTGCAAAGCTGGGCTTAAAATCCGACAACCCAGGCCCGCAACTATGCGCCGGAGAAGAGCTCGCGACAGCTGCGAGCACTGCTTTGGGAACCTCGATGGAGTTTGAGGATATATCGCAGTACGGCCTCCCCATTTAACCTACCTGACTTCCTCATATGTTTCTCCCGCTCGCTTCCGTCTATTTCTTGCGTAAAACTGCATTAACATTGGTAAATAGTGCGGAGGCCAAGAAAGTCCTCAAAGCGCAAGCCTCTGAAGTCGACGAGTCGGAAAAGGAGTACCTCCTCGAGTACTACAGCCTCGTACGCGAGGGCAAGACCAACTATATCGCAACGACGGCGTTCCACGACGTCACGGGCAATCATCCCACGCAGCCGACCGACTTCTTCAAGGCGTACTTGGAGGAGATGAGACCCAAGAAGAAGACTAAGACGAACCATTCGTGATGTGTATACAAAGGGGAAATTTGAGGAGACGATAGGGTGTAATATGGATGAATCGGTGTCGTCTGTTTAGCTTGACGAGGACGTATTCGAGTGTACATGTGTTTTCTGCTATGCTGCAGGAGTTCGCCAAAAGGAGCACACAAGGTAGGTGATTCCATTATGATGATGACTAGGATGATTTCAAAATTGAGCTTGGACGATATTGCTGTTAAAAAGTAAGTCAAATTTGAAGTTGAAAATGGAGGCCATGCGTGCAGCTTACGAAAAGGGAAACAAACGAAACAAACGACGTTGCCGCATGCCGTATGACTGTTCGGCACTTTACCATCAATACATTCCTTTCGATTGAATTGGTGATTCCATCGTATAATAATCTACATGTGTAGACGTTCCCACGATAAAAGGGCCTGCGTCTGCGACCATTGTATCACAAGCAGCTCTGTCTCATAATGAGATCTTGCGGCGTCTCAGGATCGCGAAATGGCCATTGGTGGCTAGCAAGAAACAGGTCCTCGACACTACAGCATTCGAGGCTGGCGGTCGCTGACGTTTTCGCGGCCTCTTTGCCAAGATATGTTTCATCTATTGAGTCCGTCATGTCTCGACCCGTCCAAGATCTTGGCGCCAATGTCTTGTCTCATGTCTTACAGCGCATTGCGTAAGCCTGAGGGCACTCCAGAATAATTCCTCATCCAGACAATATCTGCGACTAGGCCGAATGCGCCTTGTGTGCAGATTCACATGATGTAGCAAAGCGCCACCATGGTCTGATAATGGGCAATCGAGTTCTTGTATAGCGGCAGTAAGATTTTTGGCCGACGGAACGTCTCCATGTTAGTTTGGGGATAGGAGGAATGTTGGAGCTGTAGCCCATCTAGCCCGGCAATGGGATTGGCAATGAGGTCTCCGATGGCCTAGATGCTCTCCTTCTAAGACACTGTAAGCTTAACCTTTCGATTCCCAGTAGGTAGGAACCAAGACTTGTCCGCTTGGGTGGATTATGTCGCTGAATTTAATATATACTCGGTAGGGTATCTACCTCCTCTAAAAATATACACAATAGTGTAGTGATAAAACTCGCTTGTACCGCCAGCCCGCTTGTAGACCTTGATCATGATCGATTCACACCTGAATAACATATAATGCACGTCTTCTCTCTCATCGACTCTATAATGCGTAGCCAATCGTCTATATGAAGAGCCATGTCTCGCGAATCCGCACGCGTCATGTTCAATTAGAAGTAAAAAATAAATAAATGACCGATCTTCGCTTTTCTCTGAAGTCGCTGTTTGACGTTTTATGCTCGCTAAATGCTGATAGTAATGTGTCCAAGGATGGTGTATGTGCAACGAGGGAAATCGGTGATCGTAATGATCACAACACAAGACCTGATGAATATACCGTCACGCATTGAATCATAGGTTGCCATTGTTGGCGATAACACTGGTGGTGCCTAGAACGTTCTTGAGGACACCCACACCCGTGGCAGCACCGAGCTGCTTGATACGGTCGGAAACCGCAGTAGCATCGGTAAGACCCTCAAGAGCCATAAGGTAAGCAGCGAGGCCGGCGATATGGGGAGAAGCTGGAAATCTGGTTAGCTATGTTCTCAGGATATTTAATCTGGCCATGGGAAGGTTTTGAGTCGCCCAAGAAAGATATAACATACCCATGGAGGTACCGCTCAGAACTTGGGTTGCAGTATTGTTCGAAATGCCGACACTCTCCACATCCACGCCGGGCGCAAATACGTCGACGATGCTACCGAAGTTGCTGAAGCTTGCACGCTGGTCGGTCTTCTGGTCGATAGCACCAACAGTGATGGCGTTGGGGCTGCTGGCTGGGGAGACATTTGCGGCATTCTGAGCTTCGTTTCCAGCAGCGACGACGGGGACAACTCCATTCGAAAAGAGGCGTTCAATAGCGTCATTGACGGCCTGAGAGGCGGGTCCTCCGAGCGACATATTCATTACCGATTTACCCTTCGTGGCGTTGGAGGCAACGAAATTGAGACCGTCGATCACATCGGCATTAGTACCACCTCCATTGGCGTCGAGAACCTTGACACCGACCAACTTCACGTTCTTGGCCACTCCGAAGGTTGCGCCACCGATAGTACCCGAGACGTGAGAGCCATGGCCGTTTAGGTCCGTGGCCTGTATTAATTTGTTAGCTTAAAATTCCTTACGTCACCTCTCTCGGTAGCTTTCCGTATGGGTAGCGCGCTATCGGATTAGAATCGTACCTTTTCTTCTTCGACTGCATTGAAACCCATCGTAGCACGCCCCTGGAAGTCCTCGTGCGTCACCATGATACCGGTGTCGACAATGTAAGCTGTAATTCCCTCGCCGGCCGAAGTGTCAAAGACGTAGCCCGTTCCGTTGGCGCTAGCATGGCTCAGTCGAACCAGACCGGTGGGTGCATTGCTCTGGCTTATGAGACCAGACGCCTTGACATATGTGTTGGCTTCGACGTACTTGACCATGGCCTGGTTGTTGATATCGTTCATCAACACGTCGTCAGAGTCCAGGGCCATAGCACGCCAGCCCGACATGGCAAACGTACGAACCCTCGTGGAAAGCAGCTGACCAGTCAGCCCTCGCTTGCCCAAGTTGCGCTTCTTGACTATCGTCTTGACGGAAGATTGGTGTGCGTCTATCTCATCATCGGTGAAGTTCTTGTGGTAGACCACGATGTACGAGTTGGGCACCACATCCGTCGCATGTGGATTGCTAACAAAGGCCGCCAACGATGTTACGGCATCCGTTACGGCATTCGTGGCATCTGTAGCAGGTCGCCACACATTTAACGGGTGTGCGAGTGTGCCGGTGAGGGCAACGAGTGTGGTAAAGATTGTGGTGAGTCTCGGCGCCATGTCGAATATTTACGAAGCCCTTTGTACCAGACAAATCGAGGGCAATGATAGACTCGAAATCGAAGGATATGTACTGATAAAGATCGAAGTAGAATGCAACGCAAAACTAACTCATGTGCCTCCGAGTCGTATAAAACGATAGACGAATCCCTGATTCGAAGGTAACTGGGGAACAATACGTCTAAGTGAATGATGTAGAACCGAGCAATAGGAGGAAAGGAGTGTGTCTAGATTGAGGAACAAAGACTGATGAAATGCAGCTTCAGAGTCCACTCTATGTCCTATGCCCTTTCAAGGAAGTGAAGTTCCACCTAAAGAGAGAACAAGAAAAAAATAATAAATATGGGTAGGGCTACTAGAGAATGAGAAAACCCGGGAAGATGGATAGTAATAAAGGAGATGGATATCTTTTTTAAAGGATTGTTGTAAGTTTGCATGGAACTACCTTGGGTACTGAGCCCCATAAGATGTGCCCCGTTAAGATCCACCCCTTATGCATGGGGCACCCAGAGCTATCATCCGCAATACATGCAGGAAGCTGCGGGAAAATGCTTGGAAGAGGTTCGAGATGCTCGTTTGGGGAGGACGAAATCGTAGGCCAGTGAAAGAACCTAGCTGGTAGACGGTTGGATAGGGATTCATCATAGGCGCCAAGTACCGCCAAGTCAAACATCGAAGCCCCTGGACCGCCGCGTCGATCCACAGACAGGGATTGGGAGCACCTCGCGTACTCTTGTCAGTTCGTCAATCCCAAACATGGCCATGCAACAGGCCAGCTGGGAAAGTAGCAGGATCGACTAGATACGATCGAGGCAGGACATAACACCTACCTAGGTACTTACATGAATGTAGTAAGAATAGGTACCTGATTGCAAGGCGGCGAGTGCGCGGAAGGATTTGCCGTAGGGCAAGATCTGTACAATCATGATTCTCAATACGCAGATACACAAAAGAGAGAAGAAGAAAAAAATTAGCAACTAAGCTCAATATCGCACTGTGAATTCGTACAAACTCAGTTATCCTCTAGGGTCATAAAGTAATAACCGCTGGCGTCAAGATGCTGACTGTGAAGCGGCTGCCGTTCCTAAAATGACGCATGAAGACGGCTGTGGCGAAGGCGGCAGTTATATGAATCCGTGCTTCCTTGTACATATGTAGGTCATGATCACTACTAAACACTTGTATGTAATGGAAGCTCTGTAACTGTCCTGGTACCAACCTATCCGAGGTTTGTCTATGATCCTCCGAACCACGACTGCCGTAAGCGGGAGGTGATTCTGCATAGTTGTCGGTGGTACTCCGATAATGCCTGGGAGCACATGGAGGCTCCTTCTTGGCAATTGACGAAGCAGGGTACTCTTTCGGGGAAATTAATGATCTATAAGTGGAAGGGGTTCCGAAGCTGCAAAGCGATTATAGGCCCGTGGTGAAATAGGTACCTAAGGCCAGAATTCTACATAGAACCCAATCTGGTGTTGTTCATCTGGTGTGCAGTACGTAGGGGCGCCCACGCTACATAGGTAGAAAAGCGATCCAGGTATTGTAGAAGGAGGCAAACAATTGTGCAGTCCGACCTGATGTGCCTGTGTAGTTCTCGAAAACAAGTTGATGATGTGTTATGGAGTTGTCCGAAGCTGCCCCACAATTGAGAAACAGATTGAAGGTCTATTAGGGATTATTACGCTAACCCGTATAAAGCAAAAGCGAGATTTCATCATGCAAGGCGTTTCAGGAACCACGAGATTTCATTGGTCAGGCTTGGCAGTTTTGGGTTAAGTGAAACAGCACATTTAATCAACAGCACCTTATACGAATCATGTACAACCTGTGGAGTTGAGCCGCTAGCGAGTAGGGGTCCAGGAGCATCTACACCTAGTAAGTGCACTTATGATGTACGTGCCCAGCTGATTTTCTGAATTGAGCGACGTTGAAGATAATGTATGCATACATAGAAGCTACTGAAGATTATCTGCAGTTTGGATGTCGGAGATTGACTTAAGCCTAGCTGAAAGACGAAGCCGTCGCAAGCTTGATGGTAGAAGTTGGGGTCCCCTTACTACCTACACTTCACCCATTATGATCCGACCTAACAACCGGTCTCTATTAGTATGAGCGAAACCAACATACACTTCTACTGATCCGATGCTTATTAAGACGTCTTGCATTGTCTCATAATGTTATGATGTCTCTTAAAAAAAATAATAAAAAAGAAGGCAGAGGCCTCAGTAAGCGCTGAGCTGACCACGGCTAGACATCGGGTCCCATTTCAAGGTGAAGTACGAGAGCGTGATGGAGATATTCAAGTATTTCAGGCTTCGATTGGTCTGATCAAAAGTTGAGATTCAACAGACCGTAAGTCATATTTGGGAACCCATGACGACTTATCACTCAAAGCTTTGCCTATAACGTCTTTAATAACGTACCCATCCGCCGGTTTCGGGCCGTGCACCATCCAACTACTTACATGTAGCCATACCCCCAATAGGTATTTTGCTAGTTGTTATAGGTCTCAATGACATGTGACGTAGTGGGTTGTTTTCTATCTCTTATCAATTTTACGATTTGCATCTGACTAGGTGGAACTTTGAGAATACGGCCTTGTCAGCCTTCTCACGCCTGCATCTCCAGCAGCGCTAGGTTGGTTCGATAATGCAACGGAAGTATTGACGAAACTAAAGGCTATGCATCTTCTTTAGAAAATGTAGTTCCCATCATCTCACAATCGCATCTCAAACCCATATAGAGCGCCTGATTTCGGTTAGCTAGCCCTCGGTGCATAGGCAATTCCCTGTGGATAGAGATCATATGAAGAAATACTATGTATACTATACTATACTAAGCTCTTGGCTTGGATACATGTTGGTCGTTATTAGTCATGTCAAGAGTGTCGCGACTCATTCTAGGGGAAGAGGCGGTAAGAGTAAGATTTTTTTTTTTCCTCCTCTCCCTTCTCCTTCAAGCTCAGCAGACACTCTTTAAGGCGAAGCATGCAACGGCGGCGGCAAAAGTCAAAGACAGCCAGTCATGCAAGTAATTCCGATAAGTATCCACTTAGGGACGCCGGGGACTGGGTCAAGCCATCGAATGACGATCTGCTGCAAGTGGCTAATCCACTCAGAGCTTAATTACAGGCGCCAACAGGCCTAGATGCGCGCACACATGCTTCGTACACGTAGGTAGAATGCTAATACCACGAGGTGGCTGTGCCGAATCCCAACTGACAGCAATTAGTTCGAAGCCAATGTCTCTCGGGCTGCATGAAGATACGTGCCTCAGCCGACACAATGTATCTGTACACGGGGTACATATGAATTACCAACATTGAACTCAATCGTCTACATCATGTAGATGTTCCCAATGCTCCTAATGCACGATTCAGTCAAGACGCAGGTACTTGGTAGCAGTGCATCACGGATTCGAGAGGCCCATGTATTAAATATGGTAATAAGATAAGGTAATGAGTTTGCAGGTTGCAGATTTGTTGCGACGAGCAGGAGGGAAAAAGAGGAGCTCAAGTTAGTTGCGCAGGATGTGTTTTCAAGATCCAGAAATCTTCACCTTACGGCTTTGGTCGAAAAGGGTACATTACATGTACATGGCAGCGTACATACATGTAGATAGTACACCTATGCGTTGTCCAAGCATTCAAAATTGTGCGATAAACATTTGGTAGGTCGGCCGCCCGTGGCTGCCACGGGTATCAATGCATCGATGCATCAATGCAGACTGGACTGGAGACCATTGAACCTAAAGTAGGCGTTATGCATATAGGTGCACATGTGCATAGTAATGTGCAGTACCTCAATCTCGTACCAGTACCCCCGGCATTACCTTGCCATAACCTTACCATACCTTTCCAACCCGGACGGCATGCAAATTACTGCTAAGGCCAATGTAAAAGTCCCCTCCCCGGCAAATCTGTCCACGTCCATTTCGCATCATCCCAAATTTGACGACTCTCGTGACTCTTGCATATCGAAATCTTCAACTTGACCATCACTTCATTGTCACCAGCGAAGTCTACAGACCAGAGCAAATCAAAGGAAGAAGTTGACTACAACGCCTCGACCCGAATCCAACCGCCGTATCGCACATCAGTCCACCGGACCACGTCCCGATAATTTCATTTCCCCGACGGTCGAAATCCCCTTCAATCTCGTCTCAATCCTCTCGACTTCTACCAATCTATTCAGCCGACACTCTCCCGAAGCGTTCCTAGCTCTTTCAAGGCATTCGCATATACAACTGCTTGCTCGATAAAACTTGATGTGCGAAGGGATTGTCTGTGTCCTCTCCAACGCCGCATAACGCAACCGAGTTTCCACCGAGTTTCTAGAATCCCCCTAGAAGAGCGACTCCAAGGGCGGCATATTCAAACCTAATTACTAGAGAGGAGCTATTTTCAAGGCGCTATACGCTCCATACTATCTACCTTTTAGGAGTTCCCTCACGTGGTTCTTATCGTAGCCATTCTGTGTCTGGTCGGCTGAAAAGTTGTGGACTTAGCATTGAACATTTCGGTGGCCATTCCTTTCCTCGATCGACCGCGTGTAAGATTAATCGTCAAATCTCCATATCGCCCCCCGTCTCCTTGGGGAAAATCCCGAGACGTCGCTTGGCGGTCCAACGCCTCTCCGAGCCCAGGCCACTGGTTTTCTACGTAGTTGGTGGTTCCTCGACACACCTGTCATGAGCATACCTATTTCGTAGTGAAATAATATCTGATTTGGAAATTAAGATGATCACGGTGGGCGCCAGGGAGCCCGCCACTTTCCACAATGGCGACACCGCAGCCGTCAATTCATTCGAGGCCCATTCTCAGAGCCTTCATCTTCCAAGGGAATCTTATCTACAGAGAGAGATGTCGATCGACCGAGATGAGGATGAAGACGAGGGCACAGCAACCGTTGAGTTAGCCGCCATAATGACTACTACATCCACGCCTGTCACGCCCGGCCCAGCAAGTCCACCTCTCGATCAACCTAAGCCAAATGACTTCGTACCTCCAACGCGTCCTAGTAGCACGCCGTTTCCGAACGCCCAGCAAGGCCAAACCGATATCCGTTGCTTAACATGCCAACCAGACTGCTTTGGATCGGATGATTGCATGGTCATGAGTCCTGTCTCCCAACCGACAGTAGTCGAACAGAACCCGGTCTTGACACTGGCCCAACTACCAGCAGAGATCCACGAATGCATTCTCGATCACATATTCGGCTACCGAGTCTCCACGACATCCCCAAGCTCCCTTAACATACCGAGTGTGAATGCCCGGAGTTGGAGCACGGCGTTGAGGCATTCAAGAAGGAAAGAGTTATCCAATCTAGCACTTGTTTGCCCCTTATGGAGGGACCTAATCCAGCAACGACTCTACCGACATATTAAGCTCAAAGCAACAGTACATTGCAGCAATGATGTCATGGCCTTCTTTGTACGCCATCCTCACCTCCGAATGTACGTGAAACACATCGAGATATGGTTCCCAGTCTTCCAGCCCAAGTTCCTTCATCCAGTGGCTTCGGGCGACACCTCACTTGCGCTGCCAACCGTCTCTCCCGAAGGTATTGCCAGCGCAACCTATGCGTTGCCAACAGATAACTCAACCTTGGAAGAAGTATTCTATCTCGTGAGCATGCAGTTTCCCGAGGCACGGGTTATGACGCTTGAGGGTGGTGAGCGGAAGAAGGCGCCGCGGGTAAAATTCAGCTTCTCTGGACCTTCGTTGGTGACTCGAGACTTGCCCGAAATTCCGTCGATTCGTACACTTATTGTTAAGGGCCAGTGGAACATTATTCGGCAACCGAAGGATTGGGAGACTATCTCGCGCGCATTGCCAAATCTAGAGGAGTGGCATGGCACTTATGCTAAACCGAAATCTAAGAGCTATCTTAGCATGGCGGGCACACTTGAGTGCCTCGATCCAAAAATAACTAGTCTCAATCTCTGCCTTGAGTGTGACTATAGGAGAGAAATGACTTGTCCCCCTTACTATCTCAAGGTTTGCGAACAGCTGCATTGGTGCGAGAAGCTGGCCAAAGCTGCAAGTAATCTTGAACATCTTTCCTATACCGGGCGTGTCTGCCACGGCTTCTTCGATGTCCTGGCAAAATATTCAAACCCTCGTACTACTCGACTTAGGACTATTGATCTCACCGTCAAGAATTGTTGCCGGCAGAATGCGCAGTGGAACGAATCGGGTTCGGGTATTACTGACATGCACTTTATAGCCGCCTTCGAGCAACTCGTACTAGGGGGTATCCGAGCCTTAGAGCGCCTTAAGTCTGTAGAACTATTGCGGATCCGATATGTTGACCTTGGTATGTCGTCCCTTTCGTTCCCTGTCCTCAACCTATAACACTAACTTGTCGTAAGACTCTCCTGTTCCGCCTCTTAACCCTTATTTTATGATTAGAGATGGTTGGTGCTCCGGAGTCTGGAGCGAGGAGATCGTGACGGAGATCAACCGTGTCCGCTCTGATATCCGTTTCGAGGAGATGGTAGAGAGTTTCGGCGAGGTTGGCTATAACAAGGAAGGCCGACTGGTTATTAACCCGGACTTCCCGAAATCGAGGGTGCTCTCCCTTAAACTGGCCAACTACGCTATGCTCTCGGGTGGCATTTCAATCATATAAACGTCGATATCCTGACCGATTCGCGACGGCACTCGCTTAACCTAACAACATATTTCTTTATCGTCCCTTCCCTCTACGGGCCTCGCCAATGGAGGCACCTATATTGCATCCCGTCCGCGCAGGATGACGTGGACGTTGTTTAGTACCTATACGGACTAGCTTATGCGGAGTTCATGCGGAAATTGGAAGTAGCACGGGTTTTGCATGGCATCTAGTCGTATTGCTAATAGACAGCACGGAAAAGGGGGGTTATTTGACTTTCAGGTTGGTCTTTAGGAGAGGAAGAACAGGATTAAACTCTCAGGAGGCGAATAATACCCACTTCAATTGTTTTGTTCTCATCGACCGGCGTACCGGGGTCTTCATTCATATTGCTATAGGGGAGTCTTGCATATGTTCCGAAGTGTAGCATAGAAACCGTACCTAGGTAGGCAAAGGAATCCGTCGTGTGAGAATCAATCGATTCTAATCCAGACACTTAACTTAGCAGGAAGAGGATCTCGACTTCTTGGTGAAAAATGACGTCTCACCAAGGCAAAACAGGGCTTACATATGGTTAAGATCCTGTCATGCGGCTTGGACCCAACTCATGCCTATTTACGTACTGATCAGGTTGCCCCGTAGTCCCCTCTAGCTCTTTACAGGCCCAAGTAAATCTGGATTTTTAGAGGTGAGCTTGACTTCCATATGTTGCATCCCTCCAATATGCCCAGCCATGAAATTTTAAGTACTTAATATTGTCCATTTTCAAGAACAATTCCGATACCTGCTTCTACTCTCACGGTTTCCCGTCCTCCAACTCAGGAGACTATGCACGTAAGAAAACTACATGGCGCGTACTACCTTAGCTAAGTTGTTTATAAAATTACGAGTTCTGAACCCTTCATTAGTTCCTAATAAACCCTGCCTAGTACAAAAGTGCTACATATAGATACATATACATTCACTACAATTTATCCCACCCCTCAACTCTGCTTCTTGACCTCAAGCTCGGAACTATTGCCCAGGTCGCCGAGGATGATACCTAGGATCCAGCAGTTGACCAAGAAAAAGGCCAAAGAAGACGTCCAGAGACCCGGGACAAACGTGCTCAGGCCGAGGAACTCCAGATTATAGGCCTGCTGCAGCCACAGCCCCTGCGTCACGACCCAGAGGGCGAGGGCGGACAAGCCGAGGCGCGGGCTGCGAAGGAGTGAGGAGTTTGGAAGGTACAGAGGGAGGAAGACCATGTACCAGAGAAAGTACTATTTCAGCAGCGTTAGATGGAATGTTACACCTGACATATTTGGGTTGGGAAATCATAGGAAGTGAAGTGTGATACGAGCTAAGTAAAGGAAATATTCAAGCATACCTGACTTGTGCAAACCTTGTTAAACGTCACGAAGGCGAAGGTCTGCGCCAACATGGTAGTTGGTAGGTCTCTTTTCGCCCCAACGATAGGTATTAGAACTGTTGATAATAGCAGCTGGGGGATAAACGCCACAGACTCGATTCTCAGCGAAGCCGAGCTTGGATACGCTGAGGTAAGATACAGGAGGATGTTATACGGACTGAAGTTGTGGCGGTGGTCGATGCGACTGACGTGGTGGAGGAACGTGTGCGTAAGGAACGGCATTCCATACAGGGCGTACATGATGAGATTCAGGCCCGAAAATGTAGCCAAGCTGACCAGTGCGAGCGTGATGCGTTCCGGTGTGATGAAAGCCACAACCTCATCTAACGCGCCCGAACTTTGGACTTCCTTTCCTTTCTCGCTCTTCGTTTCCGTCCTCCGACCCATCCGCTCCGCATCCATCCACCACACGATCGCAGGCGCGTAAATAAACGGGTAGATCTTGAAATGAACMCCCAGCCCCAGCAGCACGCCCGCCAGCGCAACTCTCCTCTCCAGCACCGCCCATAGCAACGCCATGACCAGCACACCCAACAGCCCCTCGGAACTTCCTCTCGTGCTGATCGTAGCCACCATAGGGTTCAGCAGCCAGATACTCGCATATCTGCACGCGCGGTCTAACGACATGCGCACATGCGGCCCCCGCAGTACCAGCACGATCAAGTACCCAGCCAGCAGGTCCGCGGCCGCAAACAGCGCCTTGCCGAACGAGAACCAGAAGGTGCCCGGCCAGACCGTCGGGTACAGCAGCCAGGCTAGCAGCGGCGTGTACCGGTAGGTCTCGCGCGTGTACGGCGAGGCGGGCGCGGAGGTGGATGCGGGCGAGAAGGTGAAGCGCGCCGCGTCCGTGAACACCAGGTAGTCGATGTCGGTGTACTTGAGCGGCGAGTTGGCGTCTTGCCAGAGCCCGTAGAGGAGCATGGCGACGCGCAGAACGGTTGCTGCTGTGAAAAGCGGGAGGGGCCGCGAGATGAGCGCGGTAAGTTGGGATGCCATCTTCTCAGAGATAGAGCCTCTACGGGACCTCCCTTGCTATGCGTTTTCTGTTCCTCAAGGGTGAGAAGATCTTCCTCGGGATAGGTGGATCGAAAAGCAAGTGACCAGCACTTGCGAGACTGAAATGAGTGTTGCTTGACGCCTTGTTTTCTGAGATGAGCCTCAAACACTCGCTAAGCACAACATGGCTCACTTATAATACATCAGACTCAAACATTAACCAATCCACCGAGTGCATTTATGTAAATGCACGTCACGATACTGTAGGCAGACACGATAAGTTGTACATTGAAATGAGACTCACGACACGTGCTGTTATGACCACCGGCGACTCCTCGGGTAAACCGGTATCACCGACMCCAGCCGTTGTCAGCTGGCAAATCAGCTGTACTACGATAAACCCATGCTCCACGGCGATTGCAGAATGACATTGAACCACCGTCATAACCTCAGAATGGCCGAAGTAGTTGTCCCCCAGAACCGGAACCGCGCCATGGGTGGAGGTATTAAGAGAGACTACCAGGGCAAAGAGAAGGCGATGGACAACAGGGMAATTAAAGATGTGCCTCGCAACGCGTACACCTCCATGTTTGAGTCCTTCCGAGACGAGTTGGATGAGCATCACGATCGTCGCATGAGGATTGGAAAGGTTTCCCGAGATGTCACGGCGCTGAGCAAGAAGATGTGAGCGATATATGTATTTGATACATACCTTTCTTGGAACCTAATTAGCTAACAGCGCAGTAGTATATTTTCATTACAACGGTATTTATCCAGAATTTTCTTGGAGTCACAGCTGTAATTAAATAGGTAGTTCGCCTGTTCMCCTTTAGCTCACGGTGATTGTGTAGTGTCCGCAAATTAAMCCAGCCGCTGCCAGCTCGCATCCAAGCTGATGTTGAAGAACGGTTGAAGGAGATAGCGGGGCATCTCGCCACGATCGAGGCGGATGTAGCTGGCATGAACCGCCATCGTTATCCCCTAATCTGCCTGGAGGAATTCGTTGAGGCGATATCGTTTTCCCATTACCTCCAACACCAGAAGCTCATCACGCCTTCGGAGACACAAGAGGCGCTCCCAGCTCAGATAGCTTTGACGCCGTCAGATTGGGTGTTCGGCATCTTCGACCTCACGGGCGAGATGATGCGCTTTGCAACCGCCGCCACAGCGCTGAGCGGAAGTATGCCGGGGCTCAGCACTGAAGGCTCTGATAACCGAACCATCTTGACCGACATGCAGGAGATCAGCTCCCTGCTGCAAATCTGCCCGACTGTTGGTGGCAAGCCGGGCATCTACTCCAAGAAGTCGAGCATCATGATCGAGCAGGTGCGTAAGGTGGAGAGACTTGGATATGGCATTACTGTGCGAGGCAACGAACGACCTAAGGGCTGGATGCCAGACATGAACGAATTCGGGGGCGGCGATGGGGACCAGGAGGATGTCTCGATGGATTGAGGCATGCTTGGTAGATTATCCTCTAGCTTTAGGTACTTACCTCCTACATTATGAATATTCMCCCTCCAAGGTCAATATTCCAGTAGCTTATCTCAAGCCAAGTGACTGGGCATTTCACTTTGCTGCTATGAAGATGTAGGTCAAGGAGCCAGTTACCAGGCTCTTGACCCCCTTGCAAAGTTGTGATATGCTTTCGGTCATTCTTCATCAAGGCACATTAATTAAGTAGGAAGAAGGTTGTTGTAGTAGAACTAATAGGAGTTTATATAACTACGTACCTGCCTACCTACCTAAGGGACATATGAAAAAGAGATACAGGCTCTAGGAATCAGCCAGGAAAAAAAAAAAAAATAAGCCAAGTGCTCGGGATGGTCAATGAAGATGGTAAGACTGAAGCGGCATATTCGGTTTCTTCGCAGCAATATGGAAAGGCATTTGTCCACCGTGAAACACAGTTTTGATTATCGAGTTCCGTTGATGAAACTGTCGTGACTGTAAATTCTGGGACAAGATTCCACCATCAACGAGGCCGTCAACTACCATATAATCAAGTAGGGGGTGCCTCTAGCCTCATCCCACCTCATGAGCAGAATAGTTCTCGGTGAAATAGGCGACTAGTGTTTCGCTAGCCGACCGGTAAGCGATGGCATCTTTCAGCCGCCTGAACTAGAATATTATTTCTAGTAACAGTACAGGGGAAAGCTTCTAAACAAGTAGTCTTGAATCAATCGCTCGCCTTTCTCCTAGGTCAAGGTAGATAAATTCTTGTTGCTCCAAAACACGCCGTCTTTCATGTAGTTCTGGATGAGCTATCCCAATGAAGTCTAGACAAGTCAAACTTGAGGCTCCTCTAAAACCTCGAAAATTTAATTTCTTGAGCTTCGCCCCGACCAAGTGCTCGTTATCACTCACCGAGATAAAGCAGCCGTGTCGTTCATTATTATTGCGACTTGAGGCGTACGAATTGTCGTTCGATTCTCAGGGGTCTCAGGGGTTGACCGGGTAAATGGGCAGAGCCTAGATCTCAATATGGATAGGCGTTAAGTGGTCCGGAGCGGCATGCCCGGATAATATCCCGCGATTCCCTAACCTACACCGCCAAGATTTGACACGAATTGTGTGTGTGCTTCCCTTGCCTACCTACCTACCTACCTATCCTGGGTAAGGCCTTCAACGCATTGGGTGCCAATAGAATAACACCAAGGTCGGATACTTTAATTTTGCGGCCTGGAAACGTTGTGATACACCGGACGCGGGTAGTGGTAAGCACCGTGTCCATGGGAACCTGCATACACGATTGGGTAGAGAGATCCGATCACGAGGTTCCAAATATATCGCACACTCCAAGAGATTGAGGCTCAAACCACGTGTGGACGTCCGGTGCTACATCGTTAATAAGGAACAAAAGCACTTCATCTTCGCCTTGCTTGCTTATGAGTTAAGAATGGAAGTATTTCTAACCTTGTAGATAGTAAAAATTTTGCTTAACTAAATTACTGACTAATATGGGGGTTTTTATGTGCAGAGCTTGCTGAGGCGGTAGTCCTTTCTAGATGTTAATAGCCTCGTGTACGGCCCGATATCTATAGTGAATGGCCATCTTGAAGGTAATAATTGATTGGTGATTGAATGATATTGTTTACTGGAAGAGAGGGACATGCCGTATGTTCAGTGTAAGGGAATTCTGGCGTCTCTATCATCTCTGTCATCTCTGTAAGATCATATCCGGCCAAAGGTGAGGGAAGGAGCCGAAAACGAATGTTTTCGCACATTCGCCGTATTCTAGATCGATGGTTTAGATCTAGTCTAGATGACATGTCGCATACGCTATGACTTCAAATGTTGCAATAGAGTCATCTCCGGAGTCGATAGGTCGAACCAAAGATTGTTCAAATTTTGATGAGGAACAACATCTATTTTGGTACGATGTATGGGTCGAGCAGGGACACGAATATTGAGTTTGCCCGGATGTGACTCTGCAATACCCCGAGATTGCATTAAGAGAAATCACAAGAACTTACCCGCTAAGCAAATATTGTCTTGTCTTCTTCTAGACTTACTTGCTGTATTCCGTGTTCCTCGAAGTCTTGTTATGTTTGAGCAACCTCGAATCCGTAGATGCGAGCGAACCCTTCAAAGACTCACGGCAGCTCGGTAATAGCGAAGTCGACACATGGAATGACGTGGTTCCTTCAGCTTCCTCAGCTCCGTGGGATTGTGGGGTACGATCCGGGGTAAGGCAAGCCATGGATAGCCAAGGGCAGCCAAGCAATAGCCATGCCATATGGCATTTTTAAGGTTACGGCATTGGGATGATCGTAGAGACCTTTGGAACTTGGGATATGGTTATCGCTCGAAGGGAATAGCCTTAATCAGTCAAGTGACTGCCCAAAGACGAACCATATTGGGCGGTGAAAGCAGACTATTGAGGACAACTCGAGGCTAGATAAGTCTTGGAGATCATGACGGCGGAGGAAGATGAGGGGAAGACTTCAAATTCCCCCGCTCTGTGGGGGATAGTAGCGACCCGTGGTTTTCGTAGGCTGGTTCTTGTGATGGTGTTGGTGCGTAGAAAATAAGTTATGATGGTGCCATGAATCCGTTCCTTCCGTCCCCACTATGATTTGTAAGGAATTGGGGGTTTCGTCTTTTCGTCTTTTTTTACATACATGGCCATTTGAGTACACTAAAATTTATAGACTCGGATCGCTGACTGCCTAGGTGCTACCACTAACCTTAGGCACCCAGGTCGCCGGTAGCCCAGTAGGACGGTGAGATTCTAGCGCATCTAAACCTTCGGGAGGATGGCTACGGCCGTTGGCATTACCGAAGTGCGGAAACACTGCGCGCAAGAGAGGAGAACGGGTATGACGAAAGGATGGATGTCATGAATTGACACCGGCCGTGGCGATGTGGTTCTTCCAACTCTCAAGTAGATATTCTGCGCTTCAAGCTCGATGTAACGGCTGACAATCGCGGCAACTGGAAACCAAATTGATTTGAAATTTAGAATCGCACAATGGACATCATCGGAGGAAAATATCCATGAAAATGTGAAATGATATTCGGGTGATAGTGCTGACACAGGGAGCCATTCCAGCCAATCGCAAGCTATACTGCGTATGCATGTGTGAAATAAGACCAACAAGTCGTGCGACTGAAATGATATTAATGGGTGTGTGTGATGTAAGCAACCGTGCTTCCGTCCGTAATTGTAAGAGTAGGGTTGTTTAGCCTAGGCACATGTAGCCAACATCATACCTGTATCCATGTATTCATCCCAGATATAGTACATACAACAGCGAGGGCTTCATGATCATGGCTTGTCTCAGTCCAGCCTTTTATTGAATCGGCCTGTCTCTCTTTTATACCTCCGAGAAATAAAAAACAACGTGCTTGGGGATTAGGAATGCGGCTCCTCCCAGCTACCCGAAACCTACAATACTAGTGTGACCCTCTCTTGGGTTACATTATGTTGCATTGTCTTTCCCTTTTATGTAGCTGGATATCTGATATCGCCGGCTTACTATATGCAAGACGCGTTTTATCCACCTGTATTGGTAGAGGTAAGACCCCTATCTACATGTGCAGTGCATAACGTTTTTTTTTTCTCTTGTTTTCTTGCGTGATATAAGGTAGGCAAGGTAGGTACGTTATCCCTTATTTTTTCTTCTTCTCCATTGTTAAGGCTGTGCACTTGAATAATTAGGCCAAGCGCCTTCTCCTCAACAGATTACCTCACAAAAATCTAAAATGAACTGGAACATCGTCCCTTTTCTCCGGCGCGGCAGAAAAGGCACTAGATCCAGTAGTGGACTAGCCGTACTAGGTATGTCGAGGCCTAGCAGGGGTCGTGTCTCCAATCGAGCAAACTGCAATTGTGAAGTTCAAACCATTCGTCCGGGTCAGTCCAGCAAACGAAGCCCTTAGCTTCAACCCAGCTTTAACCCAGCTCGAACCCCAGTCTCACGCATTCAGCTATACCCACTCTTGCCTGTATAGGTAGCCAGCGTCCGTTCCTAAACGATCACTTCTTTTTCCAGAATGCCATGCCCTCTTTTTTAGCGTCAAGCCACCTGATTCAAACGTGCTGCACAACATTGTAGGGGGGCAGTCGGGGGTCCCGGTGAAGCGGAACAGCACAATAGGAAAGCCCAGGTACATAGTAGCTCACCACATCGCATTCGTGACATGGATTACGTAGTCCGTCTCCTCTGATTATCTTCTGGTGCATTGGATTGGCGACTGGGGGCAGGAAGTGAAGCCGAGCGCGGTATCGTCATGTTACGGACCGGTCTTGCGTCCAACATCAGCCAATCTGTGTAAAAGGCATTTCCAAATGTAACCCCGTCTGTTGGTTAGAATCTTAGCTATTGGGGTGATGCAATTTACTGGGGTAGCTTACCCCGGAGCAGATACCAATCGGTGATCACACACTGATGGGAAGATAGGCCAAGCACCAAGCATCCAAGCTCATACCAAGCAATGCCAAGATGTGCTGATTGAGGAGGGAGGTGGAGAATAACGAAATAAACAACCCCCCCGGCTCTCTCCTGCCCTCCCCTGCCTCCCCTGCCTTCCCTGTGCTCCCAAGTCTTTTTTTCTGCCTCCCTTGTCTTCCCCACTGCTTCCCACTAACTACATGTACCCACCGCTCGCATCTGCATAAGGAAGCCACGCTACCTACAACGCGATACTACGCTACTACAGTACCTACGAACCCTAGGGGCTAGGCTCTTTATTATCGTTTTCCTTCTGAATTTCTCCGTCTAACCCCCGTTCCCCCCCAGACATTCCCCCCAATGCCCAGGTGCTTAATGGCCCTCCCGTGTCTTACTTAAACCACCGAGTTCCCCCATTGCCCAGCCTCGCACTGGGAATCTTTTATTTTTGCTTTTTGTTAGTCGCGGCCAGCAGATCTCGGAACTCTTAAGTAGGCTCCACCATAAACAACTACTCTCTCACCTTGTCCGAACGTACCAGCTACATCGAACAAGAGTGACGGCCTGGTAGTTCGCAACAAACAGCTATACCGCCTGTCGCGATGGCTTCCCCCGAGCTACACCAGGCTCCTACCGCCGAGAAGGAGATCGGCGTCGGCAACTCTCCTGCTACTACCACCGGCGCAAACCCCAATGGCACCTCTACCACCCACCGCTACGACTATGGCGGCAATCCGCTATACCACGTTCACTCTGGCCCAGATGCCCGACTCCCTGCCTTCGGTGGTGAATTCCAGCCTGGTCTGTATAAGCCCATCGAGCACCGCAAGTTCGCCAACCCCGCGCCCCTCGGTCTGTCTGCTTTCGCCCTGACCACCTTCGTCCTGTCTCTCGTCAACGTCGGCGCGCGAAACATCATCCMCCCCAACATTGCCCTGTCGCTGGCCTACGGCTATGGTGGTCTCGTCCAGCTGCTAGCTGGCATGTGGTGAGTAATACCCCCGAGTCGAACAAAGGAAGAACAGGGGTGGAATTGCGCGTACCGCCCAACAAATAATTACGTGAGCTGACCAATCTCAAAGGGAAATGGCCGTCGGCAACACTTTCGGTGCCACCGCTTTGTCCTCGTACGGCGGTTTCTGGATCTCTTACGCCATCGTCCTGACCCCTGGTTTCGCCGTCCTGGGAGAGTACAGCGAGGCCGAGCAGCACTCGGTTCTAGGATTCTTTCTGACTGGCTGGKTCATCTTTACGTTCATCCTGCTGCTGTGCACGCTGCGATCGACTGTCATGTTCTTCCTTTTGTTCTTTACTCTTGATCTGGCGTTCCTCATGTTGGCCTGCGCCGAATACGCCGGAGCCAATGGCTCTGTCACCGCGAGCACGAAGCTTGCGCAAGCTGGCGGTGGTTTCGGTCTCCTTGCTGCGTTCTTGGCCTGGTACAACGCATTCGCCGGTATTGCCGACTCTAGGTACGTACTCATTCCCAAGGCCTTCTATTATACAACCATAACTAATTTCTGTACAGCAACTCGTTCTTCATCATCCCCGTCTTCCACTTCCCCTGGTCTGAGAAGGGACGACAGGCTCGTGTTGCCAAGTCTGAGCGCGAGAACGCCTAAGTTGGTGGCTGATCTGGATTTACGGGTGCCGTCTGCGTTTTGTTCAATTTTGTGATGCGGAAATTCATGTGGTTACTAGCAGTAGATCGTGATACGTTCTAGAAAGCAAGGGCGATTATGATACCTACACCTTCTTAATATGTGTGCGATGCAGAGAGCTTTCGGGGGGGATATCCTTGTAGGGGAAGAGCAAATGATGAATTGAAAAGTAATGGGGAAGAGAAAACACAGCTTCTCGTCACTTGCAGCTATCTTAATACTCCGAAAACGCGCTGAGAACATGGTCATTATCACAACCCTCCGTATACTGGTTCCCGGAACCCATATCAAGATCCTTTATTGAGTGAGGATGGGATTGCGCCATCGTGGCTTTCCCATTCGGCGCATTTCTTTGGACAGGTCGTAAATGACTAATTCCGGCACCGTCTTAGCGGCGTCTGATCTGTGCTTTTCTAGAAACGTTCTACGCGCGCTCAGACAGTCTGCGTATCATCTTAGCCGCAGGACCAGGTACAAGGTTGAAGCTCCTTCAGCTCTCGTCATGGATCTAATATGTAACGAATCTCCCATCGTAAAGCTTATTTCTATATATCTACCACCTATATAGCAAGGACAGCTAACGATGATTGATAGTGCGAAGCTGTAGACTTAAAGTTCTCCAAGTCGTTCATTGAAGGCATCTGTATTGGTCTGGTCGTAGTCATATTAGCATTATGGCTTAATATTTACGCCACATTCATATGTCGGGCTTGTGCAGAATTCGGAGTCATGTCCGCTCTCCTATAACAATGTTATATATTGCAGATTAGATGCATGCTATATGTTACGTACAATATAGGACAATATAGAGCCAGATTCCAGACTATCTGACTCTTGAGAGACCTCAAACAAGTGAAGGTCCCTGATGAGTAAGCCTAGAAGTTGCCTCAATACCAGGTAATCTTACTTGTTTACGCCGCTCACCATCTCGAAGAGCACAGATTCACTTGGTCTAGAACCACAATAGACCGCTATATCCCGTCTTCTATAAGAGCGCTAACCTAGGATACAAATCGTTCGTTAACCCACTCCTTTCACAGCCCCCTAAAGATCAGATGTCTCATCATCATGCTCTCCCCAGGGTGCCGTGATCGAGGCTCCTTTACATCTCGAGGCGTTCCAAAGCCTTTCCAATGTGCAAACTCCAAGCCAGCTATTCCTCTTACCCGATATACAATTTGCAGATCAAAGCAATCCAAATCTAACTTGCAGGCATTCCTCGAGGGTACGATACGGCTGGCTCCACTGACTGGATGCAGGGAAGTGGCCCCGAAATAAAACATTTATACAAACAGGCATCGAGTCTACCTAAAGAAATCACCTCTGGGTCCCAGATCATAACTAATAATAGCAAGCGACAGCCATTGGTTATCATTTCCCTAATAGCAACACTTACMCTCTGAGTCTCGAATAGGKGTACTCTTCCAGCGCTAAATACCATATAAACATAAGAACATTTATTCATGAAATGCTAACTCGAATACTTCGTGTTAGTCTACCTACTGGGTCTGTACTAGTACAGTGTTCAATTATTTACCCTAGTAAGGTGATTTTGGGCCAGGTGTAACTCTTCTTGGATGAAATCTGCTATATGCTCCAAATTATCCTAGAAAAGGAGTGCAGTTCAAGGGGGTTGTTTCCCTCAGTTTCCCTGAATGTATGTTTTAGGGCTAGGGGTGTTCTCGTTATCCGGTAAGCCCACAGATATATGATGCAAGACTCTACCTGTAATGGGGCGAAGTTGAAACGCAAGTTGCCATCCGCTGCGATGGCTCTACAGCAACCACGTAAGTTGTTATTGCTGTTATTATATTTAATGTCGGGCAAAGGGAGATGGACCGGTCCTCGTAGACCTCCATATGGAATGCGACGTGCAGAGTTACTGCCAAATTGAAATCTGCTGTACATAGAATGAAAAGGGGAGAGGATTTCGTGCAATTTAAACCCACTGATGTACATAATTATATTCCAGCTGTTTCTGTCGGTGAGATTGTCCGGCACAAATCTTCCAGGGAAGTTTACGAGGCTCCAGAAATTATGCGAGTGAGCTATGACAAGGGATATTCTGAACTAGAGACAGTCCCAGGAGCATTGAAAGCATTGGAACTCAGGTAACGTGGCATGTCTTGCCACTTTCGTCTTCGTGCAAGTATCAGGTGGATAATCGAGGTTTGGCCGTGGAAAGACTAATAGCAGACACAGGACAGTATATTGAAATTAGTGAGTTCATGTAAGGCGGATAGGGCAGAGCTACACAATAAATAATCAAGTGACTATAAGCTGGGTAGGTGAAGGCAATTAAGTTCAATATTAACGTTTAGATCACAGCTGCATTTCCTACGTAAACAGGTACATATCTGGAAAATTCGAACATAATATAAACTTACCTACTGACTCCGACTGACTCTATACTAACCTAGGTAGTTAGCGACGACTGCTCTCATTCGAAATAGGATACGTGCTACATGGGATTTCTAGTGTTAGAAAGCAAATTATTGAACGAGGAGAGCAAACCCTCATACACATCCTTCCGATTATCTGAGCTTATAAGCCACTCAAAACGGTACACAGCAACTCTTTTCTATATTTCTTTTGTGTAAAGAATTGAGACGCTGTTTTATGCACCGATATAAGCAGTATACAGTATTGAAACCAAACGGACCGGAGTTGACCGCCGGAAAGAGGAGGCTGGTGTGGGCTGGTGTGGGCTGGTGCTTGGGATAGGAATAGGGGCGGTTTGTGTAACCATTACAAGTTTTGGCTTCATAGCAAAGATTTGACGGCGTATCCAGCACATACGACCATAGGATTTGGAAAACTCGGGATCCCGTCCGCTCTCCCAGCGATAAGCCAGATACTGCCAGATTAGTAGTTGGGTCGGTGACGACCAGCGAATCCCTGGTGTTGTATGTTTTGATTCTTTTTGCCCTCTTTTTATATACCTTTTACTTGCCTTCGGTATCCGTTTTACATTCCGCTCTCTCTAAGGTGACTCTAAGTTCTAAGCATGATTTCGTATCTGAGTTGCGCCTCACTTTTTCCATAGACACTTGTAATAGATAGGGACACTCCGGCGACAACGTACAGTCGGGCTTACATTCAAATGTTGATCGATTGACTGCTAAAGCCGCGTGCAGTTCCTCTTGCATCTACGAATATAATGCACCTTTTCTTTCAAGTACTTCTTCTCCTGATTGGTCAAGCTACTGCGTAACAGAATGTTGCTGCCAGCGATGTTCTGGTACCGAAACAAACCAACGACGCTTTACATCGTTCTTTCCCAGCAACAAAATAGGAAAATGACTCGTCGCTTGATACAATCTTAACAATTTAAGCATATTCAATCAAAGCATTTACACGAGTAGGACACCAGCAGGGTCGGTATAGAATGGGGATGTTGATAAGTCATAGAATATGCCTGTGGGTTGGCAAAGAAGGGGAGGGGGGGAGAGGGGTTGCCCTTTGCCGATAACGCTCTCTAGTATAAAATTAATATTATTCAGCATGATTCATCTGGAGATAGAGGTCGATGTAATTCAATTAACTTTGGTGATTTTCTCCTTTTTGTCTATTATCAATTCCCGCTATGCTACAACCCAACTCGCGGGGCCAACTCTGCTCAGCACCTCATACACCCTAGACGAAGTATCACAGACGAACCGACTTGCTCAAGGTTGCCTATGGTCGCCGTGTGTGCAAGTGTTGCCCTCACCGCTGATACCCAGAGACCATTTATCCCATGATGTGACCCCTTGTCGACTCTAAATACCCATGACTGATCCCCAAAATTGTGAAGTAGTGTCCCTAGTCCTACCCCCTAGTCTTTATATAACCCCATTCAAGTCTTCCCCTTGACGACCAGTGGTCGCCGTTTCTTTGCGCTTGTTGTGTTGATGGTTGGGGTAGATTAAAGACCTCTGCAACCAATGATCCCATCGTGGGGTATTGTTGCGGATACATTTCCAAGATATGGCGGTCTTGGAAACAGTATCTAGACGACGTGACTAAATTAATGTCAGTCATTGGCTCCGTCGTAGATATCCCCCCTGAATAAACTCACTACATTGAAGAATGTTCTAGCGCGATCGTCGTCTCTAATCAGACTGTACTTTAAGATGTAGAAAGCACTCTGGGAAGTCCAGGTGGTGAAGTAACCACCTATCTACCCCGAAAATTGCCTGCTTGTGCCCAAATTTCCTATCTAAGCACCTCTAGCGCTCGATTGGTTTAGCTAGCTGTGTGGCGGTGGCTTCTTCCAGGCCATATACCAAATCTTCAGGGTCGGGGTTGATGATTGGTATGTCCGGGTCCTCATCATCATCCCATGGTATATTGATGACATTGTTCCTCCCGCCCCCGTGTGGTGCAGTAGTAATGGCCCCGCTCCAATCTTCGTATGGTGTATTGACGGCATCATTCCACTCATTCTCGTCTGTAGCGTCCCATGTAAGGTATGAGTCCGTCGACGTGTTTATCCCCCACCCAGGCGCTAGTTCGTCAGTTGGGTGTGCCTGACAAGAGCTGTCGTCATGCTCATCACGAGGGATGTTTGCTCGAGAGGCTTGACTGGCTGCGGAATTGGGGATGTCTTGGTCGGCGCTGTAATTAATGAGTACTTAATCATATTTGAAGCAAATAGAGGTAACATACCAGTCTTGGTCCTCATTTGCGCAATCCATGGTGAACGTCTAGTTTGAAGCCGCGATTGCAACAAGTATTGGAATGGTCGTAATAAAGATGTAATACTTGTGAAGTCGACGAGTGTCTGATGGTTATCGAGTCGGCAATCAATACTTATAATGTCGGCGAGCGCTGTAGTGCTGTAATGGTATCGGTGACTATGTTTTTTTTTTCAATAGGCACTTAGGTAGGAGACATAAAGTTGTTGAAAGTTGTGAAGAAGAAAATAAATAGACCCCGTTTCAAATGTAAGAATTCTCTTAGGGTTATATAGGTGCGCAAACACCGACCTCTGCAATCAGCACAGTGGTGTGTGCACAACAGGTACCTTGTAATTCAGATGAATAACACGATACCTTTGGTATGTGCACTGTGTGTCCTTTTCCCCCCTCCTCCGGCTGTGCTTTAGCTAGTACCTCAGAGTGACCATAACGGTTATGATTAAGACACCAAGGTGTATCTAGTATAAAGATGACTACCTAGCATATGGAAACTTTTTATTGTTAGCCCCAGTTGATATCTCGGGTATCTCTTCACCCAGTTATCTTTCATGGCAAGGCAGCTTGGACTTATGCACTTGCCTGGTCATGAACACGCAGATACATGCAAACGTGCACATACACTCACTCACTCAGGTGTGTTCAATACATCGTGACGTGAAGTAACCCTCTATCCGATATTGTGCACCTAGGTGGATAGGCACCTACCCGTTAAGAGTGCCTAGATGGGAGATAGGGGCTAAACCATGAATTAATTCAATGATAGATGCGAAGCCGAACATTTATAAGCAGAGGTAGAAAGATCTAAGTACATATACGACAAATGCTTAGAAAAGATGTAGATTCCCATAGCGCTACTCATGTAGGAATAACCTGAGCACACAACATGAGCACTTCACTACAAATTGCCGTGAGAAGTTCGAATGTGTTCATGACGAAGGAGCTTCTGCTACTTTTCGTCGAAGGTCGATATATAGCTCTCATAACCGGTGGACCTGTCGTGTATCTAAATACCAGTAACCAACCTTGAAAAAAAAAGTTTCATTTTAAATCCAGCCATTGTGAATACCATTTCCCTACCTACCTACCTAGGTAGGTACATATCCCGATATCTCTCTGTAGTGTCGTATGAAAGGGTAGACTTGGTGGCAGGTGGTATTGGTTCTTGAACTGGGATGGGGGTGGTAGCCTGTTGATTGTACATGTTACAGGCCGCCATATCAGTCTTATGTCATGGGCTTGAAGTAACCAATCTAGCATGATAAAAGCCATAAAAGTCCTGGAGATTAAGATATTCTGACTATGTCCAGTGCTAGCAACCTCCCAAAGGTCATCAAGACCTGAATATCGACTGGCTTACATACGGGTTCTATCGCACTTACGTACTATTCACCCGATAAGCCCGCAGTTCCATGGTACTCGCGGATTACTGGATGCCCTGGTGTTGTACAGCCGCTTTTGCTGCCGAAGATTATTGTTGACAATAATCACGGAAAGGTCCGAGCATCAAATGAAACCAAACATAGATAGTCTTCGTTATTCATTACAGTAAGTGAAGGTTACGTCATGAAACTAATACATGGCAGTCTTTTCCACCATAAGTACCTCCTTAGGTCATACATCTCATGTCAAATACCCCTTTCGCGGACTCTACCTCTATCTCTTGAGAACCCCATGTGGTCTACAGACGATAGATCATAATAGGAAGGAAACCTGACTCGAATCATAATAGGAACAGGCAAGAAGCCCTAACAGAAAGTAACCTAGTGACCCATCATCGCTTAATCCTGGATAATAAAGCCCTGAACATCATCCTCCAGCTCCTCCTCATCCTCATCATCGCCCTCAAGGTCATCATCCCGGAGCTTCTGCCGGCGGAGGAAGTTCTTGAAGCCGCGGCTCATCTTCACGACAGCACGCAGGTGCTTGTCAGAGACAGTAACCTTGTCCGCACCATCCTCAAGCGCTTCTGTCTCAGCCAGGGCGACGGCCGTCTGCAAGGCATTGCGGATCTCGCGGCCGTTCCAGCGCAGCGTCTGCACGTCGCGGCTTTCATAAGCGTACTCGCGCGTCGCCACACCTACGTGCACCTTCCCGCCGCTGTCGCGCTCGAGGCGCTCGAAGCTGTTGAGCCAGATCTTCTCGCGGTCGGCGTCGGTGAGGGATTTGTAGTGCAGGGCCACGTGGATGCGCGACGTGAAGGCCGAGTCGAACGTCTGCACGCGATTTGTGGTCAGGAAGAGCACGCCGCGGTAGTACTCGAGGGCGCGTAGGAAGATGGACACGAGCCCGTTGCGCGCGATGTCCTTGGCGCGTCGTGCTTCGAGGTACACGTCCGCCTCGTCGAGAAGCACCATGGCTCCGAAACGCTCACCCAGTTGAAGGAAGTACTCGAGGTTCTTTTCGACTTGGAACGAGTTGGTGCTCAGATCACCGCTTGTGAGCGAGAGGAGAGGCCGGCGGGCGAGTTCTGCAACGCACTCCGCGGTGCAAGTCTTGCCGACACCGGGACTTCCATGAAGGAGGAAGATTCGGCCCTGGCCCTTGTTCTTGACGAAGTCGTTTGGCCAAGGTGTGACTTTGCCGTTGGCGCTGGCAAACTTTCCGATGAGGGCTCGGACTGTGAGCTTGATCTCGTCGTCGAGCACGAGGTACTTGAATGCCTCCTTGTCGAACTTGACTTCCTGGAGATACTCAACGTTGAAGTGGCCCCAGCGTCGCTCGCCGAGGATGAACCCAGAGACGACTTTGCCCAAGACCATGTAATAGAGGTCGTCCGCCGGTGCAGGATCGCTTGTTGGGTCGAGGTCATCGAAGTTAGCCCAGGGGCTCAGGACTTCCTTCGAATCTGCCTTGCTACAAGCGCTGCAGCTGCAAGCTGGGGCGCGGTACGGCAGAATATCCTTCGGGATTTGCGGTCGACCAGGAGGTGGAGGAGAGCGTCCTCGGCGATTGTTCTCTCCAGGGCAATCAAGAGAGTATCGCGTGAAGCCGACACAGTCAATTATAACCCTGCCGCTCATGTAACCGCTAGCACTTATGGGATAGTTCCAGTTGAACTCAGGGTCCCTCTCAACCAAGCTACCATCGTATTCCATGTAGCTCGGTTCTTTGGAGAGTTCCCAAACCATCTTACCGAGGGCGATTTGTTTCTCCTTGATCTCATCAGGAGTCATGTCGTTATTCTCACCTCTGAAAAAGCGGGCGGGAATGATAGGCAGATTTGAGATGGCCTCTTCGCCGGCGAAAGAGCCGATACAAAACGAGTGCATCGTGCGTGTGAACCTGTCCATGGAATATGTGATATTCCAGCATTCGATGTGGGATGTGGTGATGCCTCCATCGTTGCTAGGGGTACGCTCATCGAAGCTCGAGACAATGAAGGGAGTCCATTTGTGTTCTTGCTTGGCATATACCACATCACCGGGTTTATAGAGCAGCCCGAGGTTGGGGAAGGTGTATGACGGACTACTCCTGTTGTGCCGCTCCTCTTCCTCGCGAATTCGATCGCCTAGGGTCTTATCGAGGAAATTCAGGAGCACATCTATGTGCCGAGCAGTCGTGAAGGCATATTCTTCATCGTGCGTCTCTGGCTGGCTGACTTTGTAACGAGCAAGCGCGGCTCGGTGGTGAATCAATATGTAGTATGGTGCGGCAATGGTGACACTATCTCCAAGAAGAGACACCCAGGGAAAGTATCCTACCACGGCCCTAAGCGCATTGATCAGGTGGATAGAGTTGATTACCATGCATGTTTTCTCCACTTTGGCAATCTTCATCTCTGAGTCTTCATCGCTCCTGTACCTATCCTGTTGGTACATGTCGTCATATGGCAAATAGTCGAGACCATCGTTCCATCTACGACGACGTGGAGGAGGAGGGCGGTCAACCCGACGGCTCGTTTGGACAAGGGAGGTCGAGACTTTGGTTACGATCTCGAGGATGGACTTCTTAGACGAAGAAGAAGTCGAGTCCTCGTCCAAGTCATCCAGCTGGATGTTAATGGGTTCTCGGCTGCGACGCACTAGTATATCTATTAACACAGTGCATTATATGCTTACAGCGGGAAATTTTACAATCAATGAGCTTGCCACCCCATCCCTTGTACTGAAGTACGTAACAGACATCTGGGACTTCGCCGTCGCCAAGCTCCTTCGCTGTACCGGCATTGCCGGATGACCTTGCTACGAGGGCTCTGAGTTTCTTGACGTCCTTGTCCTCGCTGGATTCGAAGCTAGGCATACAGCCTCGCCCGAAAGGTTTAGCGGAGGGGCCAATCTCCTCGAAGCTAGCAATGGAGCTGGTCTCGTCCATCTCGACTGTTGGATGGTCCTGATACAAAAATAGATCTGGAATAGGACGCCACAGAATATGATGAGAAGTATCAGGTCGGGATAGGGAGAGTGGATTGCAAAGAGAGATGGAAGCGGTAAGCCCCTACCTGACTTATAGCTTCATCCTCGCTCCTATATAGGTCGCGGCAGGGTCCGTGCTACCTAACGGCTGAGGCAGTGGTAGTGCTGACTAGCTGCCTGGATATGCAGGTCAAGCCAATGACGGGCAGAGACGGGTAAGACTGCAGTTCCGGACAAGACTCATACTTGCGGTAAGGCTGAGCATCTGCCCAATGAGATGCGATGGCGATCTACTTCATGTAGGCAGCCAGCGGGGTTTCAGTAAGGCCATGGTGTGATATCAGGAGGCGGGGCTTCTGAAGATTCAGGACTCCGTAGGTAGGTAACACAAAGGGTGTGAATGAGGCATGCGTGCGGGGGTTTATCTGCCAAGCAGGCAGCCTTTCTACTTCATATTGACGTAGAGTGACGCTTGTCACATCATTGAAAAATATATACGAATTCTGCATATTCGATGTAGTATAGGCACCAGTACACAAGACCGGGATAAGCGCCGGCGGAAGGAATCGTCTAACTTGCTGATAGTTGAAAATGCTGGCCTATCGTAGGAAATTACCATCTGATAAAGGCCTCCAGTACAGTACAAACATATACACACTGTATAGTATTACTGTATCGTCAAGGCCGTCCCATGCAAAATTCTAGCTCGACACCTATGTAGGGACTATACCACCCTTCTCCATGGTCTGTTTGAAGATCTGTAAAGAGACTTCGGGTTCTGTACTCAAGTCAGCAATTTTGACCCCTAGTTGTTGAATTTCCGTTCTTAGCCAAAGATAGACATACGATAGAATGGCAGATTGTGTCCTGCCTCATATATACGCATGAAGATGAAGTTATCCAAGGACTTAAAGGTCCCCTTCTCTACACCGTTGAGCGTGTATGGCTCTAGCGTCTTGTTTCCGAAAACCTCCTTTCCTGGCCATTCAACCGCATCTGCCACTTTGATGGTCCCGAACCAATTAGAGACATAGTCAGCGTCGCCGGTCCATATGAGGACTCTGACGTCCGCCTGCACGACAGTTGAGAGAGGGCCGAGGAATGAGCGTGCATCTACATTCTTGTTAGCGCATTAGGCAGGTGTCTCCGACTGAATATTCGTACCATCGCCTGAATAATAGAAACCAGCCTGTGATGCTTGATCTGTGTAGTTCACCTTCGCTCCAAGGGCCTTCTGGATGTCGGCTCTTTGCAAATACGCCACGTGCGTCGAAGGCGGTCTCATATACGGTTCACGGATATCGCCGAGATAAAAATCGGGGGATTCCTTGCTCAGAACCGATACCATCGGGAACTCAAGCTCGTTGCTATACGAGGTGTAGGCAGCATAGCAGTCGTCAACCGTACCGGTAGCCACGCATTTATCAAACGCGGGCTTAACCTTCGTGTCATACCGTCCTACGAGCTCATCGTGGAAAGACTCATTGATAATCTGCCTGTACGAATTGTTGTACATATACTCAATGTTGGCCCTCTCTTGAATTTCGGCGTCGAACCAGCCATTGCTGATGCCGAGAGCCACCATATGAATCTCTTCACCCTGGGTAGCTCCTTGCGCAATTGCGGCATTCTGGTCTAGAATGTAACGCGCAAATTCAGGACCGTAGTGCCCGCCATAAGATTCGGTAAAGATGCCGAAGTCGCGGTTTTCATATTCGGGGAAGCTGTCGTAAAATGCCTGAAGCAGTTTCCAGACCACAGGGGCAGCGGTCTTGGTGGAATTGATGGTGGTGTTGCCGTATGAGAAGCCTGTGCCTACTGGCTGGKCGACATAGAGCATATTGGCATACTCGTTGAAGCTATATGGGTTCAGAGATGGCGTGGTCTCATTATTGACGAAGTGACAGGGCCCATTCTGCGTGAAGAGCCCGTACTCGGACGAAGCACCCGGGCCTCCATCGAAGTATGCAACGAGCGGCGCCTTCTCGGGATTTTCGCGGGCTTCGAAGAACCTGCAAAAGCCTGTTAATTCTATGGCCTCCAACTGCCAGCATACACCGTATAACCTACCAGAACCACATATTCATGCTGTCGTCTACCGTGATATATCCCGAATACTGGTTTACCCCCGGCGTGGTTTCGCATAGGCCAGAATTCTTGACGAACGACAGCTTGGACTTCGTGGCAGCATGCTCGAAGACATTGTAGTTGACACCACTCCTTTCCTCTATATATCGCTTATTTACAGCATGCAGCGATGCTGGCCCAGCGATCGCCGAAGTAGCGAGAGACACGCCGACTGTAAGTATGGGTATCCACCGCATCATCGATGTTGGCGAAGCATTCGTCTGGTGTAAATCTACAGATTCAAACGAACGGTGCCTTGGTTGCTACCCCGAGAATGGCCCGCCGGAAAGGAATCAGCATCTTGATAAGACAAAGCGAGTTACACGGCGGCATCGCAACGTTTTATTCCCCATTTGTTTCGAAGCCGTTAAATGAGCTTCATGGGGCCATCTTCGTGTTGGTCGAATGAGGACCTACTTTTCGTCTGTMCCCCGGCCGTTGGCACTGGGCATAGCCACACCCTGACCCGCCTTCCCCGGCTCTCGGTCTTGGAATTAATTTCGCCCCTGCTCGGGTCGGGTCGTTCGGATGATAATAACCAAGCACCAGCGAGCGGCAATAGTAACCTTGTAATAATGCAGATATCGAGTGTCAGTGTGCGATTATGGCTCTCCCCATGACAGAAACTTTGTATTAACATACATCACCATATCTTTGAGACACTGCGACAATTCCTTTCGTTGAAGACATGTGGCCCACGACTAGAGAAGAGCAGACTATTGAGATCGAGACTGACTGACTGATGTTGCCCCTATTTTATCTAATCTCCGGGTAACTATCCCGCCATACGGAGGTCTTCCCCGTCCGGGGTTGGTGGATCCCGTCTAGACTCGGCCTCAGTCTAGCCGGACGCCTTTTGTTCCGTTTTCTACACAACTAAGTATCCAACTTGCTAATACGTCAAGTTTACTAACTCATCGTGTAAAATATAGCATAGTTGGATTAAGTTACACCTATGTGAACCACGCTCTAAAAAGCAGTACATACCTAACAGATCGAACGCCGTATAGAGAAGTAACTCGACACATTTCCACTGACTCTCATAACTTATTGACAGTACACTCAAGAACTACATACACACAAGAGAAAGGACGGCTCCTTCGAGCCTATAAGTACAACGAGACAACCCAGACACCACCACAAGCGCTAGTGTCTACAGGCCTCTCACTCAACAGTTCCAGTCATGCGTGCAGTCAAAGTCCTTGCCCATAACTCCCGGAAGGCCAACGCTCTTCGCCTTGCCCTTGCCGATGTTGGTGTCATCGCCGATGTGCACCTTGCAGCTGGGCTTGTCCTGTACATCGGGAAGGCCTAGCGCGTCGATGTGAAACTTGACGCCGCCGGCGTCCACGTCCACGCCCTTGCCGTTGCTTAGATTGTCGTAGCTGGCGCCTTTGCCATCCCACTGGACCTTGCCGTCGATTTTGAGCACGCCGCTTCCGATGCTATTTTGGTTGTGGGGGTTAGCCATTGACAGGTTCTAAGTGAGATGGTAAGAGGTAAGGGGGCCGAGTGGACTCACAATGTGTCTCCGGGAATGCAGCTGCCGTAGCCGCAGGCGTTGTTCTGTCTGTGGGATACTGTGGTCTCAAGGTGGCAGGACTTTGCTGCGACTTGGGTGCTGAAGAGAGCTGCAGCGACGGTGACGAAGGAGATAGTGTTGGTCCTGTGGAGTGACAGCCTATCAGTAAGATTGTCCTCGGCCTATTGATTCGGAATTGTTCGACTTACAACATGTTTGCGGTGTTTTGGTGTAAGTGAGATTTGAAATAGTCTTTGCTTGGTTGGTTGCTTAGTGTTTCTGGTCTTCAAGATTGTGGGTGATGATTCTACTGTTTCTTCTACATTGTCGATGAGAGACCTTAGCCCTTTTATACGCGAGAGCGGACCACGGCCATACGCCTATCTACACTGATCGGGTCCAGCTTTGAAGTCCAGCCATGAGGATCATCTGTCGTTGCACAGAGTTGTAGAATCTGTCTTACTTCGATGTTGCCGCCTCTTCATTATCGACGATGTTGTCATCGCTACACTGTGAATAGTGAGAGCTGGAGACTGGCAGCCAATCAGAATCTCAGCCTAGTGAGATGATCGGCAATTCCTCCATAGACTTGTTGATCCTATGAGACGAAGCTTTCAATGTGCTAACTATAGTATACATAGCGTAAAGAAGGATTTTAGATTTGCAAGGCATTGCCTAAATAGGAAGGCGAAGATTAGGTTTGAGATTGGAACAGGGCGCGTCAGGGTTCCACAGCGGAATACAGAGAGAACGATGATGTATTGTGTAATGAGCCGCTGAATCCCGCTTGTTGATATTAGGTAACTAACAATTTACCTCTTATGGAGCTGTATGAACTATCGTGACTGCGCCGCAAATATCCAAGAATCTAAACTTGACGAAACCCGGCCCTCTAAAAATAGGATTACCGAATCGTCTCAATAGCAGCGGCAATGCGGTCATTGATGATCCAAACCCACTTGATCGCATTGGAGTAGTCGTTGATGTCGATACTCTCTACAAGTCCTGGAAATACAGCTCCGGCGTAGCCTGTCCAGACTCCAGGTGCAAAAACAACGTGCTTGAACCAGGGTCGACCATCCAAGCCGACGTGGTATAGGAATGTGCGCTCAAGCTTCTTGTACTTGGTATTAGTGGCGCGAATCTCGTGGTACAACTTAATCTTGTTGATCCATTTCCACCAAGGGATATGCTCGTTTGCCTTTTCAGCTAATTCCTCCGATTTAGCATCGAGCTCAATCGCGACTTTCTTGAACTCGCCAACAATGTAGTACAGGTGTTGCAGGATTTGCCTGAAATTATCCCGGTCACCTTTTACGTCAGAGCTGGTGGCACGAGTCCTAAGTTCGAACGTGTCTTTCTCGGTAGAATGTTCTGTCTGGAAGGATTCTAGCCTTGCCTCAACCTTCTCGACGTACCCCTTTAGCGCAACGGCGTAGTCGGTGGCGTTCAAGGGAATGAGTGGTGTCTCGGACAACTTCGCGATGGCGAGGCCAAGGACCTGCGCCATTGTCCTGTGATACACAAAGCCCGTGTCGCCAAACTCGGACATCCAATGGAAGCTGTCGTAATTGCTGTGATAATGATAGATGGGGGAATCCTCGGATCCTCCACCGAAGCCCATATCGATACTGGGGACGCCGGCGAAATCTTGGAAAGCTGTAAAGTCGCTGCCACTTCCCATCGTACCAATATGTCCATTCCAGAGGTCCCGTACAGTCTGTCCCTCGACTGTCTGGTTGGGCGATTGTACTAATGCTGTCACTTCGTAGAGAAGCTTGTGTAGCAAGGGGGCGGCATAGGCCTCAAAGACTGGGCTGCGGACGCCAACATCGACATTAATGTAGGCAACGTTGGTGGCTGATAGCCAAGGCAGGTATTCTTCAACCCATTCGGTGCTTCCTATCAACCCGTATTCTTCTCCATCCCAGCTAGCGAAAATGATAGTCCGTAAGGGCTTCCAACCCTTTTCTAGAGCCTGACCAAAACTGCGAATGGCTTCGTTGATGACCGCAGAGCCACTATTTGGGTCACCGGCACCGCCGGCAATCCAGGCGTCACGGTGATTACCCACTACAATGACTTCATCAGGAATAGTGCCATTAATAATACCGATGACATCCCATTGGGGAGTTATGGTGTACTCTTGCTCGTTGTAAAGGTTCAGTACAACATTGTCCGGGGAGGGTCCGACATTATACTGGACTCCCTTATAACCAAGGCCGGTATTTGTGGTCCAATACTCGCCAAAATCTTCAGCTCGAGGTCCAATACCATTCAGTGCTTTTAAAATAGGTAAAGCTTCTGCATAAGATATGGGTAAGGACGGGATACTTGGAATGGATCCGTTAACCGCCGCTCGTGGTACACCTGGCTTGGAAGGATAACCAGGCGTAGTTGGGTCGCCCGGGGCGATGCTAAGAAATTGCACACTTCCGCGCTGCACGCTGCTTGGATGTCGGGCGGGCCCGTTCGGATACGTGTCGTATCCATTTTCTTCTGTAATTTTACCATCATCGCCTGGGTCGGTGAACAGGACAACGCCGATCATACCAAGCTCTTGAGCCCGCTTGACTTTCAATCCTCGGAAGATGCCTCCATAGCGAGCGACAGCGATCTTCCCCTCAAGACTGATGTTGGCCTTGGTGAGATCCTCGAAATCCCAGTATGTACCGTAGTTTACGTAGACAAACGAGCCGGTCACGTTACCGCTCGCGGAATACCCGTGGAAGGTTGGGATACTTTCCTCCAGCTGAGTTGTCGGGTCCTCATCGAGCACATCCTCTTCCAGTGTGGCTTCGAAAGCCACCCTCCAAGTTCCAGCGTCGCTAGAATCTGACTTGGGCTTCTCTAAGAGAGCGAGCCGGTGGTCAACCGGGTAGTTTATGTATGTTTCATAGGCTATGATGTCTGATTTGATTCCCCATTCATTCCAACGATCACGTGTCCATTCCGCCTATAGTACATATTAATGAGGAATTTCTCTCTCATTTTGAATTACGGGTGTCTTACCTGAGATAGGTTCTTACCAGCCAGGTGCGGACCGGCAGTGTAATACTTGCTCCATTCGGCAGCCTTGTCCGAGCTTGGTGTATCCAAAAGAATCTCTTTAAGCTCATCAAAGCTAAGATATTTCCCGTGCCCAGGCCATCCACGGTGGGTGCTATGCGTTGGTGCGAAGACAACATTCGCTAGAAAAGTGATAAAGAGGGCAATGAGAGAGGAGCCTAATGCGATGGAGCAGAACCGGCGAAGGGTCTGATGAGGATACCGTCGGCGCACGGGGCCGACGGTAACGGTGGTGATTAACGGTGTGCGCTCGTTTGCCATCTTATCATCGCGGCCGAGACCAGGCTCGGACGACTTCATGATAATGTTGATGGTATTGACAATGAAGTTGACGAAGTTGGTGGCGGGAACGCTTGTTTGTCAGCTACGCCACTCGGGCGCTGCGACGTAATTTACGGTAGGAATGTTGCAATCGGATTCGGCCATCCTACGGCCACTATCTATCTACGTGGGGCCGTCGCACTGGTAAGATAAGACGATGCGAAATAGAGATACCAAATACACATCTAGTCGTCGCATATACATACATATGATTGATTCTGAGTCCTTGCTGTTGGCAACATATGTATATTATGTATTCGCATAACTTTAATCTTTATGACTTACCAACTTGTCGTTTGTGTAACAGTGGTTTAGCCGTCATTCAAAAGGAATACCACCCCGGTCCATTTGAAGAATACACACTAGATATAAGGTTACATAAGCCACCGGTACGAAGTTCCGAAACAGACTCCACAATACCTTAGCTGCTTGACTTTGAAATGATTGGCTACATCTTTGGCTTGCATAGCTAGACGTTCGAACTCATTGTGATTCTCAAAGTAAATGGATAACTCTATACTAAGGCGGAGATGTGAAAGGCAATGTTACATGCCCTGTCGTAACTTAGTGCGAAGCCTTATTCGATATAGGCTTTCATCAAGAAGTGAGATATGGCGCCATCTATTTCATTTTCCCCTTCCACTTGGCGTCTCGTTGATATGCCCTAATGATTGATGATGATAACAGGCAGTATGTCTATCTACTAGTCTCTTAACCAGTGCGCGAAGAGCACTCACCATATAACAACCTAAAGGCGAAAGGAAACTTATTAGATTCAGGTAATTTCTTCTGTATCAAATCGCCAAGAGATGCGGTCTCGGGTCATCCTCCGCCAACGACCAAAAGAACGATTCTTAAAAGAGCAGTGACACAACATTACGACGATGTTTCACCAAGGCCGGACCATCATTGGTTCAGGTTAGGTTTCCCATCTCTTATGACTCTTTGATAGGCATACCGACATACCTGCATACCTGCATACCTGCAAGCCTGGGGATCTAAGGTTAGGATAGCCGCATTGCGCAACATTCAAGGACAGCGGGGCCTACATTACATATGCGGGGCAAGGGAGGGGTAAACAGCAGCCAATAACCATGCTGGCTTTCCAATAATGGTGGAGTGCGTTCAAGCCTCGCTGCAGTGCGACGGGGCCACATCCTCGCATTGTAGATCCTTCCTTCGCTCTGTACCCGGTCTTTGCAATGATCAGGAGGCTGGCCGTTGGCGTGTGACCTCCATTTTTGCCTTCCCTCATTTCACCAATTTCTAATACTCTTACGGGATCTCTTTCTACAACATCCGACACCGGACTTTTCCTTCTTCCTGCATACGTCGCTATAGCCCTGTAGCACACACACCTTGACTCACCTGATGAGAGGGGGGCAAGCTGATCTTGGGTTTCACTGTACAGTCCGTTGCTGCGACGTGCAGCGGATGGCGAATCTCTTTCCGATTCGTGAGTATGGTTCAAGGCGGGKCTTCAAAAGATAAGTCCATGACGGGATCCGACAAAAAGTTCCAGTCACTATCGAAGAAAATTTTTGCACGATGTAGAGCACGCCTTGCCGCTACACCTCTTAAGTTAACCTTCCGGCCCACAGCCTTCGTGCTTGGGTCAAGGCACGGTAGGCTACCTGCGGTAAGCCGCAAATCAGATGCGGCCTGCAAGGACGGATGAAGCCTTTCAGCCCGGACTAATGCTGTCTTCGGTATAGTCGGCAACCTGCATACAAGGCAAGGACTTGCGCAAGGTGACAAGCGTCGATGAACCCCAGGGTCCAGACATTGTTCGGTCCGTGTATGGGTGTCGTCGGGTAGCATTGTTTTAACTTTCTTCTTTGTTTATAAAGATTTTATTCCCCGCTACTTCGCGAGAGATACATAGTAGTTCCTCTCTTTCAGTTTGGTTGGTTCGCTCCACCATTGTTCCCTGTCTTTTCCTCCCTAGTCTCAGTTCGTTCTTGCGAAGTCTCAGACATACAAGGCATATAGAACGTGGTGGTTGCCTTTCTCGGTTTTGTCGTATTGCTCTTCCTGGGACGAGGTCCGGGACCTTTGGCTATAAACTTGAACGCAGCTCTAGGTAGCTTGGGTGTTCATAAGCTGCGTTTCTTCAATTGATTGTCCTCGAATTCTCGTTCTCTTCAGTTCATTGATACCCAACCGACGAGGATGGCGAACAAAAACCATGGCCCGAAATTGCCAGCACAGCAGTTGGCTATATTGGGTGAGCATGAACCAATTTTCTTACCTACAACTCAGTTTTCTTTCCGAATAACCTAGCCTATTCTGTTGCAGTTTCTCTGGTCAACTTGTATATATTTGAGGAGCGTGGCCGTCGATGGACCTCCGTTACGGCCCATTGCCCATATTTATACCTATGCTCAATATGGTGTTGAGTTTTTTTTCCTTATGGTGTAGAATATACCCGTATTTCGAAGAGGCCGAAAGTTCCCACACTGCGTTCACATCGCTTGATTACCGTGTGACTTGTTGAAACTTGGTGTTGACGGCATCTCAATCAAGGCTTAGGCTATAGTTGAAGTTGAAACAGAGATAAAGAAAAGATTACAGCGAGATGGTGATACAGTGGCAAGACCAGGTACTTCATCCCTTAGCGTACTTCGAGCTAATTTGATTTCTAGCTGTCGCACGTTTCGCCGAACCTCTGGCTTACACGTCCGTCTTTCCGTACTTACCTGAGATGATCGCCAGTTTCGGCGTCGAGAGGAAGGATATTGCAAAATGGGCTGGTCTCACCAGTTCCATATTTTCCCTTGCTCAGAGTATGACCGCTGTATTCTGGGGTAGAGCCTCCGATCGTTTGGGAAGGAAGCCCGTCATTATGACTGGTCTTCTATGTACAATGATATGCTTCCTCATGTGGGGTATGGTAACGAGTTTACCGATGGCAATCGCCGTTCGTGCAATGATGGGTGCTGGTAACGGAAACGGTATGTATTCGAAGTCGGAGTGCTCTAAGATCCTCTTAACGCTGACTACGTCATAGTTGGGATTATTCGAACAATGGTCGCAGAGATGGTGACTGAGAAGGAACTCCAGCCAAGAGCATTTTCTGTTAT
Source organism: Hypoxylon sp. E7406B (assembly GCA_000931505.1). Taxonomy (NCBI): domain Eukaryota; kingdom Fungi; phylum Ascomycota; class Sordariomycetes; order Xylariales; family Hypoxylaceae; genus Hypoxylon; species Hypoxylon sp. E7406B. The sequence goes on from JYCQ01000087.1 coordinate 109,257, forward strand.
GCCTCTAGTCTGGAGTGTAGGATCTGTATTTGGACCAGCCTTCGGTGGCCTATTCGCTAAGCCAGCCGAGCAATGGCCGGGCCTCTTCGGCAACAGCACCTTTTTCAAGAAATACCCGTTTGCCTTCCCTAACTTGATAGGTTCCATCTTCTTCCTAATCTCCCTCACGACTGCTATGCTCTTCCTCAAAGAGACTCTTCAGAGTAAACGGCACTCCCGGGATTGGGGTTTAGCATTAGGTGAACGTGTCAAAGAGGCATTCATGGATCACCCGAAACGACGGGCGCAGCGCCTCCGCCGATATTCCCTCCAAGACGCTGAGGTACAAGCCCCCCTCCTCAGCGCGAACGGGCCTGCGAAGACAGCAACTGCTACAGTTATCGAAACGAGGGAGAAGCCTAAGCCTCTCCCTATTAGTGCTGTATTCAGCCGTCAAACCAGCGTCAACCTTGTTGCATACACATTCCTAGCCCTGCACTCCGTCGCGTTCGACCAAGCTCTACCCGTATTCCTCAACTACCCGGTGCAGGAGCATACGCCCGAAAACACGTGGTTGCCATTTATCTTCAGCGGCGGCTTCGGCTTGAATCACGCACATATCGGTGCCATTTTCGCCTGCGAGGGAGTACTCTCCGGCCTTGTCCAATTTCTGGTCTTTCCGCTCTTATGCAAACGCTACGGTGTGCTGAAATGCTTTCGGGCTTGCGTTGGCGTCTTCCCACTCGTCTACATCGTCACACCATTCGTGGTTCTCATCGAGCACACCACAACGCGCTACGTCGCCCTAGGTTTGATCCTAATTGCCAAGACGTTCGCCGTCATCGTCGGGTTCCCCTGCACCACTATCCTCCTCACGAACAGCGCCGCTAGCTTGAGTATTCTTGGTACTCTGAACGGTTTCGCGACTACATTTAGCGCGCTCGGACGTGCCACGGGTCCTGCGCTGACCGGCGCTGTGTTCACGTGGGGTGTCAAGCATGGCATCATTGGCGTGCCGTGGTGGCTCCTGGCGTTCATCGCTACCCTAGGCGCTGTACCCGCGCTTATGGTCGTCGAGGGCGATGGGCCAAGTGGCGCGAGCTCGCCTGCTGATAGTGATGACGAGCAGGACGTCGAGGTAGACGACGAGATCGCGGTTGACGATGACGATGACGATGACGCTGATGATGAATTGCCGGGGGAGGCGGAGGATGCTCCGCTCGCAGAGAATGCGAGGCGTTCGCAGTCTAATACTGGCTATGGGACGCTGTAGAATGGGAAGCCCTTATCCACGGCTGCCTCTGGAATTTATCACGATTTAAATGTTGGACATAATGGTCGTAATATTGGTAACAAGTTAGGTATGCTCTCAAGATGAGGACGACTACATACGCTAGATGATTATATGGAAGAAGGCGAGAGCTATGAATATCACCCGAACGAACAAAACAAGCAAAGTCGACATTATTTATCATCATATGAGAAGGCGTTGCGGATCTAGAAAACGGATTTTGGTTGCATTTTGCGTAGTGGGAGCTAATGATTACGAGCTTTCTTGGCTCATAGACAATCGAAGTTCATTATCACCATCAATTTCTGCTTTACTTGGAGAATCATGATTCAAATTGCTTTTGTATTTGTGTCTTTGAGTCCAGTTAATCCTGCTTTTGATTTCCGTCTCTTATGTCCGTAAAAAAGAGACATGAACTCCCCTTCCCTGCCGGCCTAGCCTGACATGACCTGCCCCCCTAATGCCGCAAAACGCCTATGAATGGGATGAAGCTACTGCGCATCATCAAGCATATAAAGCTATCAAGAGGTATCACTTTTAACTTTTTGTTTCTCCGCACCAAGGACTATCTGAAGAAATCGTAATGTCCCAACCCACCCACAATCATCCTTCGTTAATTCCATATCCATCAGTTCAGTTTAACTCAGCTCGTCTCATCATCGGACCTGGCTTTACTACCCAGATGCCTGCCTGCCAAAATGAGCCGACTAAGCGTAGAGTTTCTTCTCGTAGCTTTCCATGTTCACACCACCCTCCAACTGCGCGCTCGCGGTTCGGACCTCGAATCGGAGCGTGCCGTTGGCCGCGCTCTCGTGAAGCTCCTTCAAGCTTCGCATACCGCAGTCCTGCATCGAGTGCTTGAGACCCGCGGCAAGGTAGGGCACAAACTTGCCGATGGATCCACGGTGCGCCACAGCGCCAGACACACCCTGGGCAACCAGGACGCTGTCCCCCTCGCTGAAGTAGCGGGCAGTGCCAGCGTTGCTAGCTTGGCTGTTCTTGCCGCCAGCACCAGCCTTCTTGTCTTGCATGGCGTCGATACTGCCCATACCTCGGTAGGCCTTGACGAGTTTACCTTCTCGCGACACAAATGATGTGCCCGGTGACTCGGTAGTACCAGCTAGCAAGCCGCCCATCATGACCGTGGATGCGCCAAGGGCGAGACCCTTGACGATGTGGCCGACGTTTTGGACACCACCATCAGCAATACACGGCACTCCAAACTTCGCGGCGAAGGCCGAAACGGAGTATACTGCGGCCGCCTGAGGACGACCTACGGCCATGACCTCCTGAGTGATACAGGCACTTCCACTACCCATACCAATTCTCAGTCCGTCGACACCTGCGGCAATCAGGTTCGCAGCCTGTTCTCGAGTCACAACGTTTCCGCCGATGACATCAAGACCGGGATACTCCTGCTTGATCCACTTGACCATCTCAATCTGGTACATGCTGTTACCTTGACTGCTGTCTAGAACAACAATGTCAAGTCCCGCGTCAACAAGCTTTTGCAGGCGAACCTTGTCCTCCGGTCGCGTACCGATGGCAGCAGCACAGATCAGTTGCTTGGAGTCGGGAAGCTTAGATGCAAGCGGGAAGTGTAGGTTCTTGGTCAAGTCGGAGCGGGAAATCATGGATACAAGGTTGAAGTCCTTGTCGACAATAGGCAGCTTGCCCTTTCGGGACTTCGCGAGGATCTTATTCGCCTCAGGAAGAGTAACACCGAGTTGGGCAGTGACTAGGTCGGTCACCATGACCTTGGCGACTGGTTGACTGAGGTTATCCTCAAACTGGAGATCGCGGTTCGTAACGATACCTAGAAGCTTGGAGCCAAGCTTGCCGGATTCTATGGACTTTGGTCAGTAAAGGCTCAAACTAAAGCTGAAACAGTCGAAAAATGAAGTAGTTGACATCATCATAAAGAGCATAATTGATTCCCCATGACATTTTTGTCTATACGGTGGAACGAAAGTTATAAAATTAGGTTTGTAATCATGCGATGTGATTTCCACCAGCTTGGTGGAGGGAAAGGACCAAGCGAGAGGAACGTCTACAAGCAATTGAAGGGAGCTTACCAGTTACAGGGAAACCACCAAATCCCCACTTCTCCTTGAGAGCCTTGGCTTCTTCGACGGTGGTCTCTTGGCTGATGACAACGGGGTCGACAATGAAGCCGTTCTCGTATCTCTTGACCTTGCGAACCATGTCGGCTTGGGCATCTGGCGAGCAGTTGTGGTGAATGACGCCGAGACCACCCTGGAGTGCCATGTGAATGGCCATCTCGTGCTCGGTAACAGTGTCCATAGGAGAGGAGACGAAAGGAGTCTTCAGGGTAATCCTCTTGGTAATGGGCGAGTCTAGGACCACCTCAGAAGCAGGGAAACCAATGTAGCCGGGCAAGATGAGGAAGTCATTGTACGTCAAGCCGCCGCGCTGCTTGGTGTCGATGAGATCCTCGATGCCGAGGCCATCGCGAGACTGGTACTCGTTCAGCGCCTCGACAGCAGTGTGGTAGTCGAGGAACTTGGTGCTCCCATTGACGGGAGTTGCTCCGTTGAGGGACGGCATTTTGACTTGAGAAAACAAAGATAGTAGCCAGATAGCTAATAGCTTAGGGGGTGAGGTCGAAGAAAGCGTCGAGAAATAGAATTGACCTGTCGACGAAGTGAACGTTGCTCTTCTTCCCGAGTAAAAGGAAAGGAAAAAAAGATCGAAGCAGCGCCGGGTCCAAAAATTTTTTGTGTTCACCTGCGGGGACCGATGCACAATCTTTTACTGTGGTGGGATGCGGGGCACTTGTGTTAAGGCGTGACTTGTATATATGCGAAACACTAGTGAGAGATGCAAGTCACTGTTTAGCAATGGGACATTTAGTGCTTGCACGGTCGTGAATCTTATCTCTGTTTATCGATACATAGTGGAGTAACTGTGGCTTTGACACTGTACACACCCTTGACTGCCTGACACCGGACTGCAAGGTTTTCTGTGGCGTCAGATAGTCAGGTCAGCCAGTCCGCTAGTGAGGGGCACGCCGGTTGCCCCCCACCCAGATAAATAAACAAACTTCCGAAAACGGGGAGCACCGTAGCCGGTTTTCTCGTTTTCTCAAGCTTCGGCGCCCAAACGAATAAGGCTGAACGGCCAACCTTTACTCGACCCGTTGCTTTAATTAACGTTAACCTGCCCCATTAAGCCTTTCGACGACATCCCCATTCCTCTGTCGCAGGATTGATTCTGCATCGTATGAGTGCGCTGAGAGCGCGCGTTTTCCCAGGACCGGTGCAACCCAACATTGTGTCACAGGACATGTTTTGTTGACACTCGACACTCGACATTCGATCTCGATCATCGTTACAATCCTTCACGTCCAACCCATAGAAAATATTTACCGCTAATTCTAGATCGCGACTTGACATCGCCGATAATAATACATCATCCGGACTACACCTTAACATTCCTCAGCTCGGGTAGCTGTGATGCGGACTTCAATATCGGACGGCGGCATTAATCATCTTGACGAAGGGTATCATCATTACATACAGGTCTAGCCATCGAAATGTCGTACAGGCCACATCCTCTCCGTCAGTCATACACTGTTGACTACACAGCTGCCAACATTAATCGTCAACCATCCACCACCTCGTCTGCATCTTCTGGTTATTCCAATACTTCCTTTAATTCAGATCCCTTTGGCCCAGCCAGCGCAGCCTCCTCGATAACATCGAATGGATACGGCGGATCAACCTTCGCACATAAACGTGGTAAAAGCGAAGCTGCAATTCGACAGCCCTCCCCTCGCACAAGCATATATGATGAACCCAAGACAAGCCCGGACAACATGTACAGTTTGGCCAGGCAGTCTTTGCGGCCCCTCCCGCAGCCGCCTGCTTCTGGATCAGCGCCGGACAAGACACCCCCGCGCCGCGAACGCTATGAACGTGGACAAAGCTTTGACATGGGTAGGCTTTCATTGACAGAAGAGAGAACATCGCCTACTCCTCTAAGCAAATCCCCAAATGCTCGGCCTACCTCCATGGTGCTTACGCGATCGGACTCCATACTGCCAACCTCATCCAGCGCCTTAGTACATTCCCCTAACGCCATAGTCCATCCCACTCTTATTGCTCCCGACTTGCAACAATTGGGTCGCTCATCCACAAATCAACTACGCACCTTATCCAAATTAGCCCAGGATAGCTCCGCTGAGGAGTTTGCCATCACTTCTCAAGCTCAAGAAGTTGTTGGCCTACGCGGGCGACGAAGATTACAGCGAGCGGGAAATGCGAATGGCCCTAGGAGTGGACAACGCAGTGACCGCTATGGCTTCGAAGGTCGTAACTGGATGGACAAGCAGAGACAATTTCTCCAGGCATACGAATATTTATGTCACATTGGTGAGGCCAAAGAGTGGATTGAAGATGTTATCCATCGTCAGATCCCACCAATTGTCGAGTTGGAAGAAGCATTAAGAGATGGTGTTACCCTGGCTGAGGTGGTAGAAGCTCTGAACCCAACCCGACGGTACCGCATCTTCCGACACCCACGGCTGCAAGCAAGACACTGGGACAATGTCGCCACCTTCTTCCGGTATCTGGATGAAGTTGAGCTGCCTGATCTCTTCCGATTTGAGCTTATTGATCTCTACGAGAAGAAGAACATCCCGAAGGTTATCTACTGCATCCACGCCCTAAGTTGGCTTCTGTTCAGGAAGGGGATCGTGGACTTCAGGATTGGTAACTTGGTCGGCCAATTGGAATTCGAGCACCATGAACTGGAGGCTATGCAAAAGGGTCTCGATAAGCTCGGGGTCAACATGCCTACCTTTGGAAACATGGGCGCCGACTTTGGTGTGGAACCGGAACCTGAACCCGAGGAAACCGAAGAAGAACGAATCGATCGCGAGTTGTCCGAGAACGAAACAGCCATCCTCGACCTTCAATCGCAGATGCGAGGCGCCATGCTTCGAATGCGACTTGGTAACATTATGCAGAAACTATGGGACTCGGAAGACTGGCTCATCGACCTTCAGGCCCGCATTCGAGGTGACTTCACTCGTCAAATTATGGGCTACAGACTTGAGATGCGAAAGTTCGCCGTCAACCTTCAGAGTGCTGCTCGCGGATTCTTAGTTCGAAATAGAATGGCGAGCAGAGAACACTTCTGGAAGAGCAAGGAGAAAGACATCACGAAACTCCAGAGTTTGATACGGGCCATGAAGGTCCGTGACGAGGTACGAGAAACTCGATCTCAATTATCGCGAGTAGATGGTCCTGTACGAAGTATTCAGGCTGTGTTCCGAGGTTACCTTGCGCGCCAGAAATTATCTGCCCAACAGCAAGAGACGAGTCGTGAGACTGGTCCTATTTTGGAGCTGCAGTCTGCAATACGAGGAATGCTGACAAGAGAACGAGTTGGACGAGATCTATATGTCCTTGGGGAGGAAGCCGATGCCATTACTGGCTTACAGGCAGCTGCCCGGGCGATGCTAACGAAAAACCAGATCCATCAGCAACAAGAAGCGCTCGCGAGCTTTGGGCCAAAATGGGAGGCGCTTCAAGGAATTGTCCGTGGAAACTTGCTTCGACAAGATATCCAGGCCACAAAAGCTGAACTGGCACAACATTCTCCGGATATCGGAATGCTACAAGCCCATATTCGCGCCGCAGCAGTGCGTCGGGAGATTACCGAGAAGCTTGACGCCCTGAATGAAAATGAACCCTCGATAATTGAGCTTCAGTCACTGGCTCGAGGCATGCTCGAGCGAGTTCGGATAGCTGCTGATCTCGATTCTCTCGAGAGCAATACACCCAGCATCATAGACCTCCAAGCTAAGATCCGTGGTTGCCTATTTAGGGAACAGCAAAGCCTTCTCCTCGAAGAATTACACTCCCATGAAGATGAAATCATCTCATTGCAGGCCCTCGCCCGGGCCATGCTCCTGCGAAATGATATTGGCATGTTGCTTGGCGAGCTCGACGAACATGAAGAAGCTATTGTTGAACTACAAGCCTTCGCTAGGGGATTTATTGTTCGACAGAAGTTTGCAGAGAAGAAGAAGCATTTCGAAGAAAATATGCAGAAGGTGGTCAAGATCCAGAGTTTCGTCCGCGCCAAGCTTCAAGGTGAAGCGTATAGGAGTCTTACTACTGGTAAAAATCCTCCAGTTGGCGCCGTGAAGAACTTTGTGCATCTGCTCAACGACAGCGACTTCGATTTCAACGAAGAAATTGAATTCGAGAGACTGCGAAAGACTGTGGTGCAACAGGTGCGACAAAATGAGATGCTTGAGCAGTATATCGACCAGTTGGATATCAAAATCGCGCTCTTGGTGAAGAACAAGATCACCCTTGACGAAGTCGTCCGACATCAAAACACCTTCGGTGGGCACACTAGCAGCCTTCTAGCCAATGCTTCTATTGCTTCTGCCAACCAATTCGATCTGAAGGCCTTAAACAAGAGCTCGAGAAAGAAACTAGAATCTTACCAGCAGCTATTCTTCAACCTCCAAACACAACCACAATACCTAGCACGACTATTCAGGAGACTCCGGGAACTAGGTACAGCTGAAAAGGAGTGTAAGCGCATTGAACTCCTAATGATGGGACTCTTTGGATACGCACAGAAGAGAAGAGAAGAGTACTACCTACTGAAGCTCATCGTGAGGTCGATACGAGAAGAGGKGGACGCCTGCAACACCATCCAGGAATACCTTCGCGGCAACTTTTTCTGGTCCAAGCTGTTAAGCAACTATACCCGATCCCCACGAGATAGGAAATATCTAAGGGACCTGCTTGGGCCGCTAATACGAGACAACATTATCGAGGACCCTGCTTTGGACTTGGAGAGTGACCCAATGCAAATATACCGATCTGCTATCAACAATGAGGAACTTCGCACCGGACGACCCAGCCGCAGGCCTCTCGACATAACCCGAGACCTAGCGATCAAAGACCCGGAGACACGAGAATTATTCATCGACCATCTTCGAGACCTTAGGGAAATTTCTGACCAGTTTTTCCTCGCCTTGGAGGATCTACTACCTAGGATGCCTTACGGTCTACGGTTCATCTGCCAACAGATGTTTGAAGCGCTATGCCAGCGCTTCCAACGTGAGCCGCAACATCATGTACTCCAAATCGTCGGAAATTGGATTTGGCGTTTCTATCTTCAACCCGCATTAATAAACCCCGAGCAGGTTGGTGTGATTGAGAAGAGTCTGAGCCCTCTCCAGAAGCGCAACCTCGGTGAAGTAGCCAAAGTTCTCAGTCAAATCTCATCAGGACGTCCATTCGGCGGCGAAAACATCTACCTACAGCCCCTCAATGCATTCGTGGGAGAGTCAATCGAGCGTCTTGCTCGCATCACAGGCGATTTAATTTCAGTTGCCGATGCTGAGAGCACGTTCGATATTGATGAATTCAACGACCTCTACGCCAAGAACAGGCCGACTCTTTACATCAAAATGACGGATATCTTTGCCATCCATTCCCTCGTTGTGAGCGAAATACCGACTGTCTGCCCTAACCGCGATGACGTACTTCGCGAGATCTTGCAAGACTTAGGAAGCGCAAAGAACAATGAGAATGAAATGAACGCAGCGAGTTCATCGGATATCCAAATGTTCCTTACCCCGAAGCTCCATGATATCGAAGATCCGGAGGCCGACGTCAAGGCCCTATTTATGGAGACTAAGCGCTGCATCTTGTACATTATTCGTGTGCAGACGGGCGCTGACCTACTCCAAATTCTCGTCCGCCCGCCAACCCAAGAAGACGAGATAAAATGGCAAGCACTTCTGCGAGAGGACTTTGCGTCTGGCAGCAATACCAAGGGAGCGTACTCGGACGTCAACATGGTCGACGTGACACGGATGTCGTACTATGACATGAAGCGCAACGCCCTAGAGAACATCATGCGCCTAGAACAAATGGGTCGCATTACAAAGAAAAACTACTATCAAGACATTCTAAATGCCATCGCACTCGATATCCGGACAAAGAGCCGCCGCAGAATACAACGACAACGAGAGTTGGAAGGAGTACGAGCGACACTTGGGAATCTCCACGAGAAGGCCAAGTACCTGGAACAGCAGCGCAAGAGCTACGACGACTACATCGAGCAGGCTATGGCTACGCTGCAGAAGAACAAAGGGTAATTAAGACTACAATCTCTTTATTAATATTTGTTGCTAACAATCAAATAGGAAAAAGCGATTCCTCCTCCCCTTCACAAAACAATACAACCACCAGCGAGAGCTTGAGCGTTCTGGCCGAGTTCCTAAGTTTGGCTCTTACAAGTACAGCGTACGAGCTCTTGCTGAAAAGGGTGTTGTTGTGTCGTGGCAAGGCGTCTCGGAGCGAGATTGGAGCAATATTAACCTCACAATCTCGTGCGACGAGGTCGGCGTCTTCAATGTCGAGGGCAGCCGTGGCCACATCCAAATTCCAGGCGCGAGCGCCCTTATACCAATTGAGGATCTCCTACAGGCACAGTTCGAGTCTCATCAGTTCATGAACGTGTTCGAGGGCAACTTGAGGCTCAACGTCAACCTTCTCTTGCATTTGTTGTACAAGAAGTTCTATCGGACGCAGTAAGTCCTAGAGCTGGTGCTCTGCGAAGGACGTGTACCAAGACATCATGGTCTTTAGGATGGTCATTTGAGATGAATGATATAACGGAGCAAACGGGGGGCTAGGACGCTAGGACACAAGGATCACGGGCTAGGGACAACGATGACAATGGTGTTCTACGAGGTTAGGTGTTGCTCCCGCGAGGTATATTTTAGGTCTTTGTGACATACGTATATATGTCGATGGAATTGGCCACTAAGGGGGTGTTTATTGGGACCCGACTTTTGCTTCTACATGAGAGCCTTGGTAGCCTTTGGCCGGCCGCTGGAGGTCCCCCAAGTTTGATACCAACAGTGATGATTCAGGTAGCATAGGTTAGGTAACTTAGATGCATGATGTTATGGCAATGAAAACACGCATTTATAATTGACATGGTTCATCTCTATATGATTCAGCTGTGATTGCTTGCCCTTGGTGTGTCGGTATCATGAGATTTTGGGCAGGACTGGTGACTGGTTTACATGTAAGGTGTCGTCTGCCCTAGTAAGCCCAGGCAACATGAATGACAAATGTGATTTCCAATTGAACAGGTACGAAATGCCGTCTCAGCCCCCCGGTCCGTCGACTATTAACCCCTTAATAGGAAAAAAAAAAAAAAAAAAAAAAAAGATACTGACTCCATAACCCATAATATTCTAGAACATACCGTTACGAATCAAGCGTAGAAGCCTGTCGGCGGAGGATTCGGTGGTCTCGGCGGCCAAGATTCGGCGGTGCCCCACCGAAGACCGCCGATGACAAGGCACGCGCCGTTGAGGTCGTATATATATGCGTGTGTACGTCACGATACCTAGCGAGAGAACATGGATATCATATGTTAAAGAAGCCCCTCTGGATTCTATTCATTGCTATTTTCACCATTTAAGACTTTGCCGCGATCTACTCGTTAACAAGCGCTGTCGACGAACCCTCCTTGGCTCAAGCTACTATACCGCTATTAGCTACCTACCTCTATTGAAACATCACAAACGAGAAAGAGACCCGAGCTCGCCAAAAATGGCCAAATTACCAGATACTATGCGCTCTCTCGTGGCGCCAAAGTACTGCTGGCCCACGGAATGGGAGGTCGCCGACATGCCGGTGCCGACGATCAAAGATCCCGATGACATCTTGTTCAAGGTTCACGCCGCCGGTATAGCGACAGGGGATACTCAGCTTGTAAGGGGCGCGACAAGGCTTATCATCGGAGGTTTGAAGTACGTTTATTCCTCCTCGTCCCCTGTTCCCTTATCAATCAATTTTAGCTCCCTCAAGTAGCAAGATTCAATCAAAACTAACCCAAGCAAGGTTCCCGCACAAAATCGGCATTGAAGCTAGCGGCACCATCATCGCAGTCGGATCCGGAGTGACCGAGTTCAAGCCCGGCGACGAGATTGCCGCCTTCGCGCACTCGCACACTCGGCCCATGAACCTGCTTGCTATGTGCGGCTTCGCGTCGCAGTACGCGGTCTCGAAGGAGCGCCTCACCATCCACAAGCCCACCACCTGCGACTTTGCGGCCATGTGTAGCCTCGCGAATGTGGTGACGGCCCTGCAGGCCATCGAGATGGGAGTGCAGATGCTGCGCCAGAACGGCGTGAGCGACGGCCTGGAGGGCAAGACGGTGTTCGTGTCGGGGGGGCTGAGCGCCACGGGCTCGGTGGGCATCCAGGTGCTGAAGAACGTGTACGGCGTGGGAAAGCTGATCACGACGGTGAGCACGGCCAAGGTGCCGCTCGTGGAGCAGTATCTACCGGGGCTCGTGGACCAGGTCGTGGATTACACGAAGTACAAGAAGTTGACGGATGCGATTCCGGCGGGCAGCGTGGACTTCGTGTACAACACGCAGTGGGGGGTGACGAGCACATTTGGACTGCTGAAGCCAGAGACGGGGGTCGTGGCGTCGATTGCGAGCGTGCCGCGGCCCGAGTTGCTGCGCCTTATGCTCCCGCCGCTGCCGTTCTTCGTGTACTGGTTGTGCGGGCTTGCGCAGTGGTGGTACTGGGTTAAGACGTGGGGTACGAACATCAAGCATGACTTTCACTCGGGTAACCTGGCTATTCGCGAGGACTTGGAGCGTGTGGGTGAGTTGTTTGCTACGGGGAAGGTTAAGCCTGTGAATAGGGTCGTGGAGCTTGAGGACACAGAGGCGGTTAGGAGGGAGGCGCAGAAGGTTGCTACGGGGAAAGGGGGTATTGGGAAGTTGGTTATTAAGATCGAGTGATGAGGGGTTTGAGAATGGAAGATGGATAAACATACCTCTTATCTTACCAACCGCCAGCTTACAGACTGGAAGGTAATGGGAATATTGTCACAATCAAATAGACTTGAAAACAAAATAAAGTAAAAAACCAACGACGCCTTTTATTAGAAGATCTAGATTACAGATAAACAACCATCCCCTAACTCCCCCCTGAAGCCATCGTCGATCTTAGAGAAAAGCCGCAGGCCCCCCTTTCTAGATGATGATGGCTGCCTTGTACATATGAAAAGAAACAGCCAAACGAAGAAATGAAGTAGCAAGATACTAACTGCTTAGTTTAACATAAAACAGACAAAACAAAACATTTTGTGGAGAGGTCGCCTATGCTTGCTCGGGAGAGGGTATTATGGGAGGTATCGATGATCAGTACGTCCGGGTATCAAACACGCACGCCTTTGAACACACGTAGAACTCTATCTATAGAGTCCTACGCTTTTTTGGTCTCAGGTATCGGTCCAATACCCGAGAACTCAGTCCCGTCGAAGTGGATCCAGATCACATGGTTGAACATGGTACCCGCGTGCGGCGAATCGATGAGCGCGAGGTTGTATTCTCCCTTCTCGTTACGATTGGCGCCGCCCAGCTGTGCCCAACTCGTCACCTTTTTGCCGTCTTTGCCGATATAGAACTGCAGCGCGGCATTGGCTCGCTCTAGCGGGAGGCGGAACTTGTAGTCATCCCCCTTGTAATCAACGACACAATTGGGGTCCTCCCAGGCTGCCAGCAGCTGCTCGTACGTCACGTTAATGATGGTGTCATCATTACTCAACTTTATGCTGTCAACAATAGCCTGCAGCGCACCCTTGACGCCCTCTCCCCTCTTTTGAGCTCCTATATACCATCCGTGCTTGAAGCTATCCTTAAAGACGTCATTGGTGGATTTATTCGGGGCCTGAGACGGGTCTTTAGCTGCTGCGAGTCGCCTGACATCGTCTTTTTGCTCCTGCACGGCTTGTCGTATTAGCCTCGAGAACTCCGGGTCTCCGGGTCTCGAGCTGGCGAACCTGACCTTCTTGACTGTATCTGGTCGGAGATCTGGCCGGGGCTGTCCCGTAGGCTGTCCCGTGGGCTGTCCCGTAGACTGTCCCGTGGGCTGTCCCGTAGACTGTCCCGTGGGCTGTCCCGTAGACTGTCCCGTGGGCTGTCCCGTGGGCTGGGTGGACTCACCAGGGGCCCCAGTCAATGTAGTGTCAGACGATGGATCATGGGGTCGGTCAAGCTTCGGAGCGTCGCTAGGCTGAGGCGGTTTGACAGCAGGTGAATCTATAGGCGGTTCCGGTCCAGCGCCGTTAGGAGGCAACGGTGTGCCTGTGCTCCCTGGTTGATCACCAGAGGGTCCTGTTTCGCCCCCCTGGTTCGGTGGGTTCGGCGGGTTCGGCGGGTTCCGTCTATTTCTGTGCTGTTCGTCCAGTCTGCGCTGTTCGGCCCACCGGGCCTCCCAGATTTTCCTGGACTCTTCGTCCTCCAATCTCTGCCTCTTTACCATCTTTTCTCTTTCTGCCGAGATCACATCGGCCGGGATCTTGCGCTTCCTCGAGGTGCTGTGGGGGATCTCCCAGGACTTCACTGTTGGTAGCATGGTAACATCAGGGGGGGCGACTTTTGTCAAAGATCTATACGCCCCGGCTATTTTTTGTGGCCAGCTGAGTTCCTCCGAGGGGTAAAAAGCTGTGGAGGGGTGGTTAGTATCATAGTAGGCTAAGGTCTAACAATGAAAGGGATATGCACGCCTGGGGTTCAACTTACACCTTTCAAGCGACTTGCTTAGAGCGTATTGCTGTAGAATAGTCTCTCCCATTGGAAAGACAGGAGGTCCAGGAATAAACCTTTGGTTTGGCCTGACGATGGGTACGAGTTTCTGCCTGATTTCTTGTGATCCATTTGGCCGAACCTGCGACTCTTCAGGCTGCTGTGTTCCCCGGTCCTGTTTACTATTTGAGTCTTCTCTTTCTGGTGTAGAATGAGGGGGGGTGGCTGGGCCACCTTCAGTTGCTGACGTATTGCCAGTGTTTACAGGAGGAGGGGCTGGGCCACCTACAGTTGCTGACGTATTGCCTGTGTTTACAGGAGGGGCTGAGCCACCTACAGTTGCCGACATATTGCCTGTGTTTACAGGGGGAGTAATGGGAGGAGTTCGAGGAGTAGGACGAGTTGGAGTGGTTGAAGTCGTTGGCTTGGGAGACTGAGTAGTAGGTGGAGTAAGTGGAGTAATTTGTTGAGTTTGGTTAGTAGGCCGAATAGGTCGATCAGACTGAGGTTGATATTCTGAATCCTGTGCGTTTGCTGTTCCGTCGTGCCGCTGTCGGCTACTTGTCTGAACTGGAGTCTTTGTCGGTTCAGGAGCCTTTGTTTCTTCACGCACCTTTGTCCCGTCGGGCTGCTTTGTCTCCTCAGAAGACTTTGAGTCTTTTGGGTCCTTTGTGATGTGATCCGAAGGCGTATCCTTTGTGTTCGGACGAGAGCCTGGAGGTTTCGGAGCTGTAGATTCCCATGGCAAAGGTGTCGGATACACACTCGGGCCGTTGAAAATCCGCTTCTCTATATCGCCAGGTATCCTGGCCGTGAGAATGCCATATTTCTGGGCCGCCTCTTTCGGGTTTTTTCTTAGAACCTCGTCTTCTCGACTCCTGATGAAATTTTTCCTGTCATCGGACTGGTGGTGGAGCGGCCAGCGTGTCATCCCAAAAAAGGAACGGCGGCTGTATGGTGCTTGATATCGTCTCTGTGCTGCGGTGGCCCATTTGAAGAGGCTTGGCCGCTTGTAGCGCACAAGTAGCTTGTCTGGCCTATAGTCCTCGCTGTTATTGTAATAACCAGACGAGTCTTCGAGCGCCGTGACACGGCTGGGGTATATTGTGTTACGGTTCTCGACACAGTCGTTGATGATCCCTTCTCGAACAATATCCGCGTCGGCTACATCTAGTAGCAAAAGCTCACGGGTACGGATCTTTTCTCTAAGATCATTCCGGAGTGCATGTTCGGGATCTGCCTTGTCTATGATAGCCTCGAGCGTCGGCGGTTTGAGTTCTACCTCGCCCACGCCGTATGTGATAGATTGCCACCAATGCCGGTACTGGTCGGCAAACGCTGTTTTCGAAATTGACTTCCATGTTTTGCTTTTCCCTTCAGCTCCAGATCCATGGCTAGCCGATGAATACTGGATTCGACGCTCGATCTCTTCGACGTGTGCTATTGTCTGTCCCATCCGGAAGGCAAGATTGCGGAGGAATTGGCTTGTCCTCTCCGGTATGGGCACTTCGACGTTCTTGGTGCCTTCATACACGTCAGGCACTTCATCCCATGGCAACATGTCTGACCAGCTGGGCGCATGACGTATGTGCTCCTGGCTATCTTCTGGATAAAAGCCTTGGACATAACCCAATTCGCTTTGGATGTATCCGTCTATCACGTCGTTCAAGTCCTTAGCATCGACTCTCGTAGGTAGCTGGATCTGAGATAACTCCACAGCCAAACGATGCCTTCTGAAATGGTCGAAAATGTATTCGAAATGTTGTGGAGTAGCACGGCTCAACTTGTCCAAGTCATATGATTTGATCAGATGACCGACTATGGTGTTTCGATACACGCGTTGGTTTCTCGCAAACTCCTCTTCATCTCTATGCCGCCACAAGATGCGATGCTCAGGATGAAACTCGTAATTCGGGCGAACCACGACTGTGGGGCCTTTGTACGGGGGGGTTTGTTCTTCGTCTTCTTCTTCGGGTTCAGACTCGTCGCCAATAGGACGTATTTTGGGTAGGTAACTAGTTCATGTTAGCGAGCATTCTAGTATGACACCTGCTGGTTAAACTGACCTGCATCGATTTAACTCTGTAAGCTTTCTAAGATAGTAGGCAGCTTCCCGCTGTGTGAACTGATAGGTCTCGTTCGCGTGAGACTCTGCAGCACCTCTACCACCATTTATATACGCTCGCGCCTGTTCAAGAGTAGGACGAAGCTGGTCTCTGGTCTCTTCAAACTGTCTCACATTCGGGCGGAAGATATCGCCCAATGCAGCCGAACCTGGACTCGGACACACATTCGGATTCCAGAGGAAATCCTGGAGTCGATTATCGAAGAGAATGCTGAGGTTGTCCTCTGGCTGTTTCTGGGCATCGCACATCTCAGGGGTACGAGAAGGCTGGCAGAGGAATCTCAACCAGGCTGCATCGGCTTCGTCAAGCATAAAGTAGCTCGGATCTCCCATCCTTGGATCATTCAGTGTATAGTCGACCTCCCAGCGTCTTATAATATCTAGACGCTCTCCTCTACGGGACCGTGGCTTGTTAGGCCGCCACTCAATTCCGGCTTGGATGTCTCTCAAAATAGCGCCCAGGAAACCTCGAGGAGCCATCCCGAATGTCTCCTGCAGAAGTACATGTAACCGCCTCAGATACGCTCCCATTCTAATCCAGTGGTCGTCATATATAGAAAGGCCCCGATAGATCAACGGTCCTTTAAAATTCATGGGCAGGGCGGACATTTCAAATTCGCCCCAGTGTTCTAGGTTATAGCGGCGGCGCTGCCAACCTGCCAGGACATTCATGAGCTCCCGATACTGGCTGTAGAAATGGACCCAACGGAAGGGCTCCTTCTGTAAGAGGGTAAGCTTGGTTTCAGCAAGCGCCCGGGGAGTGAAGACTATATCCTTGGGCAGGGGGAGAGGCTCTTTGAAAGGAAAGACAACCCGTCGCCACGGCGTGTTGATAACTTTGTGTTCGTGGTTGGTAAACATATTTAGGCACTGCTGAAGTGCAGCCCGCTGCCATCCTCGCGACGCGGAGTATTCCCGGAGGCTTCCCAACGCTGTAGATGAAGCACTGGTGACTTTCTTAACGTTATCCAGAGAGACCGCAGGGATGTCGTCGGGGAGCCTAGACGGCATCGAGCTACGTGTTTCTGAGAGTCCTCCATTGAGGCAGCGTTCATATGAATCGTTTTCGAACTGAAACCCATTGAAGACCTGCTTAGGGTTTCCTCCAGCGCCAGCAGCTTTCTCGAAGAAAAGCTCCTCGGCGAGTCGGAAGTAATCACCTAATTCTACTCCCCTTTGAGACAGGGCAGGGAATGGCAACTGGACTGTGCGATCTCGAGGGACACCGTTGAAACGCCGATGCCTATATCGCGACCTGTCGCGTTTTGGCATAAGGAACTGATCCGGAAAATTCGGTAGACGCTTAGATGTAGGCTGGCTTCTCAATGTGCGTGATGACCAGGGATTTGGCTCATCCTTCCACTTGACGAAATCGCGGTGGACTTTGACCATGATGCGGGCCTCTTCCAACTGTGCGATTACGTGGGGAGAATCATAGCCAAGTTCTCCTCGAAGACGGGCCGCATTGGCTTCCTCGACATATTTGCTAATCTTCTCAAGTTTCGGGATCCATGATGGGTGCCTATAGATATCTTCATCCATTAAGAAATTGAGGATTCGCGGTAGTGTAGCACTGGGGTCCCTCCCATCGGGACCCACGGCTACGCCCATCATATGGACATCCTGGATTCCGTCTTCTTCCATCGTATCTGGGGGAAGTCTCCCTAATGCAAGACCACGGTTAGGAGAGGTCCGGTAGTGATTTACAAGATAACCAGCAGTAAGCCTAATGATTCCAATTTACCAATCGAAACTCATCGTTAGCTGGAACGTTTTGTCGATAGGTCGTTTGCTTCGTCCTGAGCACAAACTGTCATTCGCTTACGAAAAATAATAAGGGAGAAAGAGACAAGAAGAAAAGTATGGTTTCCGCTCATGACGGACTGACCAGGAGAAGCTGTGGTACTTGTCTCCCTTTGCAAGGAATCCGTTAGTTACCAAGGTTGGGCGCATAACATTCCAGAAGCGGCTGGATAAGCTTTCTTTCACCGTTGTCCGATTTCAACAAAGAATGCCATTGTTAACTCTTAGCGAAAGGAGTGAGACAAATGCATGAGCTTAAACCGATCTGCGGTTTGCCGTTTGCGGTTTTAGGCCGAAGTCATCATTCTTTGCGAGCTGCTGACCGGAACTGATGGGTGAATGTAGCAATATTTTGCGTATGTACTCTGGAGAGTAGCCGAAAAAAAGTCACAAGTGACGAAAATTGACTGAATTGATTCACCAGGCAGATTAAGATGCCTAGAGGTAATCGGTCTTCAGACGCCTCTCAAGGCTCCCCCCCAGACCGGCGGTCTGAGGGAACCTCATCTCGGCACCGTAGTCGGAGAAGACGCGGGATGCCAGAAGACGAGCGCAGGGCTCGACAACAGCGTAGACGTCGGTTGCACCGCCGTGCTAGCCCCAGGGACGAAGATGATGAGACGAAGGGAGAAGGATCTGAAGCAGTTGGATTAGATATGCCACAGGAAACAACAGAGCAGGAGATAGACACGAATGAGCCAATACTAACAGAGTCGGAGGTATTCCCTGAGCGAAAGCCATGGGAGACTATAGCCATTGGCCACTTGGGAGATAACTTGAGCCGTATCGAGAAGAAAGATCGCGAGATTGAACGTCACCGATATATTGTTAAGTATCACGAGGAAAATTCGCCGCATCAAGTTCCCCACAACCAGGCGATACTTGAGCAACTGATAAAGGAGAGGTCAGAAATGGAGGATAATGAAGAGAACAACATGCCCGAGTGAGTCCGCCTCGCAATAAGTAAACTCGTTCGTGTTCCGCGAGGTGCTAACCGCCCGATTCTAGAGACCAGCGCGAGGAGAATAATCGTATTAGCGAACGATTAGAGATGCTAAACTGGGCCCTCGATACTTGCCAGTGCGATGATGAAGAAGTCAACATCAGAGCTGCTATCCAAGGGTACCAATCTGGAGACATACCATATTCGTGCGACTATACGCTCATATACGCCGGGCACATTGTCGACTTCTGTCCTACATACCAATCCTTCTGTGAAGACAGAAAGGAAAGGCTCGACCGCTACTATGCAAGATTTGGACCAGGCTGGCTCTGGCACGAACCCCCTTTGGCAGATTCAGGATATGAAGCGCTGGCAAAGAAGGGCGTGTGTCTTACAAGACTGCGTGGAAGATCCAGCTACAACATCGGGCATTATCCCGTGCATCAAAGGTTTACTGTTGACAAATACCTAGTGGCGAAGGAAGAAGTGAAACCTCGCCGAGGTAACGTGGATGATTCGAAACCACATGTGTTCCCGGTGTCCCCAGTGTCATGCGTCATAGAAACGGTCTTGGACAGTGGAGCAACATATCCCGTTTTGCCTGCTGAGGACCTTGACCTCTTTGGGATTTCCATGAGGTGGTACCCTTCGCAAGGCATCATGTCGCTCTCAACGGTAACAGGAAGAAGCGCGCACAGGTTCTTCGAAATGTGTGTCTCGGTCTGTACGGCAGATGGAAAATCACTTGTTGGTGACCAGGCGGTATGGCCTGGAGCACAACATCTTGGGGGTATCTGTCCAGTCGTAGTCAACCCTACAAAGGCGACCGAAGTAGGAAGCCTAGATCGTCTAAGCGGTATGTTACCGTTCGAATCATGCTACATGTCCTCGGCGCCAACAATGTTTGAGCTCTGGCTCGGGGAGGATCGCAGAGATGTGCTAGGAGCAAGACGCCTGCCAGCACATATGCGGTGGGACCCAGAGGTGCTTATACGGATGAAATACTCTAAGGAGTTCGTGCGTCTGCGAGAATCGGTGAAGACACCTGACCAGGTGATATTCATCCATAAGCTAGATGATGAAGGACGCCGAACCCTTGTTGATCAGGATTGTCCAGGTGTGCGAGGGAAGAGCGAGCTAGCCATCATGGAGAAACAAGTTGATAAGTCTACTCAACGCCTTGTCACGAGAAAGACGAAGAATATAACCATAGAACCGCGGGAAGGTGGACATAAGAAGTTGGAGAGGAAAAGTCGTTATGGCTGGCGAGAGGAGTTCCTAACCAGAAGCGAGATGTTAAGCAGAGATTATAAAGACGTGGGGGACAAAGTATCAGAGAAGCCCCGGTGGACCAAGCATGGTGGTTATTTTTAGGAAGAAGCATCAAACACAGCATTCTGAGTATATCTGAGTAATGGTTTAACGAACAACGATGACTTGCGAACAAACTGCCAATACAAGCCATAGTAACACGCTGCGAACTTACTCTAGTTACTTACACAGGGCGGTAATTTCTGTGACCATGAGTCATACATAAATTGTTGAAAGTATGAGATTATCGACTCGCGGTTATGAGCGAAGGTTCCTTAAGTTGACATGCAACCGACTTGTATGGAGAGCCACCGATAGCACCAACGATGGCTGATTTGAGGACGGATTTGTAAGAGCTTCGGGAGGACTCGCCTGTCGATATAGTTGATTGCTTGCCCAAATGAGTCGTGTGTGCATAACCAAAATCGCTTCACATGACAACACAGCACTCGGAGATTTTGTGTGAAAATTCCCAAAGTTGATGGACTTGCTAATTCGGTCTCTCTTGAATTTTTCAACAATAAGAACGCGAGAAGGAGATGAAGTGTAGATGGCCTTTACCTCGGGGAAAAGTAAGTTAGTCTTTCCTCTCACGAATCCGACATCTCGGATACCATAACATGTGGAAATAATAGGCACATACATGTATGCACCAAACCGGTGGACTGGTACCATCGTCTTTTTTCACCTTCTTGTGATCGCTGTAGGTTGATGACAGTGGATAGGCTATAATCAATCAAACCCTGTCTGGTTGTAACATATCCTTCCAATAACTGGGTAGGATACATACATGTAAGTAGGTACGTATGGGCTTTCATCGTGCAGTCAACAAAAACCTATCGGAGAAATTCTGATCCTACACACGCGCAGGAGCTCATCTCCGACTTGCTGATTTGATTCGGTGCGGCGCACGTAGAGAACTTGAGGGAATCTTCAAGTGATCAAAGCGGGCTTAATGTTCGGGCTATTGATTTAGCTCATGTTTAATAATGAAGAGGCTTGCAGCTATAGGATGGCTTGCAGATTGTTCAACCCTACATAGTACTTACTACCTGCAGTTGCAGGGTTCCGTCTGGAAATCCGAATGAGACGAGTTGAGAAAAAAAAATTCTTGGCGCGTTTATATGGAGATCCCAATTATGTAGCCGCGTAAAGACCTTTTTTTATTTTTTTCTCACACTCTTCCAGTCAGACGGTTCTCGCGACCCCTTTGCATTAGGCTCTTTACTTTTGGGCTAGACAGTATTGGTTCGAAGCTCGTCTCTTTTGTCTTATTTAGACCGCCTGTCTGGTGGTCAGCTTGACAGAAGCTACTATTAGATTGTCCGCATTAGTAGAGTACTTCTCCGCACCAGTAACGCGACCGATGGCAAAACGCCAAACCAACGCGTGTGGAGGAGGCGCTGGCACTTTCGCCTCCGAGGGGCTGGGTAGGCGGTCACCATCTCGTCATCACATACCCCACCGTCGGCTCGAATTATGTAGGCTGGCTCGGCTGTGGTGCATTCACTAATGTATCAGGACCCCTTCCTCCTATTATGCTTGCGGAATCATGAGACTGATGATGAGCACTAGAGCCACCCGTGGTTACTTCGCAGTAACTACGGTGTAGGTACGTAATACTCTTGGTAGGTAGTGTACTGTTCGTACTGTTCGGCAAGATCTTGCAGGATCATCGTATGCGCCATCATAACTTGCATTTACTCGAAACATTGTGTTTTTTTTTTTTTGGTCCATGGGAACAGTACAAATTAGCGACAATACCTACGTGAGGTAGCCTCGGCACGCCTTTCAAGAATAGAACACTTCAAGGTTGGTTCCAGGGATATTGCGAAAATTTCCCCGCATAACCAGAGGGGGCACCGAATACGGTTCCGTCTTTGAGGCTGAGGATGACAGAGCCCTGTATCCTTGTGTGATTCCTGGTGGTTTCGCCGAGACTATTGTTACCAAGTAACCTATTGTACGACGGGCGCATGTGGTGAGAACAGGAGCTAACACCAACAACCTGCAGGCGCAGGGTTGACATATGATGAACAGACATGATTGGGCGAGCTTCATCTATTTGAGATTGACAAAGCGCAGGAGGTAGTTAAGATAGATAGCCTCATGGTAACGATAATCACGGATCCGTATTCGCCGACCGGGTCTGCAAGCGTGGTTAAAAGACGACGTGGGATCAGACACCTTCAGGCCTTAGATCCTAATTGCGTGGACTGATATCATGATTCTTTCCCTGTGGCTCGCTGGGCTGTAACGACCCCTATCGATATATCATTGAGCCGAGCGTCTGAGAACCAACCAGAGTGAGAGTGTGTGGTCTGACCAAGAGCTACCCGGGTCGCTGATTGATGAGGCCATGAACTGGCCTGGTCTGACTAGGCCAGGATCTAAGGCCTTTCCCCGGACTGCGAACCGTTAAGTTTCGACTGGACCAGCCATGAGATCTGGACGCGTCCCGACACTAGCGCGTCTTTTCACTTAAAGCCTCGCGTCATCCTTGCTAGGGAGATCTCTAGCAAGAGAATCCTGCCGGCTAACTGGTTCAATCAGGTGTTCTAGTCTCGCCAAGAGCCTGCAGCTTTTGCCTGGAAACAGTATCTGCTCAGCTGTTATGTCCAAGCATGGACAGATCCAGTGTAACGATGAACTCGAAGCACCAATCAACTTGCATATCCTTCGCCGAATTCGTCATGAACCATGCGAACCATGATCGCTGACTCGTACTTAATGAGCTGTGTTTGCGTACTCCCTTATCCTTAAGGGCTAGAGTCGCGAGCGCGTTGTCGCTAACGAAATGGTATGTTGGGCATTTAGCAGTATGGAAGCGTCATGGTGGAAGTACAGTAGAGGAACATCGCATGGGGCCACTGTAGCGCTTAGCATAGCTTACCATGCAGTTCCGGTGCTTTCAAGTAACATCATAGAGTGAGATGGAATGTAACGCTGGCACGCCGGCGCGCAGAACAGCTAATTAGGCAGATTTCGTCAGCCATTTGAGAACGAAGCCGTTTCTTTGAAACACGACCTAGACTCTGGGCTCTACATAAGTAGCGACGGTAGTTCCAAAGACGGGAGGTCGACGGGCGATTCGCGGCTTGCAAGGCCTGATCTAGCTTGTCTCCGTTATTTACGAGACTTGGGATGTGCTCACCGTTAAGATCGACCTGCGACATCGTAAATTAGAGGTATCTGCCTGTTGGCGTCGATTATTGGTTAATGGGAACTGTCAATGACTCTCGAAGGATTCCGTGGTATCTGAGGGCTAGGACGAAGGAGCTAACCCTTGAATACCTGGATAGGTAATTGTTTTCCCTCGTTTTCGGGTAGAGTGCCCACGTACATAATGCTAATAATGGCGATCCGCCCGTCAGATGTCCTATTCTTGTTTGTAGCAAACGGTCAACAGACGGGAAATAGGAAATGCGCACGAATCCAAACGAATAACTGGTGGAGCTAATATGAAGCATGAAAGACTATGTATGACGCAGGTATTATTTGTAGCTGTTATTGATGAACAAAAAATAGGGCACCTATTTACCTGAATTAATGTAGGTACTATGAAATGGAGATGGTTCGGTTGGGTTAGCGATGGTTTGCATAAGATATGTACAGATAGATCTAAGTTGCATTAGATTGTTTTTATGCGTTCCACAGTTCCACTCCAGTGGAATCATCAGCCTCAAAGCCTCACAGTGGCTTKTCCCCGGACGGCGGACCCTTAGGTAAGCTTCTAGATCATTTATGGAAGCATTGTGTAACTTAAAGTTTAATGACGGTCCCAGTTCTCGGTATGCGAGGTAATAATAGCTGCATGTCTTCACCGCAGCGAGTTTGAACCCAAATGAAATACCAGGTAGGTAGGTATTTCATTTGCATCATGCAGAGTTGCAACGGGGACTTTTTTTTTTCTTCTTTCATTAATTCCGAGGCATACATACATGTACCCCTCACGTCAGTGGGCAATTTCAATGTTTGTAATCGGCCCTCTAGAGATGCACGCCAAACCACCAGCCTCATTAAAAAAAAAAAGTTTCGGCAGCGCAAAGTAGTTGATCCAGACTCTTCTGATATCACAGGATCACGGCAGAAGCGGCTCTTAGAATTTCACTTTTAGACATGTTGACCAGGAAACCGGGGCATATGTCTTATTACGACCGTAGTAGAGAGAAACTGTTGAAAAGAAATGGCATCTAGCGTGCCGAACCCACTGCTGGATGGTCCCGCGGCCCGCTTCATGACTAAAACATTAGCTTAGAGATGCCCAACAAGCCGCTTCAGTGCCTTTCCATCGGTCCTTTGTTAAAAAGTTTGCACCGCGTCGGCGGAGCTTCTTAACAATCTCTTCGCGTAGACCCAGTTGTGTGCGTTGCTATGCCGAAGTTTGGAGTTGGCTGGAGCATCTAGTTCCGGTAGCTTATAACTAAGTGGGTGAGGCGCTATACGGTATCGAACAGACCCGTTTCGCTTTTCTATGATGGCACGATGCGGCAATCTAGGCCACATGGTCATATGGTCACATTATCAATGTCGGGTGCTAGTCTGAGCAAGGCTCGAGCGCCATGACAGCGCATCCGGCCATATGTCTACCGAAATGCGGGAGGCGGGTATAGACCGAGAAGTTGGAAGTTTGACAGTTTTCACCGCCGCTATAGTCAAGTTAACCGTATTCGATATTGACCTAAATGCTTTCGAAGAAAAGAAGTTCTCATTATCCAGAAGCAGGTAGGTCTAGTCGGAAAACAGCAAATCACATTTTTTAGAATCGTAGAAATGCATGCTTTCGATACCGCTAGTTAGCCAGCCTGCATAACCTGCCTAAGCTTGTGCAAACCATTGCAGGGAATCCAGGTAATCTGCCAACCAATAGGTAATCCACGCTATGAATTAACCAGCTCTTGGCCCTCTCCGGATGGTACTGTAGGATGATGCAGTTTACCGGACACAAAGCACGACACTAAGGGCAACTCCATAGATAGTAAAAATATACGAGTATCTCTGCTAGACATAGTAGCACATGTACGTCATTATCAATCCAATAGACCGCCGTTACCTTAACTTTGCTTGTGGCAGCAAGCTTCGCTTGTTCTTCGCGTGGGGAATGCATAGTTGCGGGCCTCAGTTTAATGAAAGCGCTAATGACGAACGCGATGCGCATATCGTACAGTGCGTACCGGCGTTCGTGGTAAGGCTGAGCTAGATCGGCGGGAGAGTGGGGCTTCCTCTGCTGAAGTACAAGCCCATTGTATCTTTGCAAGTGGTTCTGCGACGTTACTTTTCACGATTGTTAAGACCCAGATGAACTGTAGAATCGTTGACGACTATCGATCTTTGAAAGGCGAAGTAGGACTCATTTTTATCCCCTCGTGCTCGTATATGCAGAATTCTTGTAAGATCATCAGCAAAGGTTGGAACAATGTGAGCTAGCTGTACCAACTTCCAAATCGGGTAATATATCCTTGCATGTGGCTTGCGCCTCTGTGGCGTTCGTGCCTCTACCTAATCTTAAATGAATGCGTAACCTCCGGATAGGTTCGCTTTTTATGATCTGAACTATCTGCAGCTAGAACACTGGTTCAACTGATCCTGTCACTAATCAGGACCCGCCATTTGGATCAGCTAGATCACCGCTGTCAGGAAAATCCCTTACAGAAGAATTGGGTTTTGTACAGCCGTCGTGGAGGGAGAAAGGTACCCATGGGTTTCAGGAAAATATTTCTCCAAAGACTTCATTGGCTCCCGACTCGTCTCCCACATTTGCGAGCAATCTGGGTTGGTTCAAATCGTATATCCTGTATGGAATACCTACATAACATTCCGTAAGTTCTTGTGGCTAGGCAAGGKGATGTGAGGAATGATTGGCTGAGCGATCCACAGTAAGTTTGTTCCCGTCATCCTCTTTAAAGTGAGGGGCACGTAACGGATTCTTGCCGATGAGAAATTAATGTTCAGTAAGCCGTGAATATCGGGCGACGGAAATAAGAAAACTTGACCAGAATACCGTGGGGCGCTAGTATTATCGAGTAAGAATGCACATAAAGGGCAGATAGTGAGGTCTGTCTAAAGCCACCAAGTTGTGCTTCTGCTAAGAGGCAACTGTTGTAACATACCTAGACCAGCAATAAATT
Organism: Hypoxylon sp. E7406B; assembly: GCA_000931505.1. Taxonomy (NCBI): domain Eukaryota; kingdom Fungi; phylum Ascomycota; class Sordariomycetes; order Xylariales; family Hypoxylaceae; genus Hypoxylon; species Hypoxylon sp. E7406B. Next base: position 135,458 of record JYCQ01000087.1, read on the forward strand.
GTAAGCCGGTCCGCGCCACCATATTCAGATATCGGGTCACTTCACCCAGCACCATCGGGCGGGTGTCAAAATGCCTCCCGGCCTCGGCTGTGCAACAGCGGAGCGACCGATAATAGCTGCAAACGTATTTGGTGACACTCGCTGACCTTGTTCTAACTTCTGTGGGATCAAACGGAATGTGTACTATTTACGTGGACCAGGAAAGTTGCGGCTTCAAGACTCGCCTTCTGAGACGAAGAGCGAGGAACCGTATCTGATGCTACGTAAGGCAAGGGTCTAGATGGTAAGGCAACCGCATCGCCGGAAAAATATATGGGTTCTGCTCCAGAAGCCATTCTATTCGTCTTCGGCTGCAGGAACAAAAATATCCATCTCCTTTTAGAAGCTGGTGTTATAGGACTATACTGGGAGGATAGTGTTCTTAACAAAGGAAATTACCGAAATCAATTGGGACCTATCGGCGTCTGTGGGGAGCAAGGGGACCACCTAACGACTAGTCGCCGATTGAATGGGCGAATCCTTTAATCGTCCAAAAATTGATATCCTACCTTGTTCGGGTAGACACACATGAAAGCTCGAGGCTTCAATACAGACAATAGGTTTGTAGGTACCGTCATAATGCTATCAAGACTCTGTAACGAATCATTCCTGCTCCTCTCCTATTAGTACGAAGGACGGGACGCGTATGAGACTTTGAACTGTATCACAGCTTCATGATTGAACGGTATAGAAAAGCTCAGCTATCACACCATCAAGATGAAGCAAGATGAAGTTGGACACGATTGGTTAGATGGAGCTGGAGTTGGTGGGTTGAAGATGAGCTGTCCCACGGGGTGCGGGAGTACAGCAGCTGTAGAAGCAATCAATTAACCCAATCATGGCAGACTCTCAGCCAACCAGTAACCCACCACATCGGTATCACGGTCTTTTTACCTGACTAGGCTGGGTCTTTGGGTCGCCGCCTCTTGTCGTATGCTGTGCGTATATCTCTAATCCAAGCAAGCTTCTACGACATCTTTTCTTCTGGTTTGTTGTTGTCGTGTTGTGTTTTCCTGGCCTCTCGAGCGGGCTGTGGGAGGTTATCTATTGTATGCCGGCGACCGCTGATAGCCTGCTCGGTGCCATGCCCTATTGGTGATGGCCTGACATGGTTAGACCTTCAAACATGCATATACAAATACTACTATGTATCGTAGTCCTCGCGTGCTAGTGTAGGTCGGCCTACAAACCAGCCCCCAAAACAGACGGGCGGATGGATGGAACAAGAAGGTGTGTCCTGCGTATGTAACTGCGTAGGTATGTAACAAAAGCTTAATAGCAAGGTAAAATGCTGCAGCAGGCCAGTCAGTGCAGACTGAGGTGATGATACCTACGGAGCCGGGGCGTAATAGGGGATGGGATCCATTACACATGACACGCATGATAAATTGATTTCCAAGTCGTGTAATACCGCGTCAGGAGATATTGATTGGCCAGGAGGTTCGATGGTTTGGTTTGACTGGCGCGACATCTGCCTTGTATTCTTGCAGATTTTCATGGGCTGAAATGGCGACACTAGCCCGAATTGACCGGCCCCTGTCCAGGTTCCGCTCGCAGCTCCTATGCGAACTGGACGTAGGATTTCGCCCAAGATTGAAATAGTCAAGGAGCGGCAGGACCGTACTGTGTGGCATATACTGTAGCTCTCATCCCGCTAGGGATTATTATCCTTCCTAGGACGTATCATCGATGATTTCGGTGGAAAGCGTAGATTATTTTAACACGTTTTTGGTGTGCATTAGCATTGTTTCTCACGAAGCCCCGGTCGTCAACTTAACTGGCTGCATTTTTAGGGACAGATCTGCAGTAATCATCTCTAAACCATTGTAAGCCTGTCGTATGCTGTGTTCGTTACCTAATGCTGTACTGTCTGCTTGTCAACTGACGGGTGACATCTTACGCTTCCCGTAGATCTGTCCAATCGAGAGGACAAGAAGACCCTTCAGCTTCCAACGAACAAAGTCCTTGTTGGTAGTTGATGCCCTCTAAAAAGAGAGGAATCAGCGATATACCTTGCTGTATGCAGCTACAATATTTCAGGGGGTCATCATCAATATTTAGGAGACACATCCATTTACTGTAGTGCACAGTAAAAAAAGCGTAGGATCAGGACACGCACAAACACGGTGCGACCCTCATCCGAATTACAGGAGCCTCCGCTATTTCATCATTCTATTTCGAACCGAAACGCTTCTAGCACGCTCAGTGCCTCCTAGATCTTCTCACTGTGACGGCTTGTTACAGTCCCAAGCACTGTACGTAGAACGTTGAGGGTCGAAGTGGAGCTATTACACCCCATATCCGAATTGTCGTGCCCTGGTCGTAATGCCATAATTCTAAGATGTTCATTCGACGACGCTTGGCAACCTATCTAGTGATGTACTTGGCAGGCTGGCACATTACTGGCGTTCAGTCGATGAGATGGCCGACCAAGACGGCTAACTGCCCTAAAGAATGGCATTACGTGCATACGCCTATCAAATCGTGATCTTAGGGGTACAATGCATTATGCATCGAAGGTCTACAAAGAAGAGGCCGTACCAAACAAATAAATAGACTTTATCTCGTGACAAGCAGTGCCCTGATTGCTGGACCCTTGATGGAAGATACATCGATGATAAACAAGAGGCTCAATTGCAATTTGAAGACATTCATCCAGAACCGGGCCATGAGACAAGCGGCCAACCAACGAAGTCTTGTGCCGTTCTTAAACCCTCAGTTATACCTACAATATTGAAATTTCCATCTACATATTTGGGCTCAATATCGAATTCGGTATCCTGACGGTCCATATTACTGTGAATCCCCGCAATACTGTACCGCGCAGTTTCATGTACAAAGCCCTTGCGCTACACATACATGTACATAGACCAGCAGCCTCCCATCTTGTAATTGTCAGCATCGAACTCATTGGGCAGTAAACGTAGGCGGTCTGGTATGTATCTAAGGCATGGTAAGAGCAATCATGATTCACCAGTGGGCAGTTTTCATTGCCGTCAGCCCTTGTACCCTGGCGAGAGCGAGAAGCCCGAAGAGCTAGCTGTAGTCAACGTTTCGTACATACATACACAGATACATATAGTTGGACACCTAAGCACATGTATGTAGGTAAGCTTGGATACAATCAACTGGACCGTGATCCACTGGTACTCGCATACACCGTCCCGTACGTGTGGACCGGGTTCAAGGCAAGGAATAAAAAAAGAGAGAGTGACTAGGCCAATTTGCTTGTTGCTTGCTTGCGACTTACAAGGTCTTGGTTGCAAGGTATGCAGATGCGCAAGGTGCGCAAGGTGCAGCAGCTGTGTCAGGAAAAGAGCAAAGGACTACAGGAGGGAAAAAAAAAAGACGGGAGGTACTTGATTGCTAAGGGGCCACACGAGTAAGCTGGGAACATCCAAAAGGGTACATACGTAAATTTGGGCATTGTGGGAAACGGAAAGTACCTGCAAGGCGGCCGCAACCAACCTCAGCGGGTACTCGAAGCTGATAGGCTGTCGCGGGCGCGGTACCTTGCTAGGCTCATCCTGGGGCCACCCCTGGCTCCTGCTCTGTGGCCCTGTACCCAGCCTAGAGTAAATGGAAGCAAGGTACCTGTGGGTTTACTGGTGCTTTTTCGCTCTCACGCCGTTTCTTGCTTGACCCGCGCTGGGGGGCCGGTGTCTTAAAAGTACCTGCTAAACCAATCCATCTCTTCCAATCCTTTTTCATCTCCTCCATCCTCCTCCAACTTGAGGCCATCTCTACTCTCTCCTTCCTTTCCTCATCCTCTTCGTTCCGATCCATTCATTTCCTCCTCCTCGACACTCATCCTTACCATCGTCTCCTTGTCCATTCCAAGGAGGAAAGGAGGAGAGAGAAATCCCGGGCCTCCACGACAGCGCCAGACGAAAAATTTAGGGTAGGGCCGAGATAATAGCAGAAAAGAGAGAGCAGGGAGAGAGACGCAAGTCAGATAAATGAAGAGAGAAGCAGAGGAAATAATTGCTCCTTCGCTTTAAAACATCCGATAATTGTCCTCTTCAGATATTTTTCCAGGTAATAAACCAATATTTCTGGAATTCCGAATTCCTCGGCCGTTATTTGACTGAGGAATCTCCCAATTACCACATCTTCATCCCTCATCATCCCGCTCCCCCCCTTCTCTCCTCGCCTTAGACGGTCGATTCCCTTTCCTCCCATTCCTCGGTCGAACCCTCGTTTCCCTCCCCCTCCGCTCGATAAAATTACCCCAACGAGAGTAGTCTTGTCTGGCTTGCTGGGCAGACACAAGGCAATTCGAATCTCCTAACTCTCTCCTTCGTGCCATCGGTACTAGGAATCTGACTCTGGCTCATCACAATTACTCCAGAAGACTATCGGTACTAGGCTCCGCACGAGTCTTCTACCGATTCGAGGATCTCACCAACGAGCCCTACATGAACCCAGTCGCTCGACTATAATCCATTAGAAGCGTGCAGGTGTAGAGGTACGTCCAAAATAGCTGAAAACCCAAGAGGAGGGAGAGAAAGGGGTCAAAAGTTTATAGACAAGAGGTTCTGATATTGGCTCTTCCCTGTGCAGTTACATACCGACGGTCCACCACAGTGTTCCAACGGTGTACTCAGACACTCACGCACGCTTCAATCCGCCGTCGAGCAGATACGCTTGCCCCGTGGGACTCGTTAACTCGCTGTTCCCACCTATTCGGCCAGGAATCGCCTAATTTCCTGTGATTAATCGTGGCGGTAAGGGAGACCCTTCTTCAGCGAAATTATAACACAGACCAACGTCATTTTGTATGCACGTATGCTGCATTAAATACTCCATCGAGGATCAATTGCCTGCCAGACGTCTCTCGCCGCGTGCCAGGAACCGATCCCCACAGATGCTCGGTCGAATCAGAATCCCTCCTGTTCTGCCCCTGATCGTGTGGTTCCAGAAGGCCGTGCCTTGACCCGTCTGGCCTGGCTTTGGTCCACGATGTCTCTCCTGGTCTCAATTGGGTTCCTGGTTCCTGACGCTAATGCTATTTCCACTCCAGAGCCTTTCCACTCGACGTCTCTTTTAAACGGCCGCCTCTCCGGCCCTCTTTCACCTCACCATTCACCCGTCTTTCGGTAGCCTTTCGGCCACGGTCATTCCTTAATTTTTTATTTTTACTGCATACAGTTCATCACGCTCTTTAATATTGTAATAATTTGTGTGTCGTCCGTCCAGCTGGAATAATACGCTCCTTCGCCTTCTACCTGCGACGGCCACCCTAATACACTCTCTCACAGCATACCAAGATTCCTGGAGAACCTAATCGTCACTCTTTTAAAGAACACGTCCTAGCAATTGAACGAACTCTGCGATATCAATCTTACTCCCAGACCCTCTGATCAACATGGCGTACTCGACTTCAGGAGACAACGGCTTCTTCATTGAATCCGACGAACCCCGACAGCCTCGAATCAGCATGAAGGATGCGGCAAGGATGTTGGCCCGTAACAGACAAGAAATGATTGCCAACGAGCTGTCTCGCCAAGCGGGCGATGAATATCTCGAGGACATCATGCAACACATGAGGCATATGGAGGTACGTGCCCTTAAGCTACAAGTCCATCTTGATGAAAGATTGGAGATAAATATTCCGTGACTAACAATTAGATAGGATGAGACGTTACCGGATGCTAATCTGATCGACATGCAACGGGAGATTCAGTGGTTCATGAGGCCCTATCTGATTGACTTCTTGATTGAGGCCCATGCTGCCTTCGCACTTCTGCCCGAGACTCTCTTCCTGACCGTGAACCTACTAGACCGGTACTGTTCTAAGCGAGTAGTGTATAAGCAACACTATCAATTAGTCGGATGTGCTGCCCTTCTCATCGCTGCCAAGTACGGTGACAAAAAGGATCGGGTACCTCAGATTAACGAGTTGAACAACATGTGCTGTGGACTTTACGACTCAGGGATGTTCACTCAGATGGAGATGCACGTTCTCAACACACTCGAATGGACTATCGGACACCCGACTGTAGACTTCTTCACCCAGCTAATAGTTGCCGAAGAGTCCGACGACCGAGAAGTCGAGCACATGGCAGCTTATCTCTGTGAAATCGCGTTGTACCACCGAGACTTCGTTTCGACCAAGCCCTCGATCATGGCACGTGCCTCCCTCGCTCTCGCTCGTGCGATATTGGGACGACCAGAGGTCAACGATGGCGAATGGGATCATTTGGAGAATGTAACTGTGCTCGCTCTGTCTCAGCACTTGCATCAGCCATCGGTGACATTGTCACGGAAGTACTCGTCGCAACATCTGTCTCGCGTTTCCGGAAAGCTTTCCGAATTTCTCGCTCAACAAGCGGCCATTGCCCGACGAGCACAGGGACCACCTTCGCCTCCCGCAGAACCCGCCTTATCCCACTCTAGTATCTACAGCACTCCGCAGAAGGGGCATGGTGCTACCATGGGTGTCGCAGATGGATATTTAACGCCACCGATCACACCTGATGGGGTCAACTTTGGTGTTGCGGACCCAATGAACAAGTATGTCCCGCCTCGATGCCCAGTCACCCCGACGCCCCAACCTCCCAGCGTGGCCGGATATCCGCAACAACAACCGCAGCAGCAGCAACAGCCGCAGCCTGCGCAGCAGTACTCTACCTACTCGTACGATGAATACAACGGTCAAATGGTCTCATAATGATGGCCATGCCATGACCAATACCTTTACTAGTTCATACTAGATTCACCTCATCTATTCTAACGAATGACACCGCTTATTTCGAGATCATCGCATGGATGTGTATCATTGGAAGAATAAAAAAGATTGTTGCATAATTGACGGTTAAGGCTCATCTCCATGGCATTATCAGCGACTTGTTTGATTTCTGTTTTATTTTACTTTTTTTTCTCTTTCTCAGTCATACCCATTGAGCGTGCCATTGCATCAACCACCAAAGCGAACGATTGTCGACCAAAAAAATCTGATTTCTCCTTTCTGTGAGTTCGGGCGTTCTTTTCACTATCGATCCGAGGACAGAGAAGGCGGCGCCCCAAATTGCAGCAACGAGAGCTACGGAGCGTTGGAGAGGGGAGCAATACATAAAAAAATGGGGGAGGCTGTATTTGGGAGAAAAAGACTGGCAATTTGAAGAATTGGTGGAGGATGACGAAAATGGGGACGCATGTGCACGCTTTGCACGTTTGCGGGCGAGTGTAGTTCGCCAATTGTTTTCGGAATGCTGAGAGGTCCCACGACTTCTCGCCTCGCGCGGCCGAGGAATTGTGAAAGCAACACTACGGCATGCCACACACGATACGATACATCGATCGGCTCCCCAGTCGGGAGAAATATTAATTCTTGTGGAGGACCTTTGCTGCGGAATACGTACGGGCATATTGGGACGAACACTTCGAGTGGGCTTTTCGTTGTCATGGTCGACTCTATGTCACATGACAGTATGCCTGCAGCACCCGTAAATAAAATGGAAAAGAGTAAAAATCTCTGCAAACCGACTAGTTTCTTTTTCGCTTGCTTTACGTGATCCCCTTGCCTAAGGTACCTAACTCATGAACCACGATAGTGCCCTTACGGACCCTACCTACAGACCCCCTATCCTCAAGGGTATGAGAAGTATGAGAAGGATGTGCCAATCTCTTGACTCAAAGACGACTCCACTATGTAATTATTGCTCTCAGCCCTGCATTCCTCAGAAACCCACCCATTTCCCCCTATCTGTAGCAAGCTAATGCATGCGCGCCGCTTTGTCTTATAACGAAGCAGCAACATAGATTGCGATTTACAATGCATCACCATGCAGCATTCAACGCACAATAAATTTCTTTCAACAATTTATTTTGAGTTGGGCTGGTCCATTATAAAGCCAACTATGGATGTAGGGTTACCTGGATCACAATGTGCCTTAGCTTAACCGAAATCCTAGAATGTTGAGGCTCTTGCGGAAGCCCCCGAATACAGGGCATTTGATTAGTATCTATTTTCGTACAAGTCTGCTGACAAAGGTATTTCTGTAGTCATGGATGTAGTAGTGGAGGTCCCCGAGCGGTCGACTTGCTAGAAAATAATATCAAATATCAATTTGAGGTTTCGTCTAGAATTCATAACTGGGTTGCTAACACCAAATGAAACATATTTCTCGAGCAGCCAGGACACATCCAGACGCAACTACTGCTTCGCCGTAGATACTCGGGGTCGATTCGAGATCTTTCACCGCAATGACCTTTTCAATCCTGGTTGCCTTGTCTAGGCATCCCTAAATAGGCAGCATATTGGAGCCCAAGGCCCGCCAACAATGCCTTCATGTTAAATACGAACCCCGGTCAGCTCAGCTCAGCTCAGCTCGCCTAGAATGCATATCACAGCGTACCTTGCATACACTACTACACACAGTACTTATACCTACATACGCATATCCACTTCAGTGTAGCTTCACACAGATAATATCATAGCCATGGGCCAGGACCAGGACGACCAGACAAAAATAGCAACAGGCCAGTCTCCGTCGGCTGACGACACCATATCGGAGGAATGGCTGGAGGAGTACATCAGGGCCGCTTMCCCAGCCATAGATATAAACACGGACGTGGATACAAATGCAGAGAACGAGATACCCGCCTCCACTTCCACCTCTAACCCTGCCTCCACCATCCCTCGCCGTAGCAAACATCAAGACACGCTCAAAACAGCCAACCCAAAGCCAATCCTAAGGAAAGGCCGCACGAACCGCATCCTGCTCTACAACGGGTGTTTCAACCCGCCGCACCAAGGACACCTAGCACACCTCACGCACGCATACCGGCACAGCGGGCCCGACCTCAATATCGTCGGCGCCGTCGTCCTCGTCGCGGGCGACCAGTACGTGCGGTGGAAGACATGGCGCACGGCCAACACGGCGCCGCTTGTCGTGTCCGAGGCGCAGCGCATCGTGCTCTGGAACCATGAGCTGCGCGCGCGGGACCCGGGCCGCGACGGCTGGTGCTGGGTCGTGCCGGAGAACATGTGGATTGCGATTTCTCAGGAGCTAGAGAAGCTGTTCCAGATGGACGGGTTCGACGTCGAGTACGTACGGCTGGCGGGCGGCGATAAGATCGGTGTGAACAGAGTGGAGCATGGCGTGTGGGGGKGCAAGATGACGATCACGACGGATGTAAGCCGACCGATTGAGTTTTGCGAGGAGTCTGGGGATGTGCAGGGCGGCACGGCTCTAAAATTGAAGACGTTGGCAGGCCATACGCAGTGGGAGAAGCTGCAGTTCGACCAGGAGGAAGACGATGCGGCTGAGGGGAGCGATGCCGGGACGAAAGGAGATACGCCTAAGACAAAGCAGTTGTCAAAATCAGGTTCGAGACATGGAGACTCGATGACGGCAAGCACCAGAGAATTTTGGGCGATAACACGTAGCCCCCGGCTCCCGGTCCCAAGCGACATCTACCCCGACGCCGCCACAGATTCTACTCCCGCTACACCCAAACGCACACGAGAAGTCTGGGTCTGCAAGCGGGGCGAGTACACCCTACGCTTCGTGCCCAGTATGCACTCAGAGCGTGTCGAGCCGCTGAGTTCCACACGGGTGCGCGACATAATATCCAGGGCCAACAATGCCGTACATACATCTACTCGAGAGCAGGAGCTGCTGGAGGACATGCTACGTGGTGAAGCGCTGAGCCCGGGGCTCCTGGCGCAGTACATCATAGAGAGCCGCTGGTGAAGCCAAGGGTGAGCAAGGGGAAAGGCACGGGGTTTATTTCTTGGATAAGGGGAAGAGATGGTGAGGGATCCGAAGAGACCGCATCATTGTCCATGACGGAGCTCTAGATCCGGAGCGCATTGATCTGCATGGTCCGCTCTAGGCACATGCCAGAACCGGCGAGGCGAGTCCTGCTTTGTTTTCGACACCGCGGTGCCACGTGCCTCGCCGTGGATTTCACCGGATCTGGAAGAAAGAATTGAGCTGCCTTTCCATTGTGAAGGGCTCGAGTAGTAGACGCATCTACGCCTGTCTGCACTCTCCCTGTCAGCTAGGATACCTTCTTGCTAGTTAGACGCGAAGAGAAATAGACTCTTGATACCCAAGTTAATCTAAGACAATAATTTCAGGCTGGATGCCGCGAGTAAGAAGCCCCATGGCAGCTGAACCTAACAACCCGTAGTACCTATCTCTCTATGAAATCATACTAGCAGATGGAGCATGGTTGTCAGTACTACATACCTAGGTACCTAAGGAGCTACCTAGCAATGCACAATATATCTCAGTCTCCTAGCTATATGTACACCTGGACGACAGTATTCCCTTTAAAGCCCCTCCATATCGATCACTTGACGTTTGCTCGCTCCCTTCTGAGCATTCGCTTCGGGGTCATATGACCCGCCCTTCATAGGGAGACTTTAGCCCTTACTCCTTGATTGCCTATTAAAGGGATCACATTTGCTTTTATATATTTCCTGCCTGGTTTTCCTTGTCGCAGTATATACATTTATATACGTTAGTATAGAAAGGGAGAATAGCTCAGTATAAAGTGATAGGGAGTTACTACCAGGTAGGTACTTACATATTAGCAGATCTCAGGATTACTGTATAGGGCTTGCATAGTACAATACGCACTCATTACGGAGGGGTAAAAGCTCCTCGTTCATTAACTACTAATAGTATCTTGGCATAATATCTCTCGCGACTTACGTCGATGTCTAAGTGTGTAACCGTATACCGCAGCAACAACCAAGACCGCGCCGGCCCCTGACAAATGAAATCTCAATTCCAAAAAGTTCCAAAAGAATGAGTGACCTTATCACCCTTTGTAAATAGTCCGATAACCTTCTCGTTTGTAATGTTCGCCAGGGTTTCCGGAGTTTATAAAGTCCTTTTTAATACCCCATTTTCGTTAAGGCCTTCATACCTCGGTCTTAAATCTTCCCCTCACCATATTACTACCGGGCGAATTCGCTGCCATCGCGGATCTGCTAGCATCGAGGTGGTAGTTGTAGTAGACGACTCCTCAAATTCTAACTCTGGCGTATTTAAAAATACTCCGTGACTGCTCATACCGTGTTGCAGCAAAACGGTTGCTGGTCCCTCCTCGCCGTCCGGCTCTGTCCATTCAATCATCAATTTCAACGTAGTCATCGAAGGAGATGGCCGATTGCCATATGGTACTGCTCCAGGTGGGAACGTATAGCCAGGTGTCTGAGGGTTTACACTGGTTGGGTTCGGGCCTGAGCCGCCAGCGTAGGGATTTGATGCCGTCCCAGTAGGGTTTGAGTTTGAATTTGGACCCGGTGCTGTTACCATGGGACTCCCTCCTCCGTCGTTAGAATTGGGCTGCGTGCCTTGATCTTGGCCGTTGTTCCCGTTGCTAGGTCCAGCGCCACCATTCCCAGAAGGGTTCGAACTCGGATTAGAACTCGGCGTTGAGGGATTATTGTTACCGTTTCCTCTGCTAGGATTGATTTGCGTGCCTTGACTTGGTCCTCCTGGGCCGGATCTGCCTTCGTTATTATTTGATGCCGTAGGTCGTCCACCTTGACCAGTAGCAATACTATCACTGTTGTTCGGCGATGAAGGGCCCGTCGTTCCTTCGCCTGTTGACATCTGACCTGGATTACCCCCATTATTCGATGGGTTGGTCGTCCCTTGACCCTGACTAGAGGAACGCTGGCCCGTGCTTCCGCCATTTCCCGATGGGTTTCCAGTAGGATTAGGAGTAGCAGTCCCTTGACTCTGATCAAGTGATGTTTGCCCCGGATTGCCACCACTACCGGATGTGTTACCATTAGGGGTAGGGGCTTCAGTACCCTGACCTTGACCCGACGATGGCTGCGTTTGGCCACCGCTATTACCACCATTCAGAGCCGATGTGGCTGTTTGCCCTTGTTCATTGGGTCCTGTTGGAGACGCACCTGAACTACCAGAGGAAGAAGTAGGTAAATTGGAATTTCCCCCGGGTGTTACTGGACCAGCACCCCCGTTTCCATCTCCCGTAGTCGGGTTAGCACCTGTTCCCCCGTTCGGAGCCAAGCTAGCGCCATTGCTTTGGGCAGGGGTAGGACCATTATTTCCAGTTGGACCTGAACTTGGGCTCGTGCCTGAGTTACCGACACCGGAACCATTTGACCCCGAGCTCGATTTTCCGTTCGGAGACGTCGCTGGATTACCTCCGGGTGTAGTTGGGCTTGCCCCTGACCCTTCATTGGTATTCGAACCCGGTGCAGTACTATCTCCTAAGCCACCACTAACGCATGTATCGGATGAAGTTGGCGMCCCTGGAGTCGGGCCGCCATTCCCGTTCGGTGCAGAATTCGCACCCATACCACTAGGCATCTGGCCCTCCGGCTGCTGTGTCTTCTTTCCGTATTGACTAATCAACTGACTCATATCCGCACCGGGCGGAGGGAATACCAGCGCCGGCTCCGTGGCTACCGTCTGAGCGACACCACCAATAACCATTGACATAACCTCAGGTGGTGAGACAGTCGCGGGCAAGGGTTGAGGTCCAGTACTGGCCCAGCCATGAGCCTCATTATCAGAACTATAACAAGTAAGGGCGTTGTTACCACCGCAAGCTTGGCTAGGATCTCCCGTACACGGAGTCGAGCATACATTATCATCGAGATGCTGCGTGCCGTTGAGAAAGTTTCCGCAGTAGCAGTCGCTGCCGTTTTCGGTTCCGGCCATGAGAAAGCCGCGTCCAAGGCAGTGCCGAACGCAATCTTCATTGGTTAGGGGCCCTAGGTTCGGAGGCGGCGATTCCATGTTGAGAATTCGATGATCAGATTGATCGGCCCAACAACCACAGTAACCCCAGCCTGATGCACCGCCAGGGCTCTTGGGGATACCTGCCCCTGCTGACTGTGTTGAGCTCGATCGAGAAGTAGTTTCAGATGGGGAGGTCGTACTACCCGGGCTATCGGTAGTTGGCCCGGTACCTTCACATGTGTCCGCAGGTGGTGGTGTTGGTTGAGGCACGCAGAACCAGCCCCCGTCACAATGAACACAGGGCCAGCCAAAACCACAAGGAGCAGACTGTGCTGGTGTCTGTGGAGGCGGACAAAACCATCCGTCAATGCAGTCATCGCAAGTATAACCTGAGCCGGGACAGGGTCCCTGAGCACCATTTCCTCCAGGAGGAGACATTGTGGTAGTGGGTGGAGCCTTGGGGCAATTGCAGATTGGAGAAGGACACGTCGGGCAAGGCGGTATTGTTGGACATGGCTTGGATGCGTAGACGGTAGTAGTAGAAGTTTCTCCAGCTCTAGATGATAAAAGTGTTAGCTGTGTAGGGTTTTTGGAAGTGTCGTTAAAGTAAACTTACAAGAAAACTGTCGAAGTCACTGTTGATGGACAGTCTTCTGGTGCGGTGGCTGATTTATTGGGCAGTAAACATTAGATATATCTTCTGCATATCTGTAAGGCACTTATAAACTTACGACCAACAACTGTGCCCTTTGACATACTCCCCACCGGGGACTGCGTGGTAAGTATAGGAGAAGTAATGGCTTGGGAGACACGAGAATTCAGGACTGTCGTAGAAACCTCCGGTGGAGAAGTCGCCGCCGTTGCTACTGGGGTAGAGGTTGTCGCAACTGGAAAGATAGTAGTTTCAGACGCCTCTAGTGTTATAGAGGCGTCCTCAACCACCCCTAGAGCCATGCTACCGCATGTACTGGTAATAGTAGAGAGAGTTCCATCAATAATAGTCGTGGTTCTACATTCATCGTCATCAATTGGATTATCGACTAAGGAGGAAACACTCCCTGTCAGTTGAACCATGTTACCGAGACTACTGTTGGCAGCCTTGGAAAGCTCGTCTGAGACCGACGTCGGAAGACTAGACGCAGCATCTTCAGTAACGTCTTGGATGATACCATCAAGTGCTGAGACTAGGTTCTCAAACATACTTTCCACCGTATTCAGGGCTTGAAGTGTTTGCGATTTGCCGGCCTCGACCCTGTCTTCCGCTGATACGACATCAGAGGCTGTAGCCTGCAACGAAGCCGTTACCGTCCTAGTCTGAGGTGCTACATCGCGTATGATTCGTTTTGCTGGTAGAGTATCGACTCTATCGAGTAGATCTTCGATATTTCCCACGATAGACGTAATCGTAGAGCTAGTCGGCATAGATTGAAAGGTAAAGGAAAGGATTGGCTGGKCTGTTATCAGGAATGGTATACCTCCTAAGGGTTCGATGCTAGACGAGCTCATAGTGAGCACTGAGCTGTTCGAACTACTAGCGAGCTCTGTATCCAGTGAAGGCCCGGCGCCCGGTATGATATCAGAGACGGCCTTCAGATCGATATCATATTTGCCCTCGCGAACTTGCTGTCCAGCATCATGGCTGGGTGGTTGCTTAGATGATACATTACTTTCCGTTGACAGACTACGTCTCTCGTAATTCGGGCTGGAGGTGTCATTATGAAGGGAAACGGCAGTAAGAAGGCAGAAAAGGAGAGCGGCAACAAGCAACCCGACTATGCCTGAGGGAGAGTATGAGGGTATCATTGGAATAGAATAGTGACCAAAAGCGATTAAGATCGGGCCAAAACAAGTCCAAAAACACCAAAAACGAGAATGGCTTTAGCAACGAAGAGTCGGAAGAGCGACGAGATTAGGAAGAATTAGACAAGATTAGGATGGCTTCCAGCTATTCGATTTGATAGCCATCATACTAACCGTTGTTACCTCTTTCCTACGATATCAAGCCTAGCAGGAAGTGCTTACCTTCAGTAGATTTGAACTGAATTGGAAGGAAATACCGAAGCGGAAGAAGCCTCCATCACTATTAAGATGCTCTTCCCGTCTCATTGACTTATGAGGCGCTCGAGACTGATCGTCAATCTCTCGAGAAATTGGCACAATCTTGGTAGTTACCGGCCAAGGTATGACTCTTAACACCTCGTGACATTCATTTCAGGATTTATAGTAAAGATAACACCCAAGGATTTGTACAATCCGTAGTTAAGAGTTCATCTCAGAACGGAGCTTCCATTTTTGCTACCTTAGTCTGATGCCTGCCTACCTGGCACCAATGCAATTAGAAATCAAGAACGAATCCACGCCGTATGCCCAGAATTCCGCATTTAGTATCGCTTTCCTTCCCGGAGAGTATCCGCGTACTCCTCCAGCGGGCTTCGGATCAACTTCGTCTCAGACCACAGGTTGGGTGTCAAGAATCCGTATGTGTTGGAGATGGCGGCGAAGGTAGCCTTCAGGGTGTTCTCGAGAGTCTTGGTGGAACCGGAAGAAGAAGTGTAGGCATCCTCGATACCGGCAAGTTGTAGAAGACGCTTGACGGCGGGAGACGCGACAATCTGGGTACCACGGGGAGCAGGGATAAGCTAGAAAAGGCACCAGCGTTAGTATTAAATAACCCTCATATTATTCAATGGCGCTTTCAACATACTCGGACTGTGACGGAACCGCACTTTCCGCTCTCCTTGACGGGCAGAGAGTGAGGCAGACCAAGGTTGGTACCCCAGTAACCACGACGGACGGGAATGACGCTGAGCTTGGCAATGATGATGGCAGCGCGAATAGCAGTGGCGACTTCCTTGGAGGTCTTGATACCGAGACCAACGTGGCCCTCGGAGTCACCAATGATGACAATGGCCTTGAATCGGGTTCGCTGACCGGCACGGGTCTGCTTCTGGACGGGCTTGATCTATATTTGGGATTCGGGTTAGTGATTTTACTCTCACGGTTCTAATATGCGCAATTGCCCAAAAGCAACCTTCACAAATATCTCAAATGCTTCTAGGGTAACTCGTACCTTCATGACCTCGTCCTTGAGCTTGGGTAGGAAGAAGTCGACGATCTGGTACTCCTTGATGGGAAGGGAGTGCAGGTAGATCTCCTCCATGCTCTTGATCTTGCCAGCCTTAACAAGACGGCCTAGCTTGGTGACGGGCATCCATTCCTTCTCGCTATCCTTAGCACCACCACGTCGTCCACGGCCTCGACCACGACCACGGCCACGATCGCCGCCGCGGTCACCTCGAGAACCAAAACCACCACCACGGGCACCGCCTCGGTCAGCCATGTTGAACTGTTCGGGTAAGAGTTGGCTGTCGAAAGTCGTTAGTAAGGTAGAATGCGCAATGCGATGCTCCCGGATTGAGCTTTTCGTGGTCGGCGGTGTTGAGGTTGACCAATTTCGAAAGTTTGTGAAATTCGGTGGAGGGGTCCTAGTAATTTTGGATTTTGCATCTGGGTTTGTGGGAAATGGCGGGACCCTCAGCCGAAGTGGCCTGTGCACGCACTCCCTACAAAAAAATTGGATAAGCCGATAAGATACCTATCCGCGGTACACAATTATGTAACGTCGGCGGTACGTACCTATAGACTTATGCACATGCATTTACAGTAGGACCGGGAGAGCTTCGTCGATAACTGTTCCACTGCATGCGAGGTATACAGATTATTTTATTATCAATTGGGTATAATCAAATTGAAACCTCTTTTTCGCATTTCATGGGCTATGCAATATTGAACATGATGCTCGTTACGTGCTCTGCGCTCTGTTAACTGACTCTTGTGCAGAATTCTTTCAGATAAATCGATGGACCGCATTCGTTTCGGGTATTTCGACCTACATGGTATGAAGGGATCTTGCTGCTGCCCTCGGGTGTAAAATACTGATTCGAAGTAATAAGTGGGAGATTTGACGAGGATATAGCATACAAGCTACCCGGTGCAACCTACCATGATACTGTTCATACATCCTTAAGCTCTGGACGTAACCATAAAAATCCCGAATCTCATTTGCGCCATGATGCTCTAGCATAATACACTAACACAAAGCCTATAGCCTAGGCCATATCGTAGTAACCGTGAACATCTCACGGTCGAACCCCAGAGTTCTAGGTCGTATTTACAATAGGCATTAGGATTTTAGTAACACGAGTGTCCCTAACCCAATTCAACTGATCCTAATAATAAGTGGAGTAACCATGCGCGTGATTTATGCTCGATACAGCCGATGCAAAAGGAGACTGCGTGCGCGAGGAAAGAGTATTCAAAGCAACAAAAGCACAACGGGGTCCTGAGAAGGAGGGTATCTCATCATCATTCTCTCTGCGATTCACTCTGCAACTCCCTACTCGTCCTTGCGAATTAAGGAATCTGAGGGATTGGCTCGTTGTGCCCATTCACTGCTCATATGTTAGTTACCGAGGGGATAAGGCTCAGGGATAGGGGTAGCTCACGTCCAACTACCATCATAGACCCTTCGAGTTTCAGGGGTTCCAAAGCCAGCCTCCTCAAGAGCAGTATCAATGACAACCGCGGTCACTCCCGTGCCGCAAGTTGAAATAATAGGCTTTGTTGGGTCCACCCCCTTTTCCTCAAATAGCTTCTTCAGCTGTTCCTTTGGCAGGAACGCTCTGGTCTTGGGATCGAGAACGGCAGTGAAAGGGATGTTGATAGAACCAGGCATGTGACCAGAAGAGAGGCCTTCTCTAGGCTCAGGGTCTTTGCCAGTGAATCTGCCATTGGGTCTCGCATCAATAATCTGAACACCTTCGGCACCTTCTTTGTTGTGATCTAAAGCAACCTCCCGCACTTGTTCAAAGGTTGCGACTTTGGATTCATCGACTTGGGGAATTGGGTATGGATTGCACTCCACGCTGTAAAGTTCGCCTGACTCAGTAGGATAGCCTTCCTCTACCCATAGCTTGAAGTTATTTAGGACGTGCACTTTGGGGTGGCCGAATATTCTGAGAGTCCAACCAACTCTTGGAGCGCTAAAGATGCCTAACTCTTTCGAATCATAGACAACCACTGTGTCATCCTTTCGAATACCAAGAGAACTCATCGCTTCGGCAAACGTCTTCGGACTTGGGAGCATATGGGGATAAGGGCTTCGTTTGTCGATAACCTTATCGAGGTCAAAGAAGCGGGCCTTTGGTATTCGCTTCTCGCGGAAGACCTCGATACCTTTTCGCTCGTCATTTGGTAGGAACCAAGCGGCACATAGAGGAATGACTCGAGGTTCGGGACTGATGGGTGAAGGTGGACTTTTCTTTAGAGCTTCTGCTAGCTCCTTAGGTGTTACTAGGTAGGAAGAGAGGTTTCGGCGTGACTGTATGAAGGCCATTCGGCATTTCGGGAAGCTCTGTCGTGGAAGAGAAGCTCCCGCGGAGCGGAATATCGTGAGCGTAGCCATAGCTTGACCGCCCGATGGGTTCTCTTATGCAATTTATGCACGCAGGTGTCGATTGTGGATTCCCGGTACTCGGACGCGGTGGCACTCCAGAAGCAGAGTTTTCAATGGGTGAGGCCCGGTGGTTGCTCAGAATTGAGCAAGCTAAATCGGCACCTCGCCCGAGAAGATCGCGAGCGACTCTTATTGAACAGAGCAAAATGATGTTCGGATGAACGAATAAGTTTCAATTCGCTCGCAAACTTGGGGAAACGATGGTGCGGGGTCCTTAGTGAGTACCTACAGTCAGTCACTTCCTTTGTCGCGGCCAATCCCACCCGAGTAAACAATAGCTGGTGGTGGTGTAGGAACGAACAGCTGATTAACTTTGCGATGGCGTGAAGTCTAAAATCTAAAATCTCCAAACCCCAATTGCCCAAAAGCCCTGGAGGTTGCCGAAAAGACGCTGACCATCCATGAGCTTAATGGTGGAGTACATTCCACTAGCATCAGGTGCGATGCCGGGCTAATGCGATGGGCGTCGTCTTATCGATATAAGCGTTCATTTTTAATGGTTTGTTGCATCTGATTCAAACTAGTGGATTTGATTACTGTGATGGTATCGAACCGCACAATAATAACAATACCTACAATAGCAACGCGAAGGCGCTGAGAAGACGGTACAGATCCTCCAGCTTTAATTCTCAGTCCTAATCATCTCTCACAAACGTGGTACCGGGTCGCTAAGAAGGAATTCTCTCCAAAATGAAAGTTAAGATCAAGCAGTGGAACGCGGTTGCGACATGGAGATGGGATCTCCCGGAAGACGATGTATGTGGTATTTGTCAAGTCCATTTTGATGGGACATGCCCGACTTGCAAATATCCCGGCGATGATTGCAGCCTGTGTAAGTCGTTCTTAGTCCTCCTGGCCATTTCTCTGTGCTCTGTCATCCGACTAATATTTCCTAGTGTCAGGCAAATGCGGCCACAACTTCCATATGGTCAGTGTTGGGCAAACCCTTTCGTTGCAGAGACCGAGCGTACTGACAATTTGAAAGCATTGTATCATGGAATGGATAAAGCAAGACTCAGCTAAAGGACAATGCCCAATGTGTCGACAGAGTAGGTCGAACTCTTTTGAGCTCGGTGGCCTTGTAAGCTGACAGTATTCAGAGTTTGAATGGGGAACCGACACCGGGGCGCCTCAGCAAGCAGTCGAAGAACCACAAGACACAATCGAGGCGCAGTGACGAGAAATTTAAGCGTCGCTGACCGCTTTTCAACCTCAACGGCATCGTGTTCCATGAGTAGTCTTATACAGATATATGATACCCCTTGACTTACTGGCCTTTTGTGTGCGGTGGAGCTTGGTTGACAACATCGAAGGTAAGTCAGTCGTCTGCTTAGCGTCGCTCATCGAAGTATAGATGCGAATGAGTATAGAGACTAATCGTCTCATGTTCAGAGCACAAGACATCCCACAATCATACATAGTTTACCCACGTGCTTTTGCTTATTCTTCCCAACCAAAAATGCTTATTCTCGTCAACACCATGGGCTTGTCCCTGCATATGGCATTTCTTACCGTAGGGCGCTAAGCTTCGCTTCCCCACATGCCGATAAGATAGAAGCTATTGTACAAATACAGCTAAAGTTAGGCGAGCTAGGCTTCCTGGTGGATACCTCTGGGGTACCACTCAAACTGCTTGCAGCTTGCATGACACCCACCTGCAGTTTACCATCGCCTTAAAGGTACTTCGGAGCAAACCCTTTGGGCCTTCTTCTCATCCATTAACTTTCCAACACATGGAACCCTGGAGCCATGATGCGCCAGCCTTCTCTTCATTACTTCCATCTTAACCTCCTTCCAGCTCCTCTCGTGCAAACACTCACCTCCATGACTTCCACCTGCCAGTCTTCGAGATGACGGAACCTGCATTAGAACAGCCGCCAATAGTGGACGTTTCCCACGACCACGACCAAGATCACAATCCGCCTCCGTTTGCGCCCATCTTCACCCTCGTGAACAATACATCGACGCGTACAACCCATCATCCTCATGTGCGCTACATCTTCAGCGACGATGACCCAGACATCCTAACACAAGCACTAGCCCAACTTGATCTCAGCATCGACATATCTACATCCGACTCAGCCTCGAGGCGAAACAGAGCTATGATACTGGACCTAGCGCCCGACCCTACAGGAGGATATAGTGTCGCTTGGGCCTCGAGCTTGTCCCCTTCGTGGGCAGTGCTAGACGCTCAACTAAGTCACATATCTCCACCCTCCTCCGATGCCGAGAGCAATAACGGCAATGAAGGCGGGGATACCGGCAGGGTCGATCGTCTCATGCTGCGAATCGATGGCATAGAAAGCAGCGCACTTGGTTCAGAGGGTGAATCATCTGGGGAGCCAAGCAGACAAGGCTCTGGCATCGCGAGTGGTATTGGAAGCGGCCAGCATGATCGTGACGGGGGAGAAGTCGAAGATTACACTAATATAGTGGAAAAGTTCGAAAAACGGATGGCGACCCTGCGAAAGCTTGTCGAAGCCGGCGAGGAGAGACGACGAATGATTGCTGCAGGGGCATACATGCATACAGCCGACCCCATGCGAGAAGCAATAGAAGGGACGACACCTACGGATTGAGAGCGTTGGGGATACCACAGATTTACCCGACGTGGAACCAGGGGCCCCCAATAGAGATCACATGTTTGTACTTTTGGACTATCTAAGGAGAGTTGGGACGACGATTAAAGTTGGATTGGTACCACCAACTGAGAGGCCACGAAGAATGTTAATCAGGAACACAGGACTGCAGATCACCACTTCGATTGAAAGAATGTCATACGGAAGATATGAGGCCTGAGTTGAGGATTCATGAGTGTAACTATTACATACTACAGGAGGCTTGGTCTTAGACAGTCTGATATGCGGATCATCCAGGCGAAAGAGATTAGGGTGCTACCGCTAATTCGGTAGTCAAGTAATCAGGATATTATCCTACAATGCAAAACTAACCAGATCAGGCTGGTAAATCAAGTGCTGTCGAATTTATAAAATTGAGGCTTATTTCCGACCGCACAGGGTCCTGACATTTAGAAGTGTAGATATGCTGATAGGTACCTATCGCGTGGCGGTCCTCCCTGGACCTTCTGGGCTACATGTAGGTTCATTACTTTCATGTGAACAGGCACCTAGAAATCTAAATGTCAAATTCCCATCCTTAAGATATATCGCGTATTGACATTTACTTGCTGGCTCCTCCCAGTGACCGAAGGATAACCGACTCCAGCCGAGTCTGTGGCAATAACCGGTCAATATTGACCTGGGAATAACAACGCAGCAGCAGTCGATGGAGTAGTACAAGCCCCATGTCTTATCAGACAGCCAAAAGGCCAGAGTTTGCTAGTGAAGTGACAGACATTCGACAAGGTGGCACTTCTGACAACTATATAATACGTCACATTGCTAGCAACTGGCCGATGGAAGAGTACATTCGTGATGCTGAGGTCTTCTCAACCTGGATGGATTTTCTTGACCTTACGATAGGTGAGCTATATGTGAGAGATACGAATCGGTACCTAGTCCGATGGTTTATGCGGTAATCGATCTGTTTCTTTCGGTGCGGAAGACCGAATCTGGCAACCCGTGGATATAAGGCGTGATATATCAATCTAGTTATTCCCACGAATGAAGAAATTAATCACCTATCGGTGTTGAGTGCAATCTTAGATAGGATGAATATAAATGCGACCAGAAGGTTGGGAATAGCTTCACTGCGACGCATTGCTTTCTCGACTATAGGTACCTACCTAATTTATCAGGCTACTTACCTCCTAATATGTAAATAATTTCTCTTTTTCACGAAGACTATACTGCGTAGCCAACAAACGCTACTCGTCTATATTATAATTGCCCAAATATCGTGCTAACTGCGGTCTTTCAAATGCTAGTAAGTCGACCTGTACGAGGTAGCCAACACGACGTAATGCTTGTTGAATTTAGAAATTAAACATTGCTAATAATATCGATATTGTCGGTTTGATTTCCTACTTGATGAGTAAGGTTGGTTTAATTCGATCCATGGATGGCGCTAGCAATACAAGGTCCGGAGCAGTAGTCTCAATTGAGGTTGAGGTCATCGTCAGTCGTTTAGGAGTTGTCCGATCGGACTCAAAGATCTCAAGACGATATCTTCGAATGTTCGACAATTAAGCTGCATTATCATTTACGCTCGTCAATTTAAATTTCAAGTTAACTGTGCCCTGAAGAAGTTGGGATAGCGCAGTTTATGTACCAAACTTTAATAAATTGCGACTTCCACGGATTTCCCAAGATCTGGGGAATAGGTGATCGGATCCCCCTTGGCGTTCTGTTTTAGGAATCGTCCTCTGTAATTTGGAGTTGGCGATGTCACCATTGACGGGCTGTAACACGCGTCCTCCAGTGCCGTGCCCATCCGATCCCCTGATTGCTACCCGTAGCAACCATTGCGACCAACCAACGCTCGTGGCCCGAGACCTCTTTGAAACGCCGACTCTGTAACAAGTCTGCCGCAGATTGCGACAATCGCCACCACACAGCAATTAATTGGGCTCCCTCTCTCTCGTCCTCGTCGATAATCGTCTTGTACAGAACAGAAAGCCATTGAAATACCGATCTCCCTGCTCTTTCACTATCGAAGAAAAGGCTTGGCATTTCATTTCTCTTCATTCTTTGTTTGTTGCGCTTCCATTTTTCCATCGGCTGGCCTGGTCCGTCGTCGATCCTAGTGCAGTGCATTTTGGAACCGTAAACCTTCGTTTCTTCGTTTCTCTTCTATTCTTGATTTTTCTCGATACTGTTATTATTCGTGCTTGATACGGAAAACACAGAGGAGCCATCATGTTTGGGAAGACACGCATCCCGCCCTACGTACCGTCGGCGGATAAGTTGGTGCGCCGCCAGTATGTCGAGGAGAATGGCCATCTAGTTTGGTTCTGGTACACTCGTGTATGTATCGAAATAGCCCAACTCACATTTATACCAGTCAACTAACACTATATTGCAGACAGGCATAATTATCAAGTGGTCCCTGTTCCTCGGCATCACTCTTCTGCTGGGACTCTACCTGGTTCTCGGCCGCATGCACGCTAAGAAGAGAGTGAATAAGGGCTTGAAGCCCATGGCATACCACAGCGTATGTTGTCCCTTTGCTTGTCATCTGCTCCCCCGTAGTTAGTAACTGAACTAACTTCATCGCAGTGGCTACTTTCCCGTCAAGAGAAGGCTGGCGTCGATCCCCGATACGCTTGGCCGCAAGCTTCTTACACCAACTACCAGCCGGGACCGGGCTACGGACCAAATGCATATGGAATGCACCCCATGCCCCCGCCAGTCTATGATCCCAACAACCGACCGCCGATGTATGAAGGTGCCCCGCCGCCCATGGGAGGTTCTAAGGTCGATCCTATGCAGGCTGGATTTGCACCCACGCAACAACCAGCCGGCGACTACGCGCCGCCTCCCGGACCACCGCCTTCCGCACAGAGATAAGTTGGTTTGGTTTAGTTGATCGATTGCGACGGGCAGCTGGTATTGGCGTTGCTTAATTCTGGAAAAGGAGGGACTGCGTGTAAGATTTGTCAATTCCCAGGACTTCGATACTTGTATCACGGAGCAAGCATTAGTGAGCACAAAACATGATGGATGAACTATACGATTCAGGATCAGAATGATAATTCCCATTGCAAACCTACTTATGTATCCGGGTGTTTATCCAAAAGTGTTGCACGCTAGAAGAATCCCGCTTGGCGCCATAGTTCGCCGTTATACGCCGTTATAATAATGATACGCTGTTGCGCCTCCGCTTGGGTATCTATAAATGAGCCGAACTCCATATATGTGTAATCACTTCCCTTCAATCCACTTCCATTGCATCCGGGTCTTCGTTATAGCTTGGACCCGCCCCATTGAGAGTCGTGAAGCCGTTTAGAGTGCCGTTGGAGGTATCGCCCAAAGTGATTGGCGCATTGGATACTGATGGTGTGGACGCGGTATTCAAGGTGGATGCAGCATCCTCCTTTGCCTTCTCCCTGGCCCTTTGCCGCGCCTCAATGATAGCCTTCCTCACGCTATCTTGCTCCCTGGGGACCGTCAGGGAAGAGGGTTCGTTGTACAAGACCAATTCCATACCCGCACACTCGCCTTCCTTATTCCATAGGACGGAGGGCGGGATACGGTTCTGCATGAGGTGCTTCTCGATGTCCGGTAGAAAGATCAGACGCCCTTCGTTATCGGACTCAGCCTCAGAGAGCTCATCATCAAGGTTGTAGATGTACACCTTGTGCTTGGAGTCGTCGAGCTGCATCGAATCGTTCTCGGGGATCTGCTTCAGCGCGGTGGATTCGGTCGGACGGAGATGCGGGCTCTCCACCGGGACGTAGAGTTTCTGGCCATTTTGTTCTACGACAATAACCGTGTTAGTGGCGCGATTCTCATATTGATAGAAATCTGGTTGGTATGAGAACCTACCAAGATTGAGAAGACTTAATCTTTTAGATAGTCTCTCGTTATCCTGAGTCTCGGCCTTTCTCTTACGCGACTTTCGCATCCCTCCTCCGAAATCCGGATCCCGCTGCTGCTGTGGTTGTAGATAGTTTGGATTGGAATAATAGGCATTGGTATTGTTGAAGCCGTTGAAGGTGTTGGAATAGTGATAGTTACTGGGATAATTGATGGGCATGGAAGCAGCTGGAAGGCCCGCAGCGGGAGTAGCGGGGAGGTGAACAGGGTGTACAGCTCCGGGATTGGCCTGTGAGAAGCCGGGTAGTGCGATTGCGGGCGAGCTAGGTCTAAAGTCAACGTCCATGCTTTCCTTGTCGATTTGGATATTCCTCTCAACTGCCACCCGCTCTTTCCAAGCACCGTAGTCGTAATCGGTTGCAATCAGGTGCGGCCGGCGTCTTTTTATCTTTTGAGTCACTGATTGTTCGAGTAATTGCTAGATTAATCTCGCTGCACCAATCAAATGGTCGTAGTGTAGGTCCGATTGCGCGCGCAGGGTTCGGTACGTATTCATATGTACAAATCAGGGTCCAATTGAGTTTTCTAGGGGGTGAGGGCGGATGAAAATCCAATGCGGCGGACCGTCGCCGTTTATAGGCGGCGCATCATTGAGTCACTCTTGTAGAACGTTCTATTCTTTTTCTACACACCCGGCCGCAAGCATTGTTCGGCCGATCTTCTACTCCACCACAACTCGCAATCCTAGACCGTTGTTCCGTCAAAGACTTTTTCTTTATCCTCCAAACGCATTCCGATACACCACCTCAACAGCGCACAGCACCCACGCCGTCATGGGTGAGCCCAAGTGGACCGGCGTAGGGGTCCGCAAGACCTTCCTCGAATATTTCGAGAAGAGAGGGCACACGATAGGTACGCCACAACGACAGCACCACCACCCAGCGCTTTTTGAATTTCAAAACTATGTCCATAATATTATTTCGATCTTTCTCTATCCAGCCATATAATTAAAAGTACTAATTTCGCTCGTTTTTGCCAGTGCCCTCATCGTCTGTCGTTCCTCACAATGACCCCACCTTGCTCTTCACCAATGCGGGCATGAACCAGTTCAAACCCATATTCCTGGGAACTACTGCCAGCACGGATGATATGTCCAAGTTGAAGCGCGCTGTCGATACTCAAAAGTGTATACGCGCCGGTGGCAAACACAATGTACGAGACCCTACGATTCAAACCCACCTCTGGACTTGACCCTAACAGAAATTATGCAGGATCTCGACGAGTGAGTTCGGCGGTGGCTCTGGCTAAATGCTGCCACAATATTGTACGAATGCTAATGGGATGTTTAGTGTCGGCAAGGACAGCTATCACCACGTAGGCGCATGCGCTTATCCTCGTCCCCTTCGCAGAAACTAACCAGAGTCGCAGACCTTCTTCGAGATGTTGGGCAACTGGTCCTTCGGTGATTATTTCAAGAAAGAGGCGATAGAGTGGTCCTGGGAACTCCTGACTAAGGTTTATGGGCTGGMCCCCACGAGACTCTACGTTACCTACTTCGAAGGCAACCCTGCCATGAACCTCGAGCCCGATCTGGAGGCGAAAGAGTTATGGAAATCTGTTGGCGTGCCTGAAGATCACATACTACCGGGAAACATGAAGGATAACTTCTGGGAGATGGGCGACCAAGGTCCTTGCGGTCCTTGCTCTGAGATTCACTACGACAAGGTTGGCGGTCGCAATGCCGCACACCTAGTCAACCAAGACGACCCCTTGGTGGTCGAGATCTGGAACAACGTTTTTATGCAATTCGACCGCCAAAAGGATGGCTCGCTCAAGTCCCTTCCTGCAAAACACATCGACACAGGAATGGGTTTCGAGCGATTGGTATCGGCGCTCCAGAACAAGGACTCGAACTACGCCACCGACATCTTTACCCCCCTATTCGAAAAGATCCAAGAAGTTGCAGGAGCAAGACCGTACACAGACAAATATGGAAAAGATGATGTGGATGGTATTGACACCGCTTACCGTGTAGTTGCCGATCACATACGACTACTCGCTTTCGCCATCTCTGATGGTGCCGTGCCAAATAACGAGGGTAGAGGTTATGTCGTACGCCGCGTACTGCGACGAGGATCGCGATACGCTAGAAAGTACTTCAACGCCGAGATTGGTTCGTTCTTCTCGAAGATCCTACCTGCGCTAGTCGAACAGATGGGTGAGCAATTCCCGGAGATTGTTAAGAAGCAGCAAGACATCAAGGAGATACTAGACGAGGAAGAGGAAGCCTTCGCTAGAACGTTGGATCGAGGAGAGAAGCAGTTCGAGAAGTATGCTGCCCAGGCACTTAACAGCGGAACAAAGAAGCTCTCGGGAGCGGACGTTTGGAGATTGTACGATACCTTCGGTTTCCCCGAAGATCTTACCAAACTCATGGCCGAAGAGCGGGGCCTGGAAACCGACGAGAACGAAATCGCTGTCGCCAGAGAGAAGGCTCGAGAGGCTAGCAAGGCCGTCAAGGAGGCAGTACAAACGTTTGCCAAGTTGAATGTCCACCAAATCGCCGAACTGAAGGACAAGTTGCAAGTACCCGTCCCTGACGATGAGCCTAAGTTCTTCAAGGGTGACACGACTGGAAAGGTTCAGCTCATCTACACTGGCACAGATTTCGTCAAGTCGACCAAGGATATTCCACCGAATACACCATTTGGACTTCTACTTGACAGAACAAACTTCTACGCTGAGCAAGGTGGACAAGTTGCCGACACTGGAAAGATTGTCATAGACGATGTTGCCGAGTTTGAAGTTCATGATGTTCAACAATTCGGAGGATACATAGTTCACAACGGCCTCTTGAAGTACGGAGAACTCAAAGCCGGCGATGAGGTTATCTGCGAATATGACGAGCTGAGGAGACAGCCTATTCGTAACAATCACACCGGAACGCATATCCTCAACCACTCTCTCCGAGAAGTTCTGGGTGAGGAGGTTAATCAAAAGGGTTCGCTGGTCGACCAGGACAAGCTCCGGTTTGACTTTTCGCATAAGTCTGGGGTCACTCTTCCCGAACTTAAGAAGATCGAACACATGTCAAATGAGTACATCCGACAAAATTGCAAGATCTACTCCAAGGACGTTGAGCTCGACTTGGCAAAGAAGATCAACGGTGTTCGTGCCGTCTTCGGCGAAACGTATCCAAACCCCGTACGTGTAGTCTCTGTCGGCATTGATGTTGATATGCTTCTCGAGGCGCCCGAGAACCCCGAGTGGCGAAAAGTCAGTGTCGAATTCTGCGGTGGCACACACGTCGACCAGACTGGTATCATCAAGGATCTTATCATCGTCGAAGAGAGCGGTATCGCCAAGGGTATACGCCGTATCGTCGCCTACACAGGTGACGCCGCACACCGCGTGCAACGCGAAGCTGAAGAGTTCTCGAAGCGCATCTCCGCCATTGATGCCCTGCCATTCGGCCCTCAAAAGGAGGCCGAAGTCAAGCAGGCCACTGTTGACCTCAATAACCTGGTCGTCTCCACCATCACCAAAGAGGACCTGAAGGCGCGGTTCGCGAAGGTGGTCAAGTCCGTCGTGGATGAACAGAAGAAGCGACAGAAGGCCGAGAGCAAGACTGCTCTAGACACCGTTACTGCGCACTTCTCCAAGGATGAGAACAAGGAAGCTAAGCACTTCATTGGTCACTTACCCATCTCTGCTAACGCGAAGGCCGTTGCTGATGTCGTGAACCACTTCAAGAGCAAGGATAAGGAGAGGTCGGTGTATGTCTTTGGTGGTAGCAAGGAGGAGGGCGCTGTTGTCCACGGTGTTTATGTCGGCACGGTAAGTTCGACTCTCATCTTCCCCTATTACCCCTTAACCCCAGTTTTATAGTTCGGGAGAAGGTACTAATAATTCATGTAGCACTTCGCATCCAAAGGCGTTACCGCCGAAAGCTGGGCTTCTGCTGTCAGCGAGGTCATCGGCGGCAAGTCTGGTGGCAAGGAGCCTACGCGCCAAGGCCAGGGCGCAAACGCCGACAAGATCGAGGAGGCGGTTGCCATTGCAGAGAAGTGGCTCGCTGAGAAGCTGAAGATTTGAAGGCTCTGAGGTTTGGTATTGTATACCTTTTAACATGTATGCCTTCAATGATGGAGCCAGCTCAGTCTTCATAACAGGTTGCTTGGTCGCGCAACTAGGCGCAATAGACAGGGGATGGCATTGATCGATTTGACTGTAATAGTCAAGGAACTTAAATGTAAAGAAATAAGAATAAGAAAGTGGAAGAAGCGAGGAAGACAATTCTCTGCATAACATAGAAAGATAGGTCTTTGATAGGAGCCCCGACGGCTCGTGAGAGGGTCAATGCAATACTATCTGCGTTTGAATCCGCGCGTCTATTGTAATCCTTTTATGCCCCTATACGAAAGATGTATAAGTAAACAACGAGTAAACGTAGCTGCGAGAAAGAGGCCAAGTATTATAAAGTGCAAGACAACGAATTCTTCAAATAGGTATCGGTGTTATGAGCTACGTAGATAAGGGTTGTCGTATCTCGGACTGGACCAAGAGGAGTTCTACCCGCTGGTCTATATACTTATCATAAGTACATATACGCATCAAATCATGATGAACGTGACCACTCCCAATATGCTAGGTCTCGACTAGCTTTGCTTACCCAATGTAGGTAGATTAGGTATGGGTAGCTACACGACTCCATGCCACACCTGACATGGCCTCTCCATAGAACGCAAAGCTAGATACTATACAGTAACCATAACACTAGCATTCCGATACCAGCTCAGCAGCGGGTTCTCGCCACTCCTCGTCCTCGTATCCTCGACATAAGCCCAACTCCTCATAAAATGCTCATGGGTCAGCACGCGCGTCAGCTTTCCAGTGATGGCGCGGTACACGGCCTCGACGGTGCCGAAGTCCGTCGGGAACAAGATGTCGAAGTACCCCTGGTGCACGAGCGGCGTGGTGACGGGCACCATGCGGCGCTGGAAGCGGGTCTGGACGACGGGCGCGTTGAGCCCGCGCACGGCGTCGGGCAGCGTGTGGAAATCGGACGTGAGCAGGCGGTGCGCGGGGAAGTGCTTCTCCAGGATGTCGAAGAACTGCATGAGCCGCGTGGGGATGTACTCGGGGTCGCTCAGGTTCGGGGCGAAGGGGACGAGCTGCTTCTTCAGCCAGCGGGCGGTGCGGCTCGTCGGGTACGGGACCCGGTAGCGCCCCGCCGTCGCCGCGTGTCGCACCCGCAGGTACCGCGCGGCGATGGGGTCCAGGGCCGGCTCGTAGAACTCGTAGAACTCGCCGTGGCCGTCGATGAGGACGGTGCCCTGCAGGGGCTCCTCGGAGTCGAGGTCGTAGCGCAGGACGTCGTGGGCGAAGTTGTCGAAGACCTCCATGGCGAGGAAGAAGCAGGGGCTCGGCACGCGCGCGTCCCAGTCGAAGATGCTCTTGTTGATGATCTCGACCTTGCTCGCGTGGCCCCGGGTCGCGGCGCTGCTGAGCAGCTGCGAGTTCTGGAGCGCCGCGAGCGACGGCGAGATCTCGATGATCTTGTACTTGGTGCGGTCGTACACCGCCGGCTCGATGTCCCGGATGTAGTCCAGGATGTTGAGCATGAGCGTGCCGCGCCCGGCGCCCATCTCGTAGATGATCAGGTCGTGGTAGGGGTACGTCGTCATGAGGTAGTTAGACATCAGGTACCGCGCGACCGCTTCGCCATAGTACGGCCGGAATAACTCTGTCGGCGTGTGCCACAGCTGCCGCGTGTCGTCCACTCGGCCCTCCTTCGCGTCGAGCTGGTCTTCGAACTCGGTGTACCGGCGCCCAAGCTCGGTGTAGAAGGTCGGTTCGTCGGGGAGCGAATTAAAGTCGAAGGGTTCGCCAGGGGTGAAGATGACGACTTGTTTGGAGAAGTAGCCGTAATGGGGGTTGTATAAGCTATCTAGACAGCTGGGTCAGTCCACCGTGTCCTAGCTTTCTATACACCATATGTATATGTATAGGTTGAGGCACCTTCTATGAAGTCCCGCATGAGCATCTTGACTTTCCTCGGGCGCTCCCTCTTCGACCTTAAGTCGTTCGCGGTCACCGTCGGGTAGGCCTTATACTCGTCCGACATATCCAGAGCGAACAAGTCGGTCCGCTGCTGCCAATTGCTCTCCTTCTCGGGCAGGCCTTGCTTCGCCCCTCTGGTCGTGTTGCGGGTAGCCATGTGCCGCCTCTGGTGCTGCAGCTGCTTCTGCTGCAGCCGGCCATACTGGAGGCAGTACGAGAGCGTAGCTAGATTCCTCCTCGATTGGCAGGCCGGGTGTCTGAACAGCTGCCTGAAAAGCTGGGCCACGATGGGTGAGTCCATGGTTTGGACAATGGTCTGACGTGACGGCACGAGGGCTGCGAGTGGCTTGCGGCAGCTTTTTCTGATGGGCGCTCGGGTTATCGCCGGCTTACAGGGGTCCAAGTTAAGGTTATTGCGTGACGGAACTGGCCCAAGCTCCCCATTTTTCAGCTAGGGATTTTCATGGTGGGCTGGTGGGTAGGTTGCACAAGATCAGCCAGGGCAAGTAACACTCGAGCTTTGTGACTGACGTCAGGTACATAAATGGGCATATTATTCATTTCTCGAATTGAGTAACAAGTCACTTGACCGGGAAATATCTCATATTCACGAATTGCGCATATAAACGGAGTTAATTCCTATCTATTTACCTAGGTAGCTGCTAGTGGGATTGAGATGGGTTGGGAACAATAGAGTTGACACTCAATTGAGAGGGTATTTTCAGATTTCACAAGCGGAAGTACGCCAAAAATCTGAAAATGTCTCTAAGCGACCACCCACGCGCCTACGGCACCGCCGCAGTCGCCATTGCCTTCGTCGCAGGCATTCTCATGACCCTAGGCTTCAAAGACCTATATCCGGACCTCGAGCAGCGCTTCCAGCAACGGCGGTTTCGTCGCAGAGCCCGGCGCGGCTCAGAAGGGCGGCGCTCAAGTCTCTTCTGGGGGCCCGTCGAGCTCGAAGACCATGAATCTAGCAGCATTCCTGTACCCGGGGCTCAGATCCCGCGGGACAATGGCGTGAGCGAGGGCATTGAGGGGTGCATCGGGCGGACGCCTCTCATAAAGATCCACAGCCTATCCGAAGCCACGGGCCGCACCATACTAGCCAAGGCCGAGTTCCTCAATGGTGCCGGAAACAGCCCAAAGGACCGCGTCGCCCTTAACATGATCCAAGCCGCTGAGAAGTCCGGGTTCCTCGTCCCGGGGCGTGGAGATACCATCTATGAGGGCACAGTCGGCAGCACAGGAATCTCAATCGCGGCGCTAGCTCGCGCGAAGGGGTATAAAGCGCACATCTGCATGCCGGACGACCAGAGCTTAGAGAAGTCGGATCTGCTGCACCACCTCGGCGCGACCGTTGAGCGTGTACCGGTACAGCCCATTACTTCCCCTGACCACTTCGTCAATTTGGCCAGGCGCCGCGCAAAAGAGCACACCGAGTCCACCGCCGACTCTAGTGTAGGCTTCTTCGCGGACCAATTCGAATCTCCCTTTAACTTCGAAGCGCACTTCAAGACGACTGGTCCAGAAATCTACTTTCAAACCTCGGGATGCGTAGACGCCTTCGTTGCCGGCGCCGGCACGGGAGGTACCATATCCGGCGTGGCTAAGTACTTGAAGGAAGAAGCGAAGCTGAAGAACCTCAAAGTAGTGCTTGCAGACCCGCAGGGAAGCGGTCTGTACAACAAGATCCGGCACGGCGTCATGTACTCGAATACCGAGAAAGAAGGGACGAGGAGACGGCAGCAGGTCGATACTATTGTGGAGGGKATTGGCATCAACCGGATTACGGAGAACTTTGAGGCTGGACGGGATTTAATCGACACGGCGGTGCGGGTTACCGATGTGCAGGCGTGCAAGATGGCGCGGTGGCTTGTGGAGCACGATGGCATATTTTGCGGGAGCAGCAGTGCTGTGAACTGCGTTGCTGCTGTCGTCGCGGCTCTTAGCCTACCCGAAGGAAGCCAAGTCGTGACAGTCCTCTGCGACTCCGGAACGCGGCACCTGAGCAAGTTCTGGAAGCAGATCGCTGCAATGGGTTTGGAGGACGAGCCTAAGCCGGATAACTTACTTACATTATTGGCTATTGAGAAGCCACGAGGATGATACTACATTCTTAGTATCTCACAAGGTGCGACGAACTTACGAATCAATTAAAAGTGCATTCGAATTTACTATCAAACGGCGGTGTTATTGGTGGCAGAAGGCGAGTTCCAAACAGCACAGCAAAGATGCCTCTCATCTATGACGACCCAGAACTCCACGCACACGAAATACGACCAATCACACAAAAATCAACGCGCACTAAGTCATCGTGATGACCAAGATCCGAGACGCCTGCCATCTATGCTTATGGCCTGTGATGCTTATGAATCCTCATGTACTTCATGTATCTCATGAGAAAGGTACCGTATCAATGCTGCTCTGCTTGGGAAGATGATGAAGAACCCGAGAGAGAGGCAAGTAGATAGGTCAAGAATGTTAAGTTGTAATTAAGAGAACTATATCCCAGATTAGTACATGGAACGTAGGGATGTAAGATGTAGTAGATATATAAACTCACCTTCCAGCGCTTTCCGCAGTTCATGCACTCGCAGAAGGTCGTCATCGGCTCATCGGCAGATCTCGTCTGGGCCTGAGTGTAGCTGACCATCTTCTTCTTGCAGTTGCTGCACTCCAAGCTGTCGCTGATGCTCTTCTCCGCCATGGGGACCTGGGCCTTCTTCATATTCTCGAGCTCCAGCTCCGCGTCGGCCTTGCGCTGGTGGGCGGACATGAGCTCCTTGGAGGTCATGACGACGAACTTCTCGGCGGTGATGGACCCGGACATGACGTTGCGGCCCAGCTCGGCGTTGGTCTTGACCTTGAGGTTCTGGAACAGAGATCTTATCTTGTCCTTGTACTCCTTGGTCTCGCCCTTGTACGCCTTGTAGGCAGCGCTCTCGACCTCGACGGCGCGTGTGATCACGTTCTCCTCGGACTCGCGCGAGCGGTAAGCCAGGCCGTTGTAGATTAGGCCAATGCAGTTGTCGCGCACCTGCGAGCCTGTGCGGCTGATGTCCACCTTGTCGCTCTTGAACGTGCGCTTCTCTGGGTCGCCCTCATAAGACTTCTTGTTCCCGGATAGTGGCTTTGGCGGAGCTGGAGAGGCGGCCTTGGAGGCGGGKGACACCGAACCCTTTGGTCTGGCCGTCTGCAGGCCCCGGGCCTTCTTCTGCTCCTCAATGCCCTTCTTCCACACGGCGACAACCTGTCCTGCTACTGTAGCCACCTCCTTGTTCGGGTTTCCACGTAGTTTGCCGATAAGGATACCTGCCTTCGTGGTCTAGTACGGAATAATTAGCAGCCGCCACATTTGGGAGAGGTATATGTAGGTGCTAGGATAAGTAATGAGGTGAGGGAAGGTAGAATCAGGGTGTCTCAATGGGTTAGTTCTCGAAGATGAATTGCGGCGCATGCATGCATGTCTCAGAGGAAAGTAGCATATATGGGGGTCTATCACTCACTCGCAGCATTTCCTCAGTCGGCTGGGCACCTCTGAGGGTCTCCATGATAGCGACCAGGTTGGCGGCTGGTTCGTTAGATTGGGCAGCCTTGTGTAGCGCCTTGACGCGCGCATCGAGTTCTCGCTGATCCATGATGGGCGATCGGTATCGTGTAAATGTCTGTGGTTGGGGTTACCGAAAGATGGCGACGACGACGTCGACGAATGTGGGGAAAATTCAAGACGATGGACACGGGAGACCGGTACAGGTTTTGTACTTTTACAGGCAATCGGTCGTAGGCCTGCTTGAAAAGTGACGTGTAAGTGAATACCGCCCTTTAAAGAGATTGATGCTTGTTTTTCTGGACCTGTTCAGGCCGGACGAACAAGGCTCCGAAAGAAAATGAAAACGTGATGAATGAAGCTTTCCTCAAAGCCGTTCGCGGTTCCCCCTTGGGCAGCCGCGACCACTCACCAGAGCATGGGTGCACGGACTCTGGGGCTATATTCTGCCGGTATTTATCCGATGCAGCTACCCCCACTGTAATGCACAGTACATCTCTACAGTACTGGAGCACCCTTTCTGACGCTAACCTGGCCCATTGATTGGGTTTGACGGTTTGATTTGAGAACAAGCTCTGCGGTTTTCAATCTAAATATAAAGCCAAATATAACGGCAGGCACATCAACTCTTCCATCGTCCAAATCGTCCAAATTCTTTCTCAATTTGCTTCAATGCATTACCACGTGCGCACTTTCCTCTTTGCCCGGCCTCAGCAACAAGCAGTTGTGGAGGTCCTACGTAATGGGAAATACAATTGCCTCAATGACATGTTACACAAATGTGGCTACTCCTTTTGATCTCATCATACTAGCTGACAATCTAACGCTGTCCATCAGCTATGTTCCAGTGAGCAGGACAACAAGTGCCGAATATGTCCAAGCTTTTCCGAGCAGACACACCCAGTGTAGTCACGAGAGCCCTTTGAGGCAGTTCCCAAGAGCTGTTCTTAGGTTGTGAGTATCATGGGATGTCGGAGATAATGGGGTTGCATCAAATGAGCTCAACCAATTGGTGGAGCGATGGCGTGCATGATATTTGGGGCATATACAGTATCGTGATCATAGAACAGCAGCTCAAATATGAAGTTGTACAGAGGAAAGAGCGTTCAATTCCGCAGGTAGGCGTTGTCAGATCGACCTTGGATTTCCGAACCAGGTTTCTATCTGCCCGTAAGTACCTACTCAAATAGTTGGCATATGAAATTTCACGACAGTCTACTCCTTCCTAGACATATTACTTATTGGGAAAGCATAGTATACATTATTAAAGCTTTATTGAATAACGCATATCCCAATTCAGCTCTCCCATCTTCTTCTTCGTTATCATTGTCTTTCTCCTACTTCTTCTGCTAGTCCCACTCTTTAACAAGGCATTATTGATAAACCTTAGACACCCAGTAATCCACCGATAGACGCCTACCCAACCCAAAGATTGTAAACGGGAACAGACAACCCTAGTCATTCTGGGTCTGAAAGAACGAACACCCTTGCTACATCAAGGAATTGCCGTATTCCTCCAGAAACTTCGC
This sequence comes from Hypoxylon sp. E7406B, assembly GCA_000931505.1. Classification (NCBI taxonomy): domain Eukaryota; kingdom Fungi; phylum Ascomycota; class Sordariomycetes; order Xylariales; family Hypoxylaceae; genus Hypoxylon; species Hypoxylon sp. E7406B. Next base: position 171,274 of record JYCQ01000087.1, read on the forward strand.
AAAGTCAACTTCGTTGAAATCGAAGGCGGGTTGCGTCATTGCTGGAGGCGCAGCCGCAGCCGAGAATTCAGCTGTGGCTGCGGAACCGGAGGCGTGATGCTGACCGATGCCGCCGCTGTAATCAGGACCAAGGAGACGGGGATCCAAAGGAGGATAGCCGAGGTCATTGCCCGACGCAGCGTTACCGGTAAGATGATCGTTGCCAAAGAAATAGCTGGCATTATCACCGGTAACTGCCTGTTGTCCCAAGGGTAACCCAACAGAAGTTAGCTGATCCTGGCCAATGCCCATCATAGAGGACTGTTCCGCAATATCAGCCCTACGTCGCTTCGACACCGGCTCATCTCCCGTTGACAACCTTCCGTATTGAGTGGCGCTTTCTCTACGATAACCTAGCCTCTCTTCGTCTACCTGGTCTTCGGTTCGGGGTCGCTTCGGAGGACGTCCGTGCATTGCAAATTCTAGTGCTAAGGATATGGCATTCTGTCCACCCTGTGATAACTCCCCTCTTTCTGGCCCTAACATGGACATGGCCTTAAGCGGACTCTGTTGTGCCGCTTGAGACGAGGGGCCGGCTTGACCCGTCGACAGATGGGCCTCATTGGCCACTATCCCCCCTTGGCCCATCTGCCCATAACTCGGGTGAAGGGTCGAGTCCATGGTCGTCGCCGTGGCGCTATGCCTTGCTGGGGGAACCATTGGGGTTGTTTGGGGCATCAGAGACATCTGCTCGTTTCCCTTAAGTACGTTAGCTTAAGAAATCACAGCCAGCCATATACAAGTTTAGGGTAACCAGACGTTCAAGTTCAGGGATACAGGAAAGTAGGAAGACGACTTACCCTTGCTATACCGAAATAAGGACGTTGCCCAGCCTGTAACCCCAAGCCCACCATATTGCTGCTATCATACCGGACATCGGGATTCCGTAGCATCTGGTCTCTGAGTCCACCAACATCTTGTGCGCCACCGTAGGCGTTGTCATTACTCGATGTGTGTGGAAGCAGATATTCTGCCAAACGCTGGGATTCGGTGCTAAGATGTGGCAGGCCTTGATGAATACTCGGCACGTGTGCCGCGGGAGGAAGGGTAGTATTATCACTGGAGATAGTCGCAGACGACACGAACGGCTGAATAGGGTTCGCCCCTAGAGTTATGTTGTCCGGACCTGCATGCGGCGCCCCAAGCACAAACTGGGGTGGGCGTAAATGATGAGCGGAATCCGCTTTTCGATCGTCCTGGTGTCTGGAGCCGACCTGAAGTCCTGCTTCACTAACATCAAGGTATCCATGCCCGTTACAATGTGGACAGAGGATGAACCGGCCATGACCATTTTTGACGACTCGTCTAGCATTCCCTATGGTTGTATTGCTCGCCCTTGCTGATTTTTCGGTTTGTGATCTCGCGGGATGGATAACCTTCATCTTACGGTTCCTGTACGATGCGGGTCAGTCCTCTCCGGTTCTCTACCAATACGTGCGATCATTGATTAGGAGGTACTTACCCATACACCGGGTCGCTGCCATATTTCTCCGTCACATACTTCATGCCCGTAAAATCTATTAGGCCCTTAAGATGGCGGAATGTCTTCTTGACCTCATCAGCGACACTGTGGTAGAGATTCTTGGTCTCTCCACGAGGCACTGGGTGGTCTGGGATGGTCCTCTTCAAAATGAAGCGGATTACATCATCATGGTCCTTCCAGCGTGGCCTTCTCTCTGTCTCCACGCCTTCGGACTACTCAGATTTTGATGTTAGTTGCGGTCACAATGCAAAAAGTTGGTCACCACGGTGCGTTAGAGGTCAACGATGACGGGGATGAACATACCATATTCTGGGGACTAGACATGTTGCCTTACAGGTCTAGTGTGGATAGGTAAATGGGGTAGGAATTAAAAAAAGATAATCTCCGAGCTTTCTGTGGTGATTGACTTCCACCTGTCTGCCCGTCTGTCTGTCTGTCTCGTCTCTCTGAGTGGGGAAGAGTGAAGGAAAGAGAAAGTTCTTCAGAACTTTCGTTTTTTAAATAATATTTCCCGGCCAGGCCCATGGCGAATATCTCGTCATTGTTGGGAGAGGTGGCTTCGATGAGTGTTTTCCAACTCAGCAGAGATGGGATGGATGTTGTTAGTCTAGGCGGATCGGTGGATGGATATTATGTTGGGAAATGGTGCATGTGATTGTAATTATCACGTATGGGATGATTAAGTCGTTGTCCTGCAGTCAAGAAATGGTTATTCAGACTGATGAAGGCGGCTGGGTGAATCAATGGCCGGGGTAATTTAAAGGTATGCGTACCCTAATATTGGGGATTGGTGCTGTAGTTTCTAGGGCGGGCTGATGGTAGGGGTAAGTTGTTTGTGCAGAATCCGGACGGGAGGKGAATAAGGAGAGAGTATTTGACTCCGAAAGTCGGCTGGCAGAAACCACAAAAGAAATTTAGGGCATAACATCACGCAGAAGACGACAAGTGGTGCTCGGATCTATACGACTTAGGAAATTTTGAGTTGCCCTAAGGGAATAACGACTTCTACTTAAGTGGCATCGACAATATTAAGGAAGCGGCGGTCTATATCTAGGAAATGACGAATATATTCCTAGGAAGTGGTGCTATATACGACTTCCACAGCCCATTTGAGACGCACATAACGAGACAAATGAAGTGCTAAGGTTTAATTATAAGAACTGCGCCTGAGAAGTGAAAGGGGAATCTAAATTACGATCTATAGGCAGTATTCAGCAGTATCTGGTGAATCTCTTAGCTTAAGACACACAGGTGTCGTATATAGCCTTCTGATACGTAAACTAGCCATATAATCGATTTAACGGCAGCGTCTAGGGAAAAGATGCTCCAGGGGTTCTAAATCTCGCCATAGACTAGGCAACGACGATCTATACAACTTCCTTGAATCTTACATCTTTATGTTCTTAACATGCTTAGAGTAAATTACCTTAGTAAGGGGCGGCGCTTAACGCTTAGTCCCATCGAGACTATGATATAACATATAATGTGATGACTAAGACGACTTAGGTTCGGAAAGTTCAATCGTTGGGGTTTCAACAATAGCAACACATGATATTTTATATTAGTTAAATTATATGATAACGTCAAAGTGAGTAAGTGACGAGACGTAACAAATAGCCGCGATTAGGCTAGCAATTAGGTTAGCTTTAAACTGTACTGAATGTTTTACCATATAAATTGGTATAGCGTTAACAACAAGTGCAAGATATAGCAGCAGTATTTGGCACTGGGTATTATCTGAGTCACGTTGTAGCCTAAATCATAGCGATGTATACGGCCCGAGTATACGTACATCTATAAATTAAAAAGATGACTCTTCCACTTAATCTGTGCAATCAGGTTTACTATGTCCATAGAAAATAAGGTGCTTACAAAGAAGTCTACGTCTTAGTTTAACGAAGTTACTCTTTGCTTGTGAACAAAAACATATTACCCTTCAGTTAGTCAGTTATCAGAGACTAAAAACAGCAGTTGATACCGCTTGGGAGGGTTATGTTACACGGTATATTTCCCTCTAAGTTGTCTGGTAGACAATGTTGAGAAATGAGGTGATGAATAAAGGCTGACTTGAAGCCTTAAGTCAGGTACTCAGCTAGGAACAGTTCCCTCCATGTTCAATGATTAGTAAAAGAAAAGAAAATATCAACTGCTGACTATATATGAATCAGTCCTCTATCCTCCCAGCAAGAATAGATAAGCTTAGGAAATGTAGTGAAGGCATAGCTTCGGGCGCTTACCCTATGTGATTCACAACAGTGTAGATAATACAATTAAATGGACCTCTTATCATTTTCAATGAGCTAGAGCTAGGTTGCGTCTGATATTTATTTTTGTTGAGAACCCATAGCTCGGTCTACATACTCAACCTCTAACCTACCGATGGAAAATACGTCCCTTGACCAGAAGATGTACAAAATGATCCACTTCGCCACATTTAATTTATGTATTAAAAATATCTTTGTACTTCACTTCGTTATTCAGTGGAGTGGAAGACTAGTTCGTATGAATACTAAGCTTTTCCTTTAGGTACCTACCTATCTATCAGTTACAATTCCTTAAACTTATAATGCATAAAGGCGACCAAAACTAACAATAGGTATAATTTACCAGCTATGAGTTTCTCAAGCTACGTTAATGGTACAGATATAAGCGAATATATTCTGTTCCTGCTTGTCTCTACTCTAACCGAAAGGTCACGTCCACGGAGAGTAAATTCGAAGGAGATAAAACAGATTTTTTTTTTAAAAAAAAAATAACATACAGTAGAAGGAAATGGACTAAGAGAACTCAGATTAAGCAGCAACAAAAGGGTTAAAGAGAATTTAAAATAATGTGATGGTATTCCAGCATACTTAATGCAGTCCGCTCGAGAGACCTTTGACGAACTAGGGATGCGACCAACGTCTCTCTCGTAGTCAAACGTGCGAAAGACTGTGGGAAACATGGCAGACACCAAATACTGGTAGCATTCTGAATGAGAAGGATATATTTACCCTTGTTGCTAAAATATGCTGCTTTTCAGGGGAGCTGCTAAATGCTGAGGCGATCGGAGCAGAATTCACTGACATCATGGTTGCGCAGCCCATAGCTCGGTGTAGCGACCTTAACATCGAACTTTTTGATGTCCAATTTCCAGAAACCTATGAGAGCCGACAATTGTTAGTCAATCGAATAGAACAACTACCGCACGTTGCTAAGCTGAGTTCGTTTCAACTACGTGAACTCGAGAACAACAATAACCTTGTCCCATTCACAAGCCACACCGGAAGTAATCGATCGTCTCCAGGATCACCGAATATCTTTGCAAAACTTACGGCCCACAGACAGAGACTTCATGACATGAGAGCTACTTATAATAATAACATGAAGCGTAAAGGGATACTCAAATGGCTCTGTGATTACGAAGAACAAGCGACACCCACCGTCATTTCGTCTAGTGAAGATTCATACGGTGGAGTTTTGGATTACATATCTCCTATATATGGCGAATCTTTAGATGATGAATCCCATGTCTGGAGACGCGAGATTTGGCAAGGTGCTGTAACGCCTGGGGTGGAAGCTATGGGACGGCCGATAGGCATACGACTATTGTCAGAGCTAGAAGATACGAGCGTCGCTCGTAGCAACAAATCAGACGAACAGAATAGTCCCCCACACGATCCAGATCCGGTTCAGCCGACCACATCCTCTGATAGCTACTCAATGCCGCAGGCATTCGGGTTCCACCAAACGGGCCATGATTCAATACAAGAAAATGGTAAATTGGTATCCAGAAGCCCCGAGGAATTGTACTCTCTAAGGCATGGAACAACCAGCCTGTCCTAAAGATCCTTCTGACGTCCCACATGTCGTAAGTGGAGTGGCTTCTCAGCAACAAGTGGGCAATAAGGACTTAAAATGCACAAAGACTTCCCCTATAGACTCGGGTTATTAATCAGGGAATACCACCAAACCTACTACGTCTATTAGGAACATCAGATCTCTTGATGCAGGTGGTTTGAGAAGACGATACTCGGCACAACGTCAAACCGTACCTGTGATTCGCGAACCTAGATGCCATAAAGGGGCTACGGCCCTGGTTGATAATTCGACAGACCCCTTCTTTATACCGCTGCACAAAATCGATTGGATCTATAAATACTTCGGCCCTGAGGCCATACCAACACCAACCGCCCAGAATTTGGATGCAGGAGACCAACCAGGCCGTTTTCCGGAAGGCTAGGATGATATTGTGATGCCTGTTGAGTTAGACCCCCAGTCAATAACAAGGGAGAAATTCAATAAGCGACCAGGAAACTTCACCAGAGACAGGAGTATTAAGCCGACCACATGCGTACCTCCTATGATTAATGTTAGTTTGGCCCGACCGCGCGAGCCTCCTTCAACCCCGTTCCCTTTTTCTACCTGGTTATAGGGGCTCTCCTTAGCTAGAGCGGCTTAGTGAGCTTGTATATGATTTTTAGAATGTCTTTCACCACGTCTGATTATTCTGGAGATTAAACCTCGGAGTGGTTTCAGCGATATAGGCATTTCTATGACATGTTTGGCAAGGGAGTAATTTGGGTCCCTCCTGACCCCGGGAGTGTGTTGATGATAATGGAATCAAAGCAAGCAGAAGAGTCTTTTTATTCAATGCTACGGTTCGGCTTAGATAACTTGCGTACCTAGTTAGCACCCATGACATTGCGTATGTGATACAGAAATCATAGTTCTTATGGCTATACCAGCGTATAGTGAGTATCTTCTCTTCGTTCATCGGTCTACTATGTAATCTATCGGTAGTCTATAATTCTAAGTCTTCGAGAATGGGAATCTAGATCTAAGATTAGGAATAAGAATGACGTTCTGGCTAACGCCTCCCGAATACTGCCCACCAGCATTCTATTCCTGGGTTCTCCTCATCTTCATCCCAATCATCTTGACCGACCAGAGTGTGTCTCTCCAAGATAGTCAAATCAGAAGCCTCCATGGCAACCACGAATTTCGCTATTAGTTTCTTGGTAGTTAAGTCTCTCTGAGGAACCATTACCACAGCTCTAGCGTCCTTGTCCTGCATCAAATGTGCATGGATGGCAGATGAGAGGAGCTCAGGGTGATCGTCATCGTATAGCGGGTCTGCGGCAAGAACGACCTAGGAGGAATTAGTCATGAAGAGCGCATATGAGACTAAGATAGCAAGACTGACTTTGAACTGGTTCTTCACGGAAAACCGCTCCGCATTGCCCTCGTCGCAACCCCAAATTAAAGTACCTGAGCCAACTCTCCCCCCTAAAGCCTCGATAGTGGACCGATTTCTCTCAATGTTGTACGCTAAGTTCGGTACTATGTTCGGGAGGTCGGTTAAAACCACACTGGCTTGCCAGATGGCGGCGGCAGCCATTCCCAATAGCCCTGTACCGGAACCCAGTTCGAGAACATCCAGAGCCTGGTTTGAGTGCCCTAACTGGAGTATATGGGAGAGACACTCTTCCGCAATCTTGCCTAGTGACTGCGAGAGAAGATAGGATGACCCCCAAGTCTTCAGCCCAAGGCAGTCGCCTGTGATGGGAGGCTCGCGGATGATTAGCTCGAAGGGAGCAGACGCCTGGCTTTCGAGCGGCCATCTTCGCGTTATCTCGCCCATTCCGGCCCTTCCGCAGCGTTCCGCGAGCCGCCGGCTCGCTTCATCCCATAGTGCCTCTTTTTCATCCTCGTCCTGAATCCACCCAAGGTTGCTCTTGATTATGCTTGACAAGTAGGCGGCAACTTCGCGACGAAACTGAGCAGCATTTTGATAAGTCTCTAAGATGACTTTCCTAGAGGTCTTCGGATTCCATATCGGAGGATCGACCTAGTCCGGAGTGAGCCCTCAACGGTCTTAACAGCCACGGCGCTTTCAGCAATTTTACCTTGAGCAGCTTGAGAGACGCGAGAAGCTCCTCAGACGTAGGCTTCTGCCAAACTTGAGGCAGATCGATGATGGAAATAGACATTCTATAGATGTTGAAGAGAGGTATGGTCTATGAATTCTAAAGAGATAAAAAGGAAACCGAAATAAAGTAGAACGAAAAGAAAAGTATGTGCTGTCACCTGAAGAAACGCATGATGATGGTGCTACGATGGTCGTTATTTGGCATTATTTACGAGATACTTCACATTTAAAGGGTAAGCAGTAAGTAATCGGGAAGGTGAGTGAAATATCCACTTCGAACTGGGTGTGAACTCTTTTTAAATGCAATGGATGAGTCTAGCTAGACACACCTACGATAACATCATGGATGGTTCCCGATTCAGGACCGCTGGAGCTTGCGGTGAAGAAAAAATAAGATAAGCCACATCTGGACTGACTGTGGACCCTGGAATTTAGATCTGAGCTTCCTATTGGCTGAATTTATGTGTACATTGGTACCTAATCTAGCTAAGACTGGGCTAGMCCCGCCAAGATTGATTGGCTGGCCTTATCGATAAGAACACGCCCCATCTTTGCTATGACTCGAAAAATCGCTGGCCGCAAATAATTTCTACTTTTCCTTCCTTTCTTCAAGCATCGTCCTCATCAACGCTGCGTTTCTGAGCTACAAACAGAGAAGCCGCGCGAGCTGCTTCTCATCCAGCTCTGTTCTCCTCGGAGCACAGACTGGCTTCACCGCTCATGAGAAATTCGGAGTAATCTTCATCACCACCCAAGTCGCCCGCCCAGCGTGGGATTGACGGGTCTGCCCGTGAGGGCCTGGCGTGATGGTTCACACGTTTGCAATACTGGCATCAGAAACGCAGGGCCCTTCGCCCCGTGTATATCCGCAAGGAGAAGGCGGGGGAGTTGGGTTCCTATGGGAGAGCCGTTGCGAAGATTGTGAGTGAGACCACTTGAGTGCGATACGCAGCGTGGGATGCCTCTTTCTTTCGGGGAAGAGCTCCTACAATTCGATTCCGATTACTCTGATGGGGACGATGCTTCTTCTTTTTTCTTTTAGGTGAGTTACGTACTAATATCAACTTAATGGTCGATGTCCCTTCAGTTGAGGATACTGCTAACGATACACTATGAAATCACAAAAACCACTACAGCTGCTACAACTTGGGACATCTTCCATATTGGAACGTTCTAATACACTATGGCCAATCTCGTTGCTCTCTCTCCTCTGCCATCGTCTCCATATCCAGATTCGACATGTCCGTCGTATCCAGAGGCGCCGGGTCAGTTGGGATCTGCTTTTCGTCCTTGCTTTCGTGCATAGACGTCTTGGCTTTTCGTCGGTCGAACCGGTGTAGTATTTTGGCATCTAGGCTTTTCGAATCCACAAGCCTCTCAAGGTTAGATGCTTCCGTAACCAGGTTTACGCACACAGCACTGTTCTGTGCCGATTTTGCTGCCAAACTGAGAACGAGAACTCCGGCTACACGAATCTTCTCTAGAGCAATATGTCGAGGATCGTGGTCTGACCGTTCATCTTGCGGCCTTGATCGATCAAAGACCTTCGCCGCTTCATTGATTTGGTCCAAGCACGTCTCTAATTTCATACACTGGATGCTGAATTCCTCGTCGTCTTGGTTCTCACCGTCCTTGTACTTGCCATTGTACTCGATTCTTTTCCGCCATATCTGCTGGAGGATGTCATCTCCGGCGTAATCCCTGATCTGCGCCACTTCCCGCTCGTATTTCTCTTGGAACGTGATCCAGAACCTCTTGCTTTCGCTGATTTGACCCGCTAAATGCTTCGCTGCGATTGATACCTTCAATTCTACGTTGATTGGGTTGGGTCCTTTGCCTGGAATACGACCTTCTGCCCTGGAGGCAGAACCAGGCCGCCCTCGGCGACTACCACCATCAGAATTTCCACGACGCTCGTCAGGACCTCTGCCAAGATGACCACACGGGTGTTGGTAGAACGAAGTGCCATTCATAGCGTACGGGCCCGTATGAGGCGAAGGTGGATGAGGATATATGGAAGGCATCCTATCCACGTGTGGCTTCGCTTGTTGATGCTGGATGGGTTGCGGCTGTACAATGTTGGTGTCCTTGTTGCGTTTACCCATGCTGTGTGCGGTTAAGATACAATGGTATTCAAGCGTTATAAATCTACTACATCCCACTTGGGCGTTTCGCCGTACTCCGCCATTTTATATCAACGCTGTTTGCTAAAAGCCGCAGTAATTGAATCTGTCATACGCACAGAATGCATTGCTTGCTATTTGCCCATCATTTGCAATACTGGCTTTCAAGAACCAGGCTCAGTCGAACTCACTGTTTCCTACGCAAAGCCAAACAGTTTTGGCCTACATGACTGTTACTGGAAAATCGTAGTGCCGTGCACCAGGATCATCTACGGAAAGACAACTCCGTCCCCGATCATGAATCAGACTGGCTCCTAATAAGCCAATTCACGTCACCGCCGCTTCCCCGTGGAGAGATTAAGCGTGCATCACTATTTCGCCCTTCGCGGCCCGAGGCAAGGATGAACGTTCGGCGTAGAATCCATTGCGATACATCCAGTCATCAAGATAATCGTACCGGTACAAGATTCTCCTCATCGCAGTTGTACCCGTTCTAGGACTTCTCTTTCTTATGACTTCAGGAAAAATTCTCCCCTGTCTTATTGGTCATCTGCAACCACTTTAGCTAGCCATGCTGGAGGAGACTATTAGACTTACCACGCTCGCAGTAGCTTCGCTGCAAGGCCCCCTTAGCCTACCTTAGCCTGGGGTTTTCTGAGTTATGACGGCGTCTATCATCCCTAGATCGCAGCTACGGTTGTTTAACCACCATGTGCGAGCCAGCGACCCTGATTCCTGAGTTCCTGGCCCTGTCGTCAATAGTCGCGCGAGTGGTATGAGAGGCATGTGGATGGCAAGGGCAAGGACAAGGACAAGGTTTTGGTCAGAAAATGCGAGATTAGAGGTCATAGATACCAGATAACGATGGGCAGCGGTTATGGCGGTGGCTATGCTCAACACAGCATCCATGGCTCAGCCGTGCGCTCAGGCAGATGCAATGGTAACTTTAATGGTAATGGTTGCGGTGGTGGTGCGCCGCTTACGTGTACCTATTCCATCATTGGAATCCAACCAATCAGACATCGGTGCGGGTCCATGTATTTAACCCAACCTGTCAAAAACCAAGATGCAAAATCCAGATCCCGCCGTGGTCCATGCGCCCGCTAGCGGCTAGCCGAACCCGACGCAGTGGTTCCGCAGCCCATCACGCCTGACGCTAGTCCCGTCCTGGCAAGGCGCGTTGGACCAGTTAGGACGTGCGCTGACACTTGCGGCGCTGGTCGGGCGGGACTTACCTCCAACTTTTCGAACCCAGGCAGCTATTCGATGGTTGAACTTGCCAGGGTCCTACTTGTAACTGCGAATCTTTCTCCAACTGCTAAAATGCGATGCATCGTCTTCGGGACCCGTGGGGTATAGACGGGCTAACACGCTGACGGGCTATGACTAATTGGAACTCCATCTGCCGTCACATACCTGCGCTGGATTGGATGTTCAATAGTTGGAGGCTTTCTCGTCTCGGGACCGGCGCGGCTTAAAATCGATATGGTACTGCTACCTACTGGACTACTGACCCCGACATTGCAGCCCGATTCCCAGACGGCGCTGTTACCTAAACACCGTTCGGATCTTCGGCGATCCGACAAGGCTGAGGTAGGGATGGGCAAACCTAACACCACCGCGTTCTGCAACCGTCTCTGCATGCAGCGCTTGTGCAGCCGCGTTGTTGGCCGTTAGGCGTCGAACAAGCTTCCCAACATACACCGCTACCCCTCGCGACGGTAACCCATCTCACTGGCCAATTTAGAGATTAATCGCGCCTAGCGGGACATGAGGTATGGTTATGAGGCCCTCATACGCCGCGAATAGGATAAGTCGGAGGGCTGCCAAGCCTGCCGTTCACCTCCTTTGGGTAACCGTCTCACCGAAAGATTCTGTGTAACCGCAACCGCGAACGTGATAGGTTACCACGCCGTTATAGGAGAAGCATCTATCTGAGAACGGCAATGCCTCCGATGCCAATGAGAGAGGGCACATGTTGCCTGTGGGAGCCAACCACAACCACTCCTGCCTTTTGTTTGGTCGGTATGAGATCGCACAAACCATCTCTACATACGTACAAGGCGGTGATCGTAGGTATATTTGCTACTCTCAGTTTGGACCGCTTACTCCATTTCCGTGTTGTGGACGCAGAAGCAGCGACATGCATATACCAATATATCCACACACACACATATCAAACCTACCTTTACATACAGATACATATGTAGGCACACACATATAGACAACACGTGCACACATATATCTACCATACAGATATTGACACAAACAACATACATACACATATGCAGACGCCATGATAATCACCATGCTTCAGGATCTAACCCTCTAGATCTTTTCCGCTCTATATCGCTCATCCGTTATACCTACCTACCTATACAATGTGCCATCACACCACATACTGCGTCATCTGGGAACCTCTATGCCATATCTCTAATGTGATATATGCGAGAACAGCATCACTTAATCTACCTAGCTTCCCATCTCCCGCCCATCCATCCATCATCACCATTTTAATTGCTAACAGTATACGTTGCCTAAGCACGAATTAAACCCCTCGTCCTCCCCAGATTTTCGCTGCAGGGCTTGGCACATCGCACATCTGCTAGGCAATCCACATTAGGCATGTGAGCACGTGCGAGATTCTCCAGTAGGTTGGCCGTGCTACCATAGGTTAGGTAACCTAATGTACCTATCTATCTATCTGAGATACCGAAACAGGCATAACGGAGAGGCATACCTGTTACGGCAATGATGAGAATTAGGTGGGCACTCTAAGTATCACCACCACCACCACTACGGATATTGACTATTTGACTTACCGATTATGTGCGCAACAAGCCGCGTCAGCGGCGTGAGTCGACTGTCCCATCTCTTCCAGTGCCGCCCCCTTTTCTTGGATGGTGCTTGGGTGTTCAGCTGTCTTAATATTTTCGAGCAGTTATGTATGTTTATGCAGACAGGTAACTTTGATGTAGGCCTATCCTAATTCTCCTGTTTTCTGCTTTTGTTGATCGTCTTTGTTCGCTGCTGTAAGCTTCTCTATTTCTTTAGGTTAGATCAATGCTGGTCGTAAGTCAAGATGGACAGCACATATGTTAGTCACCAAGTCATATAGTATAACCAAAAATGTAGTTTCAAAAAATTCAGGATATTTCATTCCATGCCGGTCTCATAGTACACTATAAAGACGATGCGTTCCTGTGCTCTACGCTTGATGATGTGTGTGGTATGTGTTCCAAAAACTCCTATGCTCAACGTTTCCGGGGGATTGTCAAAAATGTTCCCTGTCCTTTTTGTCCGATGCTGGTTGTCCGAAATGCCTGTGCCTGTGCCAGTGTCCATGCTGTTCCAGTTCCAAAAAGAAATACGAAAATGCTAAAAATTCTGTTGCGAAAAAAGCATGATGTTCTGATGCAATAACCAAAGCTGAATAGACGGTAATGCCTGTCTTGGATGATGAAAATGCAAAAAACAACCACCCCTGTGGACGCTTCCATTCGTCATTATAAATATATCGTGGGTTCTCTAAGTGAGAAACAATCACCATTATGACCGCCGCTGTTACTTCTTCCGTTTGACAGCCCCTTGTTTAAATCGTGTTCTCCCCTTAATCAGGCTGTCGTTGTTCATGTTTCCCCGTAATGTATCGTACGCCGAAGACTGCTCATTAACTTGAAGCTACGGCCCGCGAGATCTCGCTCTTCATAACGGCCAATCGCTCCCGCATATCTAGCAGATCTGCGAGCTTGTCCTCGGGGGGTTCCTTTAAGGCCGCGATCTCCCAATGCAGCGCCTCATACCGCTCGTAATATTTCGTAAACATCTTGGCCTTCATTAGAATATCCTTCGGCACGCGTTGCTTCTTGTTCGGACTGGACTGCGAGGAATATTGGTCTGTATCCCGCTCCTTCCGCTTCTTGGGCTGACTGGCACTAGGCGAGATGCCATTTGTCGTACCGTTAGGTTCACGCTCGCGTTCTCGTTCCCGCTCCACGTTACGGACCTGGGGCTTGGGCTTGGGCTGAGGGGCCGGCTGGTCCTCGAAATCGGAGGCATTCGTTGGCGGCGAGGACGCAAGGGGCGATGACTTGGCGGGCGAAGTGTTCTTACTCTTCATGGAGAAATTCGAAGATTGCGTCCCCATTCCGGTGTTCCTCGAACTCTGGCTTGCGTCCGATGGGCGGTGCTTCAGAACAGTGGTGGAAGAGAGTGGCTTGGTGAGCTCCTTTGGCTTAATTCGCTTGCTGAGAGGTGCTCCAGAGCTCGAGCTGCTGTCGTCATCTTCACGGGCCCTTTTCTGTGATGTTGGTGCCGGAGGCTTGGGTACAGGTCGGGGTGCCCGGACAAGAGGCTTCGACTTAGGGGCGGGAGCAGGTCTTTCCTTCGGCTTCTCCTTTGGTTTTTCCGCCGTCTTGTCCGCCGGCCTTTCGATTCGCCTTTCTACGGGTTTCTCAATGGGCTTTTCGACCGGTCTCTCGATAGGCTTCTCAACTGGCTTGGGCCTCGACGCACTTGAGCTGGTGCTTGACAGCGGCCTCTCGTCCCCGCTGCTCTCCGAGTCGATAACCTTCTCTTCGGAAAGGAACTTTCTTCCCTTCTCTTCCATAGCCTTGGCCTTGGCAGCCGGCTTCTTCGGCGCGGGCTTCTTGGGATTGCTTGAGAAAAGGCGTTTCGTCTGCGCTTCACGCTCGCTGACCTTCTTCGTTTTGCCTCCTACTGGTTGCGAATTGGATCGTGACATGGCCTCGCCCTTTGCCTTGGTAGAATCGGCATCGCTCTTGTTTCCACCCTCGTCGGTCTTCTGCGCCGATATTCGAGCGACAGGGGTAATGTTTCCCTTCGCAAGAGTCGCCTGAAGCTTACTGAGGACAATACCCTTGCCTCGTTCCGCGGGGGCAAGTAGTCTCTCCCATTCAGGTGCGGACGTCGGAATGCGTTGCTTGTCATACTGTTTAATGGCATTGTCGATGGCCGCCGTGCGATCGTCGGGGTTGCGATAGTCATAGTTCCATACGTCCAGCTCTTTCCAGTACATCTTCTTCAAACTCCACTTCTTGGAAGATGCGTCATAGTTCGCGACCTTCTCAACGGTAGGTTTTAGATCTGATTCAGCACCCTTCCAAACTTCTGCTAAGTAGTCGTATGTTTGGTCTCTCGATGCTAGTTCGTGGACGAGAATGGCCCTCTGGCTCTTGTTCTTCTCGAGTAGCTGTTGTGAGGCGGAAAAGGCTGGATTCGGCGAGGAGACTCCATTGAGCGCGGGACTTGAAGGCAGTGACCGTGTCGTTGAGCTCGATAGCACGCTTGCCATAGCGGATTTTCCGGTAGGGAGAGGCTTGGCCTTGGTAACTCGCTTGGCATCCTTGGATATGCTACTGGAGGACTTGGTTGTTGGGAAATTGGGAGGTTTATTTAGGATACACATGGTGGGATTCGGTAACCGCTGTGCTTTGTTGGGTGCGTCTTCGGGTTTCGTAAGATACAAGTCGTAGTTGTATGAATTGGGACTTGTTTTGACTTTCTGTTCCTTCGAGCCGAAGTGGAAGCTCTGCCAATGAAAAAGGTTAGGACAGTCCGGTTGATTATTCATGTGATTATTCAATTGTATGTATTGGAGTGTTTGTTCATATTGTTTAGGTACGTAATCTTTCTTTTCTTCATAGCGTAGTAGTCGACGAGTTGCTATTCTGCCCAAGCTTGTGGTATACCAGTATCTTATGTAGCTGCTTATTATGCAGCCCCGATTGTGGACAAGGGCAATGGCATCGATTAGAGAAAACAGCAAAACGGCAAACTTACAGGATTGCTCCCCAGCGTCAATTCGATCTCCTGGCCCCCTTGTACGCATTTTATCATGTCCTCAATTACGCTATCGCTTAAGGTGATGCCAAATGCTTGCAACGGCATGTAGTCGCTCGAGTTAGCCGAGCTCTCCAGGAGGAGGCCGGTGTCAGGAACCGCCAGAGCCGACATGTTGCAGGGTTCGTATACGCCGGCTATGTAAGGAATAATAGATGTGGGTTAGAGAATAAGTGATGTTGGTATAGAGAAGTCTGCTATGACAATGGTAGCTCGTGTGGTGGTTGTCGAGGCGAGACACCTGCACGAGTTCTGCACCCAGCCAGACTATTAGAGTCCAACTTGACAATGACCCGACTTCTCATGCAGCTCCGTCACATGGCTCTGTAGGACTTGAAGATGTTTGACGATGCAGACGAGAAGGAGAATAAGTAGGGAGTAGGTGCGAGAGTGAGCTCCAGAGCAGAATTGCAGAACACACAAGAGGTGAGGAGAAGTGTGTAGTAGAGAGAAAGTATGGGAAGTACGAGGTCGTACGGAATGGTCTCGTTGAATCTTGGTCAAGAGGAGAAAGAAGGGAAAATGAAGGCACAGATGGATGGATGGATGGATGGGGTGGGATGGTACCTAGTGGTGGAGCATGACGGGGGTGGTCCCAGAAAGTACTGTGTAGGTACCGCGCTTGCTTAGTTCATCCCGTCCTCCTCAGCCTGGAAACTAAACCTTATTAGTAAGAGTCACTTATTTCCACTCAAAGGCTAATGGGCTTAGCGGCCGTGGCCTGCACTGTGAAAGGAGCACTGAACAATCTCTAAACCCCAAACAAGACAATAGGAGGCCGTTCTTTCTACTGTACTCAATGTTATTAAGGATTAAGGAGAGCCAAGGTCCCCGCTGTTGGCAGCTAAAACAGACATTTGCTTCGGCTTCAAACAGCATTCTGTCTACATGTAGTGCTGAATTTTAATAGAAAGTCGGAGGCAGACACAGCCCGGATATTATTAACTGATACCTGAGATCTTGTACGGGAATACGAAGGTACAGGGCGCACAGTACAGTATGTAAGGCAAACCGGCTGCAGGACCCAAGCACTCCGTCGGTACATCCACGATACCTGATACTTTGTACTTGGGCTGTGTGAGACAGGGGTTCTGGGATTTGCGGATGGGCAGTTGCATGCATTTTCCCTTGGACGAAGCGACCAGTCACCGTCCAGGTGCAGTCATTCAAGCCAAGTTACTGGGGCAGAGGTCTCTAGCCACCAAGCACATACGGCTCAATTATCTACTGTCAATGTCATTGTTCTTGTCCTACTGTGCCGTGGTGTATTGTGCATTGGTGTATCGTAGCTTCGATGTGGTACATGCCTTACGCAGAAGTGTAGTGTGATTCAAAGAGCGGATCTACTAGCCGAACGTGGTTATTTCTCTTGGATACCATCTCGCTATTGTCCGTCCGCCGTCTATTTTGATACAAGGGGGAAACTCTCCTGGGCCTTTCTACGTCTTCTCAGTGTAATAACAACACCAAGCAGATAAGACCAATGACTCCCTACATTTTGACTCCGTATGAATCATTGGCCGGTTTTGCTAGTGACGAAGGCAAAGTCGAGCGAACCCTGGTGCATGATACAGTTCAGTTGGTACCTGTCTGACCAAAAGGGATCTAATGCTGGGAACCTCCACGACCTAAATTACATCATTTTGGCTTGGGCGCTGGAGCACACATAGCAGCAGCAAAGCATTGTATCGCGCTGCGGCTCATACCTTTTGCTACTAGTGTAAAACACAGGGCAATGATGTGGTAAAAGGCAAGCCAACTCATCACTAGTATCCATTCAATATCAGATGATAACTGACAGTGTTGCAGAGAAATTCGGTGAATGTTCTCGTCAAAAAGGCATTCAGTCAACTTGGGTTGATACGCACAATCGGTAAGGCATCGCGGATGAAGCAATGGGCAAACTAGTAGGTACATCCATGCTTAGTTGTCAGGCCCAAATACGAGGCCAAATAGGACAACCCTTTTGTCAATGCTGTGACACTTGGGTTTTTCTTCATGTTAGGAGCTCGCCCTATGCCTATGTACGTAAGGAGGTTCATAATCTCGCTGGGCTGTGTTTGCGGATTGGGAATGCTTCATGTTGATTACTAGATCGCCAGATTACAAGATTACCTACAAGGTCAGGCAATGTTACCATCTTTTGCCGCCTTTTGCCATCTTCAACATCGTAACGTCCAAGAGCGGCAATTCCTAAGCTGCGGTGAAGCTCTGATAAGTCATCAATAGGCAATGCAATTCTGGTGGTCAGCAGGTTGGAAGTGCAGCTATTCTCTGCGCGCCTGACGACCCCGGCCAGGCTGATTATTCCAGGGCGTCGCCTGTACGAATCAACGTAGCAGATATCAGATTTTCCTGGCAGTTGGATCATGGACCCCAAAATGGTTCGCCAACGTGCTGACATGCAGGGCTCTCGAATCCCGATTGGGCATGATATGTCATTCTGGATGACGGTCAGAGCCAATTGAGACGGGACCAGCGGCATCAGACAGTCATAAAATTCGCTGGAGTTTACTGGAGTGTACAATGTATGTCCCAGATCTGACTGAAACAATAGAGCTTATGCTCTGCAGCGCTGTGGTTTTTTTTTTTGTTCGTCTCCGCGGTGGCGGCGACTGTGCGTATTGCCCAATCTCGAGTGAGTACATACCGGTAGCTGTCATTGACTGGAGCCGATTTGACGGGAACGCCGTAACGTCAGACCATCCCACCAACGACTTCGGCCCTCTTATTTATTATCAAATGTCAATTATTTTGTGTCTTGGATTGGGCGGGAGAACCTTGGCCGTGTGTGCATTTCATTGCTTGGACTTGGGTACTACATGTAGTTGGTAGCCATGGCATGTTCAAGTGATCAATGCCCTTCTTTCGCCCTCACGCGATGGTGTGAGGAAGAACAGGCGGCGATGGATCTATTTACAGAAGGTTCAGTTGAAACTTCCAGGTACGACGGGGGATGGCCCATAAGAGGTAGCTGTCTATGTATCGTCCATGTACACTAGCCGAGGGAGCTCTCCACTCCCTTTCTCCACCAATGGATTTCGCTCCGGGCGGTGGGACCTGGATAACACAGCACATAGCCTACATCCATACATGTACCTGCCCAGCTACCGAATCTTCAAGCCATTACACATGTGAGGGACTCTGGGCGTGCCTGACAATCTCACCAGATTGGGACTCAATTCTGAATTGACAGCTTTCCCCAACATACAGACGCCAATTCATCATAATGGTGCCATGACAAGAACATTGAAAGTTTGCAAGGGCCAACATTAACACGCCAAGTACGCAAAGTGGAATTCCACACTCAGATCTAAGACGTAGACGATGATTTCAATGGTCTCAGCTAGTGAGTACGATCAAATGATGAATGATCGATACAGAATAATAGCACGGTATCCCGGTTATCGTGCCAGACCAGAAAGGGACTGTTGAAGCGAGAGATAAGTCATGGTAGGTTGCACATTACATATTAAGTAGGATATCTGGGAGTCAGCGTTAACCTTAGCATAATAATATTGGCAATCAGCGCCTCTAGCGATGAAACCGCCACACCTCGCAGAGTAGAGGGTAGAATGGTCGGTGAGTAAGCGACCCAGTAACCTTTACACTATGCTGGAAAAGCCAAAGTTCCTCGGTATATCTTTTTTGATATGGTCAAGTTTCCTGGGGTAAGGTACCTGAGGCTAGCTGAGTGATATTATGCCCAGACACCGCTCAGCTGATACGAAGCACGACGAAGGCCAACCCGTCTATCAAGAAACTATTGTATACCTCCATTTAGGTAGGTATATTGTTTTGCTCATTTGCAGATCAAGAAAAACATGTCGATAGATACCCAGGTTAGCTTAATTGTCATCAATATCACTCGTAGTGAATACATGTATGCAACACGGTGCGATAACAGCTTACGTGCCACGGCTCATCGCTCATCGCTCTCGCTAGCTACCTGCAGGTCATCCACGCGAGAATCTGCACGGGCTGCTGGATACGCCACGAGGGACCGACGACCGAAAGGAATTGGAAATTCCGTCTGGGTAGGTAACATGGACGTGGCGTTCTGCCCCACACACCTATTTACTCACATAGGGGACTGCCCTTTCAGCTCTTTGCCCATATTGCTATCCCCGCGGTTGACGAATACGGGAGGACGTACGATACTCAAATCACTGCTTTCCACGTTATCGGGAGTCTCAATCCAATATACATATCGCCCGGGGAAAAGGCAGCATGTCGTCACTAGCCATCAATACAAATTGTAAAGCCCATCGTACAGTGTCGGTGCGGCCAGTCAGACGTCCGAGAAGGGCTAGTTGATGCGGTTGCGTTGCAACAGCATACATCTGCGCTGGAAGGGCCGGTATGCGGCAGGATTTGGCCTGCCAGTTCGTGCTAAGTCAACCGACTGTACGTACAGACGCACACACACACACACACACACCCTCTTCCCATCGACGTTTCATCCCACCAATCCCGGATTGGCATCTTGCATTTTGCAGAAAAGTCGCAGACAAAGCTCATTAGTTAAACTCATGTGAGTGCCCGTGCCCTCGTTCCAACCAAAAATGAGGTCCGAACCGCGAGATCTGTACGCCAGATTATCAGTCGATTACTTAATTGCTGGATGCTGTAATCAGGCTTGGTCAGCGTGATTTTCCCTGTTGTTGCCCAATTCCTTCGCTGATAAGTTGTCCCTCTGTACAAATTGCTCGGTAAACAAAGCTAAGACGGAAATCGTTTCTTTTCGGCCGACGCTTTTGCTTATTAGTCGGGAAACGAAGTACGCCAGAGTACCTAGGCAGGTATAGGCTATCGGCTATTACATATATGGTTAACTCCCACCAAGCTAGAGTCCACAATAGCTCTTTGGGGGGTCCAGATCTAAGACTATTTCTCCAGAGCGAGGTACTCCTCATTCTCGAGCCATAGAGAGTTTTGGCTAGGAATTATATATACTTCTAGCTCTAGGGGGATTTTTGACGTGGCAGAATGGAAAACATGATGCTGTCAAAGTTTCTTGTCCTAGGCCAAGGCGTGAGATCGCAGCTCCTACCCAAAACTGATGATGCGGAGGACGGGTACCTTGCTAGGCAGATTAATAAAAAGTTATTATTGGGTACATGTATGTCGAAGGAAGCGGGTTGCGGGAATGCAAGCACTTGTCGAGATTGTCCGAGTGCCCCGCCGTCACATCCTCGATCCATCCCACTAGACCCGATAACTCCAGATGGACCTCGTGGGATTCTCCGGTCTGGTATGAACCGGTGGATGCCATGGAGGGTAGCAATAGCTTTGCATGTAATGTGGCCTCGAAGTTCAACAGACCGGGTTTGCACCACCATCTTGAGTTAATAGATTCTATATAGGCATCGTTGAGTGCTCCCTTGACCACGCCATCGAATCTTATATCGAGCCAAGTTTGTTTGCTATGACCTGGTGGCTTGGCTTGGCATGGCTGGATTTGAATTGGGGCGTCGGTCCCAGAATAAGCAGTGTCTAGCGATAAACTAAAGCACGAGCTATCAATAAGTTATCGTCAATTCTACGTGTACATATAGTTCTAGGACCCTGGTGCCGTCATAAAGCATAAACAGCCAAATCGGACAGATTCTCTCGGAGCGGTGCATGGAATTGTTCCATGGTGTACATTCGAGTCTTTTTGTTACATCCGTCTTGACCGGTGGGCGGGCGGACGGGCGGAATTCGGGAAGAGGAATGTTGGCACCCCCATGGGCTGTAACATCCAAGTAGAACTGGAACTGCCTCTACAAAAGTCTACATACAACCCATACGACCCATACGCACACCCACACACTTGGACACATGCGGGAGTAAGGTGATAAACAAAGTTCGGTAGTGCGACACCGGGGCGGTCCCTCTCCCATGGCGCACTGGTACCTCACAATACGTAAGACCCCAGGTTAAACTAGCCCCTCTTTAGTACACGCAATACTAATCTACACACCTCAATTAGTAACACGGAGTATTCGTGATCGTCTTTTGGATCTAACCTTGGAAACCACACAACGTAATATATTGCTTACGTAGGCTAATGACTCTAGACTCGATCTGAAAGTTTATTGTCCCTGTGACTTGTGTGTGAGGTAGGTATGGGATAAGTTATAACCGAATGAGGCGTAGTAGTATTTACCTTGTATAGAGGATTTGCTGTCCTACAGTTACATGTAGTATAATCTGATTCTGCTACCTTTTGTCTTGTTCTTCAATTTTCATATATCCTCGAAAAGGTTGTAGGAGTTCAGGTTGGGAAGCAGGGGAAAGGATTTTAAGAATTGGACGATCTCCTCCCCTTGACATTTAAGCTTAATCCCTGCTTCTGGGATCTATGGACAACTTTTGACAGTTGCCGGTTTCTGTAAAGGATCTAGGGCCAAATCGGGCAGGGTGAAACTGTTGTCCCATCATCTACATCATTCAAAGACATTTTGAGCTACTAGCGGAGAGAAGAATCTTGGTAGTTGTTGCGTTTGCGATGGTTTCGGAATTTCTAGTCATACTCATACAGAACACTCAATTGAGCTCTAGAACGCTTTACACTACATATTCCCTATTTGCTATGCTCAGATTGTCTTCTCTATGGATGGTTTACGGAACGATGATGTATGGGGACCTATGTCGATATTATGATTTAACTACCAATATTATGGGTTGCATTATCATCTCCTTCGCGTCCTTATGACTGCTTTCCTTGCAATCATATTGATCACGAGTATCGATGCCTTCAAGGGCTCTGTCCGCGAAAATAGCAAGATAGCTAAACGTAAATAATCGCTCTACTGGGTCTTAAACAGCAGAATGGCACAGTGACCCAGGTAGAAATAGATGAAGTGTTTCGTCTCTGTAAGAATGTCAGATCACAAACGAACCACATGACCAATACGAGTTCGGGATATAAAGGGCATACCATGGGTAACGAAGCTTCCGAAATTCCGTCCCACGATGCAATGCCAGGTTGGGCCCTTCCGCTCGTCGAACTAGAAATCCAGATTTAGTATCGTCCCTGATAATCACGACGCTGCTAGGAACTAGATTCCGTAGACAAACATACTGTACGCTTGATGTGCTGCGCGATGTCCTTCTCGATGGTGTATTTGCCCATGGCTTCTTGGGCTATCCAATTGACGTCAGAACATATTTATTCATAGCTCTTGACGCTGATACGTACCGACGTCTATGGCTTCCTGCTGCATATCCTCCGTCTGTTGCCGTCTGTTAGCTCATGCTGAAACCCTTTATACCCATGGATAATTCTAACCATATCTGCTGACTTGATCTGGGCTATCGAGCGAGTGGACTTATCAGCTAAATAATTCCTTAATAGGGGTGTAGGTATCGAAACGGACCTTCGAGCTTGTCGCGGTTTCCAGCGGGCGGGGGGGATTGTTGTTCAGCCATGTTCGCAATTCGTAGAGTCAAGTGCTATGGTGGTTTTGTAATTCTATTGCAATGAAGGTAATCAGTGAACACGCCTTTGCTTGTTGAGTATCAGAGTGCGAGATGGCTAGTAATCGCGAAGGAGGAGTATTGAAATAGGTCAACATACCAGAGCCAAAAGCTTAATGGAGGACAAGTAGCAATAACGGTGTTCTGAGCTATGACGATTGTGGAGGTTGCGATTGAAGCTACGCCAAGCTGGGTCAGTCAAGTCGGCGGTGAGGTTCTTGAATGCTTGCAAGGCGGAAGTTTAGTGCCCAAATGTCGCGTGTTTGGCAATTCGAGCATTCGAGAAATCGAAATGCGGGTTGTTGCGACGATCCTCCATCATTGGTCCCTGGGTCCCTGAGGATTACTTAACCCCTGTCGCAACATTTGCTCCTATTGGCTGGATATCCAGGCACGGACCACTAATAGCAGCTTACTTAAGCCAACTTTAGGTTCTGGGGCTGAAGAGCCGCAGGTGGGACATTGTTAACCACGTGATGATAACAGCTTAGTGCCTCTGATATGGAAATTTTGTAACTTTTTTTTCCCTCCTCTTGCTCTCCATCGCTGCATCTTCATCGTTTTTCTTGAGGGCCGACTTCAGTTTCGCAGAAGTGATTGACTCGACGCCTATTTTATATGTCATTCATGACTTCATAGGCATACTTTTTGCCAGTACTCATCATGGATTCGTCTCGAATCTTCGTGAAAGGTCTGCCACCAAATCTCAATGAGGCCGACTTGCGCAAGCACTTTGCGTCAAAAGGTCATATCACAGATGTGAAGCTGATACCCCACCGAAGGATTGGATATGTCGGCTACAAGAGCTCGCAGGAAGCTGCTGAGGCAGTCAAATACTTCAACCGTTCCTTCGTACGAATGTCCAAGATAGCTGTCGAGTTGGCAAAACCTGTCAGTACGTTTGGTCGAAACATCAGTACGCATTAGCCTAACGTCGCTTGCAGATAGCAGATCCTTCCTTAATAAAGGCGAAGGAAAGAAAAAGCAAACCAACTGCTGCTACAGAGACTACTCTGACGACCAGGACTAAGCACTCTTCGGAACCCGAAGCAAAGCCCGATAATGCGAAGAAGAGGAAGCGGGATGGACTCGACGAATCTGATCCGAAGCTCCAAGAGTTTCTAAATGTTATGCAGCCTGCTAAGGCTCCCATAAGCAAAGTACATGGAATTGGGACAGACGTTACGGAGGAACCTCCTACGAAATATTTAGCTGTCGAAGAGGGAGCATCTGACGACGAATATGAGGTCGTGCCAAGCAGACGAAAGAAGAGCCAGCCACCAGAAAACACAAAACTAGCAGTGACCGCGGTCGATAAAACAAGTAGTCAACCCCTGGGGGTGGCTGAGATAACTGAAGAATCTCCGAGTGAACAAGCAATGCCAGCTACTACTAGCTCCACCGCAACGGCTACCCAAGCAGCTGCTACGGATGACGACTGGTTACGATCACGGACAAATAGGTTACTTGATCTGGTTGACGATGAAGATGTCGTGCCTACTATTACACCATCAGCGGATCTTCCGTCTGTACCATCAAACCAGGCAGAAGAACAACCCGAAGTTGTTGATGCAATTGTCGATGAAGATCAAGACATGAGCGATGCAGATCCTCAACCAGTTTCAGATGAGCCTGATGCAGACACAAAAGATGAGGCTCTTGAAACCGTTCGCAAGACCAAGAGATTATTCGTACGGAATCTGCCGTATTCCGCCACAGAAGACGATCTTAGATCATACTTCAAGCGATATGGCGATGTGGAAGAGGTAAGATATTCCCATTTTTCTATTATGTTTCTTTTTTGCAATGATGAACCCCAGATAGGGACAGCTGATACCAAATGGTATCTGATGAGAAAACCTGGGCCAGTATTTTAGTAGATGCTTCGTGTCTGAGCACCCATCCCTTATTTAGTAATCTCGGCCTGTTACACTTTCATTCCTGCTAAACCCAAGAATAGGTACACGTGCCAATGCAAGACTCGAACAACAACCGCGGAATCGGCTTTGTTTTATTTACTAGTCCAGATGATGCGGCTCGAGCATTCCAAGCAGATCGCACCTCTTTCCAGGGAAGAATATTGCATGTTCTCCCATCCTCAGCAAAACGCGATCACAATCTCGATGAGTTCGCACTGTCCAAGTTGCCGCTGAAGCAGCAAAATCTCATCAAGAAGAGGGCCAAGGCGGCGGAGTCGAGATTCAACTGGAATTCACTTTACATGAGCCAGGATGCTGTAAATGCATCAGTTGCCGATCGTTTGGGGATTTCTAAAGCAGAACTGCTTGATCCAACTAGTTCTGACGCTGCCGTAAAGCAAGCCATAGCTGAGACCTCAACGATTCAAGACACTAAAGCCTACTTTGTGGCTAACGGTGTTGATCTGAATGCCTTCAAGTCAGGCCTTCGAGGTGATACGGCTATTCTAGTCAAGAACTTCTCATACGGTACTACAATCGAAGAGATCAGAACTCTCTTCGAAGAGCACGGTCAGGTATTGAAGGTGCTTATGCCGCCTACAGGGACAATAGCTATTGTACAATTTGCGCAGGCTCCTCAGGCTAAGGCAGCTTTCGCAAAGTTAGCATACCGCCGGTTCAAGGAATCTATTCTGTTCCTTGAGAAAGCACCCAAGAACTTATTTGTGGGTAAGGAACTGCAACAAGAGACGACCCAGGCCAATAAGGAGCCTGTCGCTGCGAAGAAGCTATCCGTCTCGGAGTTGTTGGAACAGGACAATCAAGAACCTGTCGAGACTACTTCGCTATTTGTGAAGAACCTTCATTGGGACACCACTACTGAGGAGCTTGCAAATGAATTTAAGCATCTTGAAGGGTTCAGATCAGCGCAGGTGAAGACTAAAAAGGATCCCAAGAAGCCCGGTCAATTGCTTAGCATGGGATTCGGATTTGTCTCATTCTCTAACAAGGAGAATGCCGAAGCAGCTCTAAAAGTCATGGATGGCCATGTACTTCGGGCGCACAAGCTTCAAGTTAGGGCTTCGCATCGCGGTCGCGACGCTGCCGAAGAGCGAAGACAAGAGGACAATGCCAAGAAGGCGGCAAACCAAAGAACAAAGATCGTAATCAAGAACGTCCCCTTCCAAGCCAATAAGAAGGACATTCGGATGCTTCTAAGTACTTATGGCCAGCTCAAATCAGTTCGCATACCCAAAAAGTGGAATTCTACAAGCAAAGGTTTCGCTTTCGCGGAGTTTGTCTCTCCCAAGGAGGCAGAGTCGGCATTGCTGGCCTTACAAGATACCCATTTATTGGGACGCAGACTTATCCTTGACTACGCAGAGGCAGAAGCAATTGATCCAGAAGAGGAAATAGCGAAGATGCAGAAGAAAGTTGGCGGTCAGGCTAGCAAAGTAGCCCTGCAACAACTCACAGGGGGAAGCCGTAAAAGGGTTAACCTTGGAGGGGAGGAGGACGAAGGGGAGTTCTAACAGGTAATTAAATGTGTCTATACTTCCGATTCCGTGCCTGATTATACCACTGAAGGAGTTCAGGCGTTGCCACGTTAGGATCTAGGGGCGCCGTGGTTCGTTGTGTCATCCCTTGACAGGGAGGCGGCCGCATTAACGAATCTGGGGCCGCTTTTTGATTCCAGGAGTTCGGGATCACAATAGCTTGCAGATACAACCCCTCCTTCGAGTGACTTTCGCAACCCCTCCCGTTTGAATGTCTACAAGTCCTAGACCTGATGATCTTGTATGGGTACGTTAATCAAAGTCACATTCCCCCCGCAGAGCTCACAGGCACGTCTACTCTTGACGGCCCGAGACGGGGTAGAGGAAATCGCCATAATAGCAAATTGGAGAGCATTCCCGCGGTGAGTCTGCTATTGTTCTTCGTTCTTATCAAATCGCAGTCTCCTTGCGTGCCGACTGCACGCACCCCCATGCAGAAGACGTATCGCATCTATCTTGTTATCTCGATCTTGTAGATCCTGGCATCTACTATTTGGAGCATTTTCTTCAAGGCGCCCTTGAGAGCCTCCTAGCGGGGGTGTCTAGGGTTTGAGTGTTCCAAGATTTCTTCAGGGCACGTCTATTGCTGCCCTCCTAGATAGTTGAGTAACGACATGCTGGTAAATAAGATCTCTATAAGATATGGTGATCTTCTCTTCCATACCAATACCTCTGTCCAGCAAACTATCTCTAGTCATAATCGTAATAGGCATTCTCTTTTGCCACTGCCATTCCTTTACACATATCTTGTTCTGCTCCCCAGCGTTCTTGGGCTCTCTCGAGGCATTCTCTAGAATTCTCAATCCTTTCATGAAGCATTCTTTTTGTCTTTCGTCATACCCATCCCAATGGAGCAACCTCGACCTGTCCTACCCTCCCAGAGATATTCCCCGACATCAGACTATGCGTACGAGACAGATCATGAAGTGATGCCCATGACAAGGCAACCTCTTGGTGAATCAACAGGCAACGTTCAACCACATAATCTTGCTGCTTTGGCTCTGTGTAATCACTCCTTATCACCACCTATACATCCTATACCAACACCACCTATAGTCCCTACACAGGCTCTGACCTCGAGTTATGGGACAAGCCTACGAGGCGGACGTTCTTTACACCGAGATGTATCATTACGAGACTCGCCAATGGGTTATCCACGGGGCAGCAAGAACCCCATCTACGCGTACAAACACTTCGCAGATTATCGTAATAAAGTAATGCAAAAGGAGCTCGAGAAGGAACAACCGATATGGCCGTTATGGTTAGAGGATGCCTTTCTCGACGGTAAGCTACTCTCACCTACCAGTGCAGCATAGCCCAACACGGCCCCTGATGCTTCTCGACTTCTCGTGCTGACCCCTCTTCTCAGCTCTCCTATTAATTCCGCAGATGGGCCGGAAGAAGTTTAGCTCAAAGACTATTCTGTACGGACGTAACATGCTCATCACAGAGTATCTATGGATATACCATTGGCTGCTGCACCCCCCGCAGAACGGCGAGGKGATTCCGAACAGACAACAAAGAGAAAAAGGGCCGGATGGCAAGCCCCATCCCATGTACAGGGGAAGGAAGCAAGTGTCGAGTCACATCCAAGTACTGAAGGGTTTCTTCGCCACGTTGGTCACTTGTAGGCAAACTCCTCTCTAAGCCCTTTGCCATTATTGGATGTGTAGGAATCTTAGCTGACCATACTATGAAGTCCACTTCATCTTCCCAAGCAAAAGGGATGCCAAGGAAGAAGACCGGAAGCTGATAAGGGAAGATGACGACACGGAGTCCTTCAAGAACAATCGGGTGCTCATCTCCATCGCTGATGGTCGTTTACCCGACGAACGGCCCAATTACGAATATTTCGCCCGCCTCTTGAACGCGGATAACGATGTCTTCCTACGACCTAAGCAATGCTGGATCTTCGTCTCGTCATCTCAAGTTACTCTGAAGGAGAAGCACGTCAAAACAGATGACGGCACTACGAAAAAACAAGTCTCAGGGTATACGCCTAACGGTCAATGGCTCGGAGAAACTGACTATCCACACCTCAAACTGAACGATGGCAAGGACTATAAAGACCTGCCCCGAAATGGTGATCAGCCAACTGTACTTCTGCACGAATACACCCGATCGCTAGCGCAAAAGGAGTCATCTTCCATCAAGGAAATCTCCAACCGATGGGATGTCCAATTCCCCGAGCTCAAGGAGAAGCTTCTCGCCGCACTAGACGACACGCACCCATCTGACGAGCGCACATCACGCTGCGTAGTAGGACCCTGTGATACGTTCCACTTCGAGGTGACGTTGGATCTGCACGCCACATCCAAGTTCCCCGACGGCTCGGAACTCAACGGTATGGTGGAACTGTCGATCAATAGGCCCGAGCTCCATAACCATAGCTGGCGGTCCGTGACCTCGGTCGTAAAGCCCGAAGATCTGCACATCTCCGGCGCCGAGCCAGACTTCTGGGACTGCGCCAACCCTGTCGAGGTCATCGTCTCGCACCGTGTCGGATGCAATGGCGTCGGGCGGTGCGATTGCGCCTCTCGGGGCAGCCGCGATACTATCGGCGTCCCGTTCCCGGCTGCGAGCTGGGCTAATACTTTTATCAAGCTGGCACCGTATGTGACCGCCGAGCGGGAGCGTAGGGATCGCAAAGGTCAACATGAGTCGCATAAGGGACATCGTCCCTCTCGTGCCGACCGTGAGACCGCGCGGGTGAAGAAAGAAGAAGACAATGCCAAGGCAGGCACCGCCAAGACGCATACACCCAAGGAGCTCATGTCACAGGTCGCTATGTACCAGGAGATCTGGTCAGCACCTAATGATGGCAACAGTAGTTCTAGTAGTGGTAGCTCAGAGGGCGGCAAACGCGGGTGGACACGCCGCGCCGTCATCCTATGGACGTTCGTGCCTGTTCATGACCACACAGATGAGAAGGGCAAGACGGTGACCGTAGCCGCGGGCACAAACTGGAAATTCCTGACCAAATTCGACCCTACTTCCGAGTACCACCAGCAGCGCGCCTACCTAACGGGTACGCCATCAGTATCCCGCGACAGCGTCATGTCCCCGAATCCCGGGTACCAAGCCCATCTCAATGCCACCATGCACGAGAACCTAAGCGCAGCATACGACGCGCCTCCCGTCCTGGCATCCAACGCAGGTCTACCAAGCCAACCGCATTCGCATCGCCACCAACAACATCAAAGCCAACAAAATCAACGTCAGCATCAGGGGCACTCCCACCCCCAGCACGCGCACATCCCCGCGGGGTTAGATCTTCTCAACGTAAATGTCGACGGCTTTGATAACGGGCTCGTAACGCCGCCTCCTACGGCTTCTCTCACAGGCGGATACCCGCATAGCTTTGATGGCAGCGGGAGTGCAGACTCCGCGCTGCATCACCATCTAAGCTTCATGTCGGATGGGAACGGTGCTGCGACCGCTGACGTACCGAATGCTGGCGCCAATAGCAATAGTGGTGCCGACTTCCTCTCTGGTCTCGGTGTACCCGTATCCTCGTATGAGGATCCGACTTGGGTTGCGGGCCAGAGCACCGGCACCTTAGCTTTAGATACAACCTGGAATCCCGGGTACGGAGTCAGCTGGGCTGATACAACGGCTCTGACCAGCGCGACTACAAGTGCCGGCACTGGGGAGCCGCTGTGGGCTACGTCCACCACTACCCCAGCGAACGAATCCCGCGATAATAGTCTCAGTGGTGCAAGTTCACATTGGTCTGGCGTCGGAGCAGACGAAAGTGAAACTTCAGCGTGGGCTACCACGCCAGGAAAGACACAGCACTACCAGCACCAGCACCAGCACCAATACCAGCATCTCCAGCATCCGAAGGAATCATGGGCGCCGTGGGATGTCGACACCCAAGATTTCTCGCTAGACCTAGGGGCTGGCAGTACCAGAACAGGCTTGACACCGCTACGGTCTACTCATGCAGCACATCATAGCCAGGCATCGGGACAGGTTGCCGGACGCAAGCGGGGGCGCGCAGACAGCGTGGATGCTGGCGACACGGTGTACCCTGCGCACTCGATGCGGAAGCTTTCGCATCCGCATCCTATCAGCCGCAGTCACAGCCATGGACAGCAGAACGCACCGCCGGCTGTCATGGAGGAGGGCACTTTCTTGTAGTGATCTACAGTATCTACCTACATGTCTACTGCATTAACATCTATATATAAGTAGATGGAACTACATGCCATCACCACTACCGCTACTTTTTTTTTTATCATTTATCGCTATTTCATCCAATCTACAGTACACCCGTTGGCGCTAGCCATATTGGAGTTTGGCCGTTATTCACTTGTATTCATACTGGGACTTCTTTGGGGGGAGGCGTTGGATGGGTATAGGGGTTTTCTCTCGGGCTTTGAAAAGCACCGCTGGTCTTATTTGGAATATTCTGGTTATGGGACGATGGGGAAGGTAACCTTGGTAGTCTCGTGGTCAGCATTTATATAATATCTTTGCAACACAATACTTATGTTCACTTCCTCGTACTTCAGATGATTTGAAACCTCCATCGGAGCAAGTTATATGAGCGATCACAGCAGGAAACTAAGCCAACTAAATACCCGACCGACTCGAGGTGACAGCGAACCATAGGAGATCTTACGTTTCAAAAGTGAATGCTCGGCAGGGGAGGTGGTGATGTCTTGGCGATTCGCAACCATTAGAATCTATTGTCCCTGTCTGCAATGCTACCGCGCGGATCGGCAGCAGGGAATCCTTGCCCCCCTGGCTACTAAAAATGAACGAATAGACGATCACCTCTCTAGCAAGGATGAGCGATGGCAATTAAGCAATGATACAAGGGTGATTGTGAAACAGCCGGTAGAGGTCCAGATGGTGGGAAGAATTACCAAAACCTGCTTGCTGACTATCCCACCCACAATGCGATGCGATTTTTGCGCGGGCGAAAGACTTCAACTCGAAATCTCTCACCACCATGGCATGAAGACTACGTTGTAGACTGTATTTAGGATAAATACGCTGAAGTGTAAATCACTCAATCTCTGATACTTCAGGAGTTCTCGCAAAGTTCACCTTCCGGAATTAAGTCTGACGCTCTTAGCATCTCTCATAGCCTATTGAAGCAAAACAAGGCAGTTTTCTTTATACTCTCAAGACGAGGTAGAGATTATGACTCATGTATCGCAAGCTTATCAACCAACCTTAGAGGTTATCGTGGTATGTAGTTTCAGGATTTGAGTTTGCGGCGCTTAAACGGTTGCACACGGGACTAGTTGGGCGGATACTGCCTATTTTGACGATCAGCCCAAATTGAGCAGCGAGTCCTTAATTTTCGAAGCACAGCGCTTATAATCGCAATACGAAACTATCAGCAAAGATGACAAAGGACCCGTGATGGTCGGAAAAGAAGCTTGCGACAACCTGCTCAAAATTTTTGCCAAGACGGCGGCAATACAACCAACCAACTCGACAAAGGTGGGTGACCCTGGTGACAGTTGCTGTAGCAGAAGTAGAGATCATTTCGCGTAGTTCGCGAGGAATTTGATGGCCTCGACCAGCGACAGTTTCGCATGCCGCAGAGATGAAGATTAGTTGGGTCGCGAGGAAAGGCCGTGGTAGAAAAAACAAGACATGGCTAGCGAGCCGC
Source organism: Hypoxylon sp. E7406B (assembly GCA_000931505.1). Classification (NCBI taxonomy): domain Eukaryota; kingdom Fungi; phylum Ascomycota; class Sordariomycetes; order Xylariales; family Hypoxylaceae; genus Hypoxylon; species Hypoxylon sp. E7406B. The sequence goes on from JYCQ01000087.1 coordinate 203,263, forward strand.
CACAGCGTGGTTGTTCCGTAGCCTCTCGATGCAATGAGGTTCTGTTGCATTTCGTCGCGAACCGGGGTGGGGAGTGGTGTTTGATTGGTCACGATGCAAAGAATCGATGACTGTGGGACGAGGAGACGGGAATTTGCACAGATAATGTGGGGAATTTGGAGCCGCGCTGTCAATTGTCTCTTTGTTCCCGATACCAATTGAACGCACTCTCATTGGTTCCTTGCAGGTCACTTTTGTCAGTTGCACCTGCAAAAAGATACCTTTCGTTATCGTTATCCGTCCACGCTAAGCCTTGAATGGAACATGCCTTCCCGTACTTTGTACATGAACGCCGCTAAATGCCCTGTGCAACTACCATGTATGTACTGATGTCCCCTGCCACATCTTAACCCAAAGCCAACCTTCTTTTACATCCATCTCATCCTCAAGACTGCCCCGGCTAGCAGATAACGCTTCCCGTCCACTGGCGCGCATGAATCATCCACCCAAACAAGAAACAAGCCGTTACAAACAATGTCGGCCTATCGTACTTCTCGTCATCCATACTACTCTGGTAGACCCCAGGCAGAAAATGCCCCATGCCTCCAACCTTGCCGGAAAACTCAGCTATAATCGAGAGGCCAGAACTCTTACATGTTAGTACCTGAGGTTATATCCCGGATATCATGGCTTGTCACCGTATATCTTCAGGCCCCGGCCCATCAACCGGTTCCAGAACCAGATTCTTGTATCATGCGCCAAGTTCGCAGGGTACATTGTACGAATCGATATTCTAGTTCCTAGCTACTCCTGGAGTGATCAAGCGAATATTCGGGTACTTCTGATTTAGATCCTAAGGTGTTAATCAAGTCTTTTCTACATGGGTCCGTGTTGTCTAGACCTCCTATCCCAAACAGTTGTCGAGTCATTAGGAGTCAACAGGAGTCAACCGAGAGCTCACGCCTTGTCTACTCAAGCTAACTGATAGACAAGGTGAGCTGCTGATCGTCCACTTTGGCGCCTAAAACTCATCGGTTATTATTCTTGACAATACCCTGCACTGTTCACCTTGTGCAAGGACCCTAAATCTCACCTGCTCCGATTGTCATCCAACTTCCTTATCGCCGTCAGGTGTTCACCTGCTCACCACACTTTGTTCACGCCGACCTTAGTAGAACAAGTCGTCTTATCCATCCTTTGTTTATTGTTCAACAACGAGGACCATTGTTGACGCCTTGGCACCATCCAATTATTACCCGACGACAAAGGGAATCTCGACTTATTTCTATTCACTACCCAGCTGGTCTGAATACGCCTGCGGCGGCGCGCCTATTACTCATTCGTCTTTGCGTACAATTCACCCACGAATTTGTATTTTCGTTTCTCGCGCAAGCCGCTCAACGTATTATTTGTTTTCTAGAACGACCTTTACTCTTCATAAATCGACTTCGTTGTTCTCCAACAACAAATTTTCAAACCCAACATAAAAGCGTATCTCGAAACCTTTCTAACGTCCTGAAAGGCCCACGCTTTCTAGCTTTTTCTTTTCTTCTACTCGCAGGCGAGACAGCCAAGTCAATTTCAGACAAAGTTTCCTAGTACATTCTTCCAGAACTTATTCACGATGCTTTTCAATAGCATTATCAAATCTCTCGCACTACTTGCGGTCGTGCCCGCAAGCAACGCCCACTCCTGGGTCGAGCAGGTTCGTCAAATCGACAACACCGGCGCCTTCACGGGTCCAATTGGTTATCCAATCGGTTACATGAACCGCTCAGCTCCCGACTTCAACGACAGCTTAGCTCAGAACAAGATCCTGAGTACGGCAACGAACCCACCCGTCTGCAAGCCAAAGGCCAACGCGTACGCTACCGTCAACCGGCTTACAGCAGGTCCTGGAGACTACGTCGCCTTGATCTACCAAGAGAATGGACACGTCACACAGCCTAATCTAACTCCTCGACCCTACCGGGATGGTATTGTGAACGTCTACGGCACTCTTCATCACGAGGATTCGGACGGTATCAACGACGTCCTCAACGCTTGGACAGCCGATGGCAAGGGTGGTAATGGTAAAGGCAAACTACTTGCGACCCACTATTACGACGACGGTCAGTGCTACCAGAATGCTGGACGGAACTTCGCAATTCCTATCTACGCCCAGCGTTTCCACGAGCACGGCTTAGATGAGCTATACTGCCAGACCGACTTCCAGCTCCCCGAGGACCTTCCTGAGCAGGGAACTTATACGGTTATGTGGGTTTGGGACTGGCCACTCATCCAATCCGATACTCAAAACACCACCGAGATTTACACGTCGTGTGCCGAGATCCAACTTGGGCCCGCTAAGGGCGGTAAGAACGCCAAGGTCAAGTTCTCTAAGAGCAACCCGATCCAGAGCGCAGGCATCGCATCTCAGCTGGCAAACCTTATCGAAGCTACCGGTCTAGGAATCGGCCAGAATCCTCCAGCAGCTCCAAGCAGCTCGGCTACCAAGGACCCAGAAACCGAATCTMCCCCCGCCGCCACCAAGTCTTCTGCAGAATCTACTTCGTCGTCGAGCAAAAAGCATCATGATGGAGTCAAGACCGTCACTGTCACTGCGGAACCTCAGACGACTACACAGTGGAAGACTGTTACCGTCAATGCCGATGGCGGCAACACGCAGTCCGAGACTTCATCCACTGCCACTTCTACGCCCGCGCAGCAGACCTCAGCGTCGACCAGCACAAAACCAGGCGCTCCTACGTCCATCGTTCCCGTAACTTCGGTCTCCAAGTTCTTGAAGGCGAGGGCTACGGGACAAGCACGTCGGGAGGCTTAGGGAACAACAGGATTTCAACACTTCAACGATTATGACTCTCATTATTCTGTTTATTCTTGATGATACCCGGTCTGTTTGCACCGCAACCCTTTAGCGTTTATCAGCTTGCACATACATTCGATTCTTTGTTCATACATTTTTCACTTCATCGGAACGCCTGGCCGCGCCACATGAGCACAGTACATACGCACATACAAGATACAAGACCCAAAGTTACATTATGACACAGGAAAGGGCATATTTGGCCGGGAAAGCGTCGGTCTCCGTATGAAAATGAGGAAAATTCGTGTACCTGCCTTGGAAAACACTTTGTAGTTGGAGGACGACTTCTTCTCTAGTAGTATTCTGCAGGCTAGGTCACGAGGTATTTCCAAGGCTACTTATGCCATTCATACGTCAGATGGACATGCATACGAGCAGGCGTTAAGGATTAGGCATTGACGGTATTAAGATTCAGGTCTACACAAAATGCATGGAGGGCAGGTTAGGAAATCGATGGCATTTTCACGGAGTAGGGCGTCACACAGGACATTTGCTAGACTTTGCTTGTACAATACACACACACAATTCAGACTGTCTTGCTATTACTCCGAAGGCGTCTAGTAACATCGTAACCCTTTATAAGCCCTCTCAAGCCACTCCGAACCAATGAGGCGTAACAAATTCCTCGTTATTGGACGCCACAGGATAGACGAGACATCCTCAAGTCCGTCGCCATCGCACGGATCGCGATCGCAGTAAAACACTTCGATTCTTTGCCAGAGGGCTATCAATTGCTCTCCTATCATATACTACTTTATTTAATACGAAATAACGGTAATAAACCATTACCTGATCTATCATTTCGCCTCAGATCTCGCTTGCAGCCAGCTGAATGCAGCCCTATGCAGGTCATTTCTTGGCATCGCATCTTGATAGGTACCTCTCAACTGCGCCCCTTATTCCATGTATACGCCAATCACACACACTCACCCACGACAGCCATACTAAGCCCGTTTTCGCCACCACCGCCTTTGTCTTACAACGGGAATCGTGGTACATACCTACTACCTCTAGGTACGTATGACAGGCTGAGCATATCTTAGGCAGGAGATAGGTAACATTACCCCGTCCACCCATCGCCAGCACAAGCCATCCAATTCACAGCTACGAGACGCAGACCATGCTTCTCTGCGAACTCGCGGGGCTGGAAGGAACGCCGCTGCACGAACTCCTCGCCGCCGACGTCTTCTTTCGATAATGAGAGATTGGGTGGCTCGCGGTACAGCAGGAAGTGGTACCGGTGGGGTTTGGAACTGGGCGCAAGTTAGTATCTGCCAATGATGATCTGGGAATCTGGTGACAAGCAGGCACGTACTCGTCCTCCGGCCCTGGTCCGAGGTACTCCGTCAGTGTCTTGCCCTCCTGCGCCGAGCTCTCACTCTCGCCCTCACCTACACTAGGTTTCAGCCCGCTCACGACCCAGTGCCGCCAGAACGCATACTTGGGGTCGTCTGGAGTGGGCGCGTCGGGATCCGCTAGGATGAGGAGGTACGACGCATCCGACGGAGCTTCCGCTTTGTTCGTCTCGGGAGGAAAGGAGATCCGTGGTGGCGCCTTGCACTCGCCTGCGCGGAAGAAGGTCCCTTCCTTCACGGCCTTGTCCCCGAAGGAAAGGGCTAGTTTCGTCGTTGGCTTGAAGGACGGCGGGATCAGGGCCGCTACAAGATCCGGGGTGAGGTTGGTGGCCGAGAAGGAGGATGTTGGGACCTCCGAGCGCTCTTTTAGGGACATATTGGGTTTTTTTTTTCTTTGAAGAGTTATAGTATGATGAGGATATAATAGTTAATGTCACAGTTGATTAATTTGAATCTATGAGATATTACCATGAACCATGAGGAGATTCGACAACCTTCGAGACGAAGGGTCGCGATGCCCCACTGTTGCGAATGGGAGACTGTTACTGGTGGAATAATAATATTATACGAAGCTCCTGTACGAAGCTTGGCAAGAGACTTACTTCGTCTTACTTCACCTTCCTAATACATATGCCAGCTAGGAGGTAAGCAGCTAGGTTCAACGGTATTGACCGAATGTCTCTACTTCATGTTCTAGTGGTCTTTGTTCAAAATAACTGGCGTATATCGAGATGTGGTGGACGTTGATGAAGAAAGGTTGAAATCAAGCTTGATGTTACGTTTAGCTTTAGATAACTAATGCAATGAGAAGCACCAAGATCACCCTTTTTTATTTCTTAAGCACTAAGCGTTTTTTCACCCGAAAAGGGCCATACAAGTGAAGAGTTAACCATGAGTCCACAGCGGCGATTAAGTACCTCATTGGTCTCTTAGCTATTTCCTACGGCCACATCCTCTGATACAAATCCCATTGTCTCATCGACCCTGGAAAACATGMCCTGCCACACCTTGCCAGGCTCTCTCGGGCGAAACTCCACGCTGATGTCCTCGTCGGGTATGGGGAACCCGGCTTGGACCGGCGAGTTCTTCCACGTAGGCTCGACCCACTTCCCAGCGGTCGGTAGAACGTCGAACTGGAGAACTAGCAATGCCGCAAGCGCCATGAGTTCGGTGCTGGCAAAGTGACGGCCGGGGCAGAGGACATGGCCGCCACCGAACGCGCGGAACGCGACCCTGTTTGGCTTCTTATGACCCGATCGGGGCACAAAACGCATGTAATCGAATTTGCCGGCATCCTCGCCCCAGGCCGACACGTTGGTGTGCTGTACCGAAGCTGGAAGCATGAGCATGCTGCCCTTCTTTAGTAGAATGCGTCCATCTAGAAGGACGTCTTCCAATAGCACACGAGCTCCAGGGGTAACAGTGCGATGGCGCAGCGTCTCCTGAAAGGTGCTTAGAAGTATGGGGCAAGATGTGCGGATGTTGGCTAGATCAATAGAGCTGATAGCTCGCTTTTCCTTATCGGTGGTCTCGTGTACCAGCGCCGAATCCTCTTTACGGACATCTTCCAGCACCTGAGGGTCGGAAAAGATGTGGTAGAGAACCCATAAAGCACAGGGCGTGGTTCACTCGTCAGATCTTTGTGCATTATCTCGACAGCCCCCTTGCTCATCCGACCAGATTGCCCGCATCTGCTGCAATCGCAGCAAAGCTGACGTTACGCCAGTGCTTCTGAAGCGTTGGGACAAGCTCGGTGGCGTTGACGATGTACATGCGCGAGAAGGGCATGCGCAGCGTGTAGATAGGGAGCTTGTATGCATCTCTAATCACGGGTGCTTGGTTAGTTTATTCAATAGTTAGGATGTATGTTTTGAGACAAAGGAAGCGCACCTCAATTGGTTGTAGTAGCTGGACTTTTGCCTCGCCATGCCAATCAGCGGGCCGAAGAAAGGGATGCCTGTGACAATCGCGGGAGGCTCCTTCGCATCTTGGGTTAGGTAGAGCAGAAACCGAAGGAAAAGGTATACGTGGCAGCTAAGCCGCCAAAAACAATGGATAGCGACGGCGGCACCATGGTTGAATTCATGTTCGAGTTGCTAGACAGAGAAGAAGTTGGTGAAGAGAGTATTATTGTAATGCTGCGGCACGCTAGGTACATCCCTACCCCTACCATCCCTTGCGCCGATTTCTTTTAACAGCACACACTGCCTTGGGGTTTTGCTTCGCCGGTTCGGGCCATGCAACTTCCATGTGCATCATCTTGGGCTTAACCGCTATGTTTTACACGCCAGACAGAGCAAGAATGGCTTCCGATGAACCTGCAGTTTGGTCGGATAGCTGGCTGTACTTGCTGAAGAGTGTTGGTGTAGAGGCTGATTGGGCCGCTTTCTGGGTGCATATTTATGGCTTAGGTGTCTTCGTGAGCGCATTGGAATGCCGATAGACACAGAGGCTCCCCAGTCGCAGCGAGCATGAGCATGATGGTCTGCGATCGTATAATGAGATGGGCAAGGCCTTTGTGCTAGTGTCACCCTTTCATATCTGGCTTCATCTGACCAAACCGGATTCCTTGATCTCGCGCTGGACTGAGATAACGAGGATGTAAACCGTTCAATCTTGCGCAAATTCAGATTGGAATAGAGTTTAACATCAGTGCCATGATTGGAGTATTTGGTGGCCCGACCGTAGCAACAGTATGTTAACACCTTTTCGAGCGGTATCATGCCAAGCATCTAGGTTGCTAATACGACAGCTTCCGCAGTATTTAAGTAGATAATAGATAGCACAGAAGAAGATAGTCAATACGTGGCTGAACGAACAGTGTAACATTGTTGTCTGGCCTGAAGCCTCCATGCTCGGCGAGGAAATGGTTTGATACTGGGTGACGAAACGCGTTATCACGAGCGTCGGGGGAGACACAAGGACTGTGTCTTTTTACGCCCTGGCCAAAGCCCGCTTCGGCCAGTCGTTAGCATTTCAGTGCCACGACGAGAAATCTACTGCCAGTCCCGCGGTTAGTTTCCGGTTCTCTCTGCTTACCATCATGGAGAATGGTCTCCTCATCTTAACTCTGGGTCCTAGTTTCTTCATGAACCCTAGGCTACCTCTTTCTCGCTCCTGGAGGAGATTGGGAGATGTGTGCGCGAGGTTAAAGGGGCATATGATGGATCTCTACAATCCTAAGCTTCACCCCTTGGCTCAGGTTAAGCAGAAATAGCCCGGGGGGCTCAGGGCAACCCAGATTTGTCGATGACAATGGTAATGCCTCAGGGTAACTTTCAGGTGATGCATAGACCTATTGTAGTCATAGAATTCAGCCTATGCATGGTAGGTGCCCATCGGATGGCATGAATATTTCAAGCTCACTCCATGAACTGGGGATGGGAACTTTGTTTTATCTCCGCAATAGCTCGGGAGATGAGCTTGACATGAGAACACCTCTTCGGTATTTGTTGTAGTATATTGAGGATTCTAGAATCGGTAATATTGATTCCACTGTTGCTCAGAGTTGTTGGAGGAACAGAGACATCCCATCGCTTACTGTGACAGACGACAACCTACACAGTCGTCCATATTTGGTAGCAATTCGCGAGGTATGGTATAGCAGACCTTGGCAGGGGAAAGTATTTTGAGATACCGTCAAATTGCACATCGACTAGAAGCTTATAAGTCTCGTAATTGGTCGAACTACTCCTAATACATCTCGAAATCATCCCTATTTGTTCTCGATTTACAGAAGTATGGGTACGTTCTTGTACTTTGCCCCGAGTAAACATATATGTCTTAAGGCTTGGATGCTAACACGCTCGCCGCGTTATCATGGTATTGAGAGAATGTAGCTCTCAGCTGTTATCACAAGCTGCACAAGGGCGTTCGCAGACAGACCTAACTATAACACTGAACTTGGCTCTCGAGGTTACCTACCTAGCAGACTAGAAACCCTGTCCATTTGCTAATCTCCCAGTCTCTATGGTTCCTGGCCTAGCCACCGATTGCCACCATCGAACGATGAACGCCCCCTCTACAAGCAGAAGCGATACCACCATCTGTACGCTTGGCTCCGGCACAACTTCGTAAATCGTTCCAACTCAACCGTTGGATACCATTCCAACGACACAGCCACATCTGCAGGACGGGAGCTGAAGCAACCCTACTAGCTAGGAACAGCTGTCTGGTTCCCCCCTTTACCCCGACTAAAGGCTATTGGTCTATTGTTTGTGGGGGAGCTGTCGAACCATAAGATTCGTAGTTACATACGTATAGAAGTTGCAAGGCTATCCCTAGGCTCGAGCCGCGCCGATAGGACTCAAGTCATGACAAGGTTGCACCGTCTCCAGGTAAACTAGTACTTTATATGTAGCTCACTCCATGACGTATGTTTATCCTTCACGACGACGGATGGTAACTCCCGGCCTAGTAGCGCTGCGAGCACAACTGAATTTACCCTATCCTATCATGAATTCATAAATCCTCTGAGCTGGGAGGACGGGAGACATTTAGCCTAGAGGCCAGGCGGATCCTAAGATCACGATGACTTCTGGGCTGCATCTAAGGTCCCAATCAAGGACGGGTCGGGATCGTTTACATTGCCGCGATATATAGTGAACTAACGATGGCGACCCTCCATCAAGAGATTAGCAGTAGAGCCTCATTAGTATAAATCTGACTTAGATCTTCTGCGAAACCCCTAACCGACGCCAAAGCAACAGTTGAAGAACTTCATTCACTCCAACCAAGAACCAAAGTCACAATGCGCTCCTCGCTCTTCATTCTTTCCCTCTCCGCCGCTACCGCCTTGGCGGAGCTCACGCCGACGTGGGAAAAGCTCGCCCTCTCCCTGACTCTCATGGAGACGAACCTCAACAACGACCGCGGCCGCGTCGAGAAGTACTACACGGACGCAGGCAAGCGAGCGGCGGACAACAACCCCCTTAACGAGACGCAGGGCGCCATTGCGGACGAGCTGCTCACCAAGCTGATGGCGGCCAACAGCATGCACATCAAAGCTTTGAGCGATCTGCGCAGCTACCTGTTCTACCCGGAGGCCGACCCCGCGACGTACTACGGCGCGGCTGACAGGAAGGCCGAGAGCATTGATTTCAAGCTCCCTGAAGGGCTGCTGGAGACTCAGGGCGTGTTCGATGATAAAGATGAGGTGCGCCCGATTACTGATATTCCAGGCTGTGTTACTTGTGCTGTTAATTGGTAGTCGACAACAGCAGAACATTGCTGGTTGTGCTACTTCAGCACTGTCTCGAAGCGAAGGCTCCTTTATGTACCTAGAATGGCGCACCATTAGGCCTAGCTAGACACAAATTCAACCATATATTCAAATTCATCCCCGGGACTGAATTTACGTATGACCAGTTGATTATCGTGAATTTCTCGGCCGTAAAACCGCACGATATAACCCATTCCTCGCATGCCCTGCATATGTGGTGTTGAGTCTGAGGCTCATTTGACAGGCGTGGTATATTAGCGGCGGGACCTTTCACGCTTTTATAGCAAATCGAATTGATTGGATGGTATCTAATGCCGGTATGACGATAAATCAATGGATATCAAACTCCATGTCGTCCTCAGAATCCACTAGATCGCCGTAGAGGACCTCGCAAACGCCGGCCAGCGGTATGTCCATGACTGCATCTGTGCCCTCGTTCCATATGTTCTTCCAGTCGAGTTGCTTCGCCTTCTCTTCTGCGATGGGCTTCCTGTCCCCTAGCCGTATCCTACCCTTGCTATCAATGGTAGCAATCTTGGCTGCCTCGTCCACAATTGTCTCCAGCGAAGCCATGGGAAGAGTCAGGTATTCCGTATTATAGGCCGCCAGCGCAACGTAGATGTAGACGATAAGCATCACCAGGAACGAAGGAATGGCTAGCGCCCACCATCGGTTGGGGKAGTAATAGATCCCAAGCGCGTGCAAGAAGGGAGATGGTAGGTAGGACCATAGGAGGTAGATTAGGAACACTAGGGACGAGAAGAGGTACAGCACAAAACCGTAGTACTCGTACGTGGGCACCTTTGGGGATGCGCGCGGCACCGGCTCGAGCTCGTCGTCCGAGGCATCGGGGGTGGTAGGCCTTGACGGGCGGAGCAATGATGTTAAGGACGGAGAAGGCGGTAGTGGTGTTGGAGGTCGGCCGTAGAATGGAGGAGCGAAGTAATTCGTCTGTAGCGGAGGTGGAGGTAGTGGTTCCTCGTTGCTAGAGGATGATGCGTCGGACTGGTTGTCTGAGAGGAAGTCTTCCTCGTCCGAAATGAGCGACATCTTCGCGCTTATGTGCCGATAGCTTCTTTAATGCTGTCGGTCCTACTACGAAGCAGCATCTTTTATATTCTTTAAAAGTCGCGTCGCTATAATTGCAACATTTTTTATGTAGAATTGAACTCAACTTGTCCCGCGCCTGGAAGTTGGAACTCAGAGGGTACATTGCGTTTCGTACCTGTAGATCTAGGTCAATTTAGCGGACCCCACTACCTACATAGGTATTACCCMCCTTTTCCAGCCACTGAAAGTGAGGGTCCAGCGGGTGTATTTAGGTMCCTCCCACATTACCAGCCACAGGCGCGAAGCTGCTGGTTGGAGAAGCTTCACCTTGAACGCGACCAACTAAAATTCCATTTCCTCTCTACACCTTCGTCGCCAGAGCGCATCCCACCTCCCACCTGCCACCGATCCATTGGACACCTCAAAATGTCTGGCCAACAACCACTTCCCAATTCCCAGCAGCCGCTGGATGTCTACGGCGGCGGTAAGTTCACCAGCCTTGTTCCGTCTAGCTCCAAATTCAATGTCTCTATACTGACGCGCCCCACCAGACGAAGTATCAGCTCTCGTCCTCGACGCCGGCTACTGCCACACGCGAGCAGGTTTCGCTGGAGAAGATGTCCCCAAATCCGTCCTCCCCTCTTTCTACGGCAGCATCAAAACGGGCGAAGGCGATGCAGCCACCTACCGCGATGTCTTCGGCGACGAGTGCCTGATCCCCCGCGCCGACTTTGAGATTAAGAACTACATGTCGCGCAGCGAAAGCATCGTAGAGGATTGGGACGCCGCAACCAAGATGTGGGAGCACGTCCTCATCAAGCGCCTCCAACCTGAGAAGCCCACCCCACCCAGCAAGAATGGCCTGAATGACCCAGCTCCAGACGGCGAAGGCGATGTTGCGATGGAGGATGTCGAAGAGCAGGAAAAGCCCCTGGCCGAGAACCCGCTGTTGATGACGGAAGCGCCGTGGAATGCTGGCAAGGCTCGCGAGAAGGCGATCGAGATTGCTATGGAGAATTGGGGATGTCCCGCGTTCTGGTTATCGCGGACACCAGTGTGTGCTGCATTTGCAGCCGGCAAAGCCTCAGCAATAGTTGTTGATGTTGGCGGTGCGAACACGAGTGTCACAGCTATTCACGACGGCATGATTCTGAAGCGCTCTATCCAGAAGTCGCCAGTTGGAGGATTATGGTTATCGCAACAAATCCGAACCATGTGGGAAAACAACGACCCCAAAATCGACATCGTCCCGTCCTTCATGATCGAGAACAAGACGCCCGTAGATGCAGGCGCGCCTCCCCAGGCTAGACTACGCAAATTCCCGTTCGAGGTCCACCCATCTTTCCGAGCTTACGAGGAGGAACGACTCTTGACCGAGTTCAAGGAGTCGGTCGTCCAGGTCTGGCCAGGCCCAGGCAAGTACACAAACCCCGGCAACGAGGAGCTGCTTAAGTCACAGCCCGGCCGCGTGTTCGAGATGCCCAACGGCGCGAACCAGATGTGGCGGGAGCAGCGATTCCGCGTATCGGAAGGCATGTGGGATGAGACGGTCGCGTATTCAACGGCCGAGAACATCACGAAAGCTCAAACTATCCCGGAACTGATCAAGGCTTGCATCAGCGCGGTGGACGTGGATCTGCGGCCCAATCTGCTGGGCAACATCGTCGTAACGGGAGGCACCAGCTTGCTGAACGGATTCAACGACCGCCTGAACAACGAGCTCACCGCCATGTACCCCGGTATGCGTGTCAAGCTGCACGCCGCTGGCCTCACGACCGAACGACGCTTCGGCGCCTGGATAGGCGGAAGCATTCTAGCTAGCTTGGGAACATTCCACCAAATGTGGATCTCGCGTAAGGAGTACGAGGAAAATGGTGCTGGAATTGTCGAGAAGCGCTGCAAGTAGTCACCGTTTACATCCATGGACTCTGTTGCATCGAAAGATGGCTTTAATCGAATTGAGATTCGAGGCGGATGTTTAATTCGTCTATTCTAGGCGTCCGGAGTACGTAGATAAGCCACGCAGGCAGGCAGGTCTAGGCTCGTTATTCTTTCTAGAGGGACAGAAGAAGAAAAAATTAAGGGCTAGGGATAGCTTTCTGTATGTTGCTTAAATAAAAAACTTCCATGGTAGACAGGAAAGTAAGTCTATGCTGGACCGACTTCTAACGCAAAGGCATAGTTTTCTTCTTCACTTCTCGACATTCATGCGTGTATTCTTCGCCGTAACCCCCCCGTCCGTTTTCTCTATTGGCCTTGCCTTGCTTCACCTTACCACCCATTCCATCGCACCCACACATCCACAATCTCGTCCTCCCGCCCCTTATTCCTGCTGTCGACAATCAAGTAATACGCATACGCGGCGCCCGTGATGCACGAGTGGTTCGGCCAGATGCGCACCTTCTGGCCGACGTGGAGCCGCACCTCGTCCTCGCGCCGCCCGGCCCACCGCAGCACCCCGTGCTCCTGGCTCAGCTTCGCCACCTCCCAGCCCTCGTGCTTGGCCGGGAACTCCGGGCCCGGCGCTGGTCCCCCCGCTAGCGCTCCCCACGGCATCAGGATCCCGTACGCGCTGTAGTGCTGCCCCGCCGGCGTCCCCTTGTCCTCGCACGGCTCGCGCCCTAGCGCGATGCAGCCTGCGTTTACGAGCGCTTCGGTGCTGAGACCCGGCCCCCGTGACGGGTAGATCGATGCGACGTCCGCCAGCACGCTGATTGCGACCATTGAGCTGTTAAGGGTGGAGGAGTCGCGCGCGTGCGCGGCGAGTTGCTGGACGTCGAGGGTCGGGTACACGCCTGCGTGCACTTCGAGCGTGAAGCCGGATGCTTTGAGATCCTTGAGTAGGTGCTTGAGGTGTGCGGTGGGCACTGTGGTTAGGATGTCGGCGGTTTTGGTTTCGTCGATGTCGTCGTAGCTGTGACCGTTTTTGGTGCCGTTAGTACCGTTAGTGCCATTGGTTCCATTAGTTCCATTTGTGCTTGTGCCGTTAACACCGTTAGTCGGAGCGAGATCCGGATGCTGGATCGTAGTCGCGGTTGGCGTTGCGCCAACAGATAGCACGAGCGGGTCCTTCCCGGGGCCCCGCTTGCCCCGGACTTGCTCGGCGACCTGCTTCAGCGCCTCGAACTCATCGGTCAAAATGCCCATCGCTTCCCAGTCCTTGCGCGTCGCGTACGAGTGGCCCGCGTGCGTGTACACGCCTAGTAGTGCTGAGGTCCCGGCCTCTTCTGAGGCTAGCAGAGCGTCGATTACTTCGGTGCAATTTGGAGATCCAGGGATGACGCCTGCGCGGTTGCTCCCGATGTTGACTTTGAGGAAGACGAGGGGAGCGTTGCCTCCGGACTTGGTGGCTAGTGTGCTCAGATAGGGAACTTGGTCTGGGTGGTCCACCATCACGGTTAGGGCGCCGGCGCCCAGGGAGGCGGAGACGGCGGCGAGGCGGTCGAGGCATGATGGGTAGAGAGGGAAAGAATATAGAACCTAGGTTTGTGAGTGGTACTGATAAAATTCAGAGCGGCAGGRGGRGTTGTTCTATTTTGGAAGAGAAGGAGTGAGAAGGAGGKGAGGGKCTGCTCACGTTGACCTTCCGCCCTTTGCTCTGGTACTCTTTCAGCAATGGGACGAGTTTCTCAGCCTCGATTACCGTCGAGACTATGAGGTTTACCGGAGATGAGCTCTTGTCTCCTACTTGTAGTCTCGTGAGCTCCTCCGTCTGAATCATATAGTATTAGCCATGTGGATCAAGACTCCGGCCACTGCTTGACCCCTCGGACACCCCCTCATCTTGTAGGCCGCACCTTGTGGGTTTTAATATGTGCTCGCCAACTGAGCTGCAGTTTCTCAGCAGCTTCGAGCATCAAGTTGCAATTCGCTTCGACCTTGGCCAGGTCTAGCACCACCGATGGTGTGATGGCCTCGTTGAGGTTCTTACCCACGAATTGGGCCCGGAGGAGGTCTTTGTCCACATACACCGCCATTGTAGCGTCCGTCTGCTTTTTCTCCGTCCCAATTCTTGTTCTGATGAGATCCATTGGTACCTACGTATTTAATATTCAGCTACCGTATAAATTCTTCTCCCACAAGGTCGAGGTCCGATTTAGCTTTACCCCCAAATTGTCCTCCGAACGGGACCGAGGTAGAGATAAAGGATATTGGGTTAACTTATACATATCGGCGCCTTCCACCTTAGGTCCAAGACTAACAAGACTAACAGGACTAAGAAGCCGCCGAGGGCGGCACGTAGGTCGTGACCCACCGCTAGTTAAGCTCGGTCTACTAACTCAAGCTAGTTGGGCTGTCATGCACCAGACAAGCCACCTGCATCCGTACGTGCGGATCACGATGTAACGACCCCTACATGAGGAGGTTCCTACGTTGCGTCATCCTAGGTGGGCGATCAGGTGAGTGTTTGTTCGTGATTAAGGGGGCTACACTTGTAGATAAGTGAGGTTCTGGGGAAGTTGTGGGCTGCCGATCAATTACTCCACCTAGGCATAATATGAGCGAGACTTGATTTGCTTTTTTGTTACAGGTTCAGCTTCGTCAAGATAACATCATCGCCTTGGATAGCCGGATCCAACCAGGTGCCTGACAAAGAAAGAAGAAAAAAAAAAGAAAACACTTGGGCTGTGTGAATTATGTTACCTAGGGGTAGGTAGCATCCTCGTGTTCCACCCGTTCGGAATCGAGCATGCAAGTGCGGTAGTGGTCAGCCAGTACAACCCAAAGAACGAAGAATTGATAGCTGATGCCACCATGGGACATCCGGAACCATGCAGGTCTGGTTTTAAAAATTTAAAGTCAAAATCCAACTGCAGAATGGGAATTCTCCTCCAATCAATGTGTTGGGGTTTGCCAACTTGGGATATCGCTTATAATAAGGGGTAGGTGAAGGTTGGTTAGTCATATAAGAACATTTCCCATCAAGAAACTTCTATGATCATAGCTTGGAGAACGACTTAAATCGAAACGGGGGAATTTGGTGATTACCATTCGATATTTCTGTCCCACATCTCGTAATCGTTAAGATAGTCGTCGTAATTGCTTGGTATCCCAGAGATAGGTAGAAAGGGGGATAGGCAAGAGGATTGAAACTGATCATGAGTATCGTATCCAAGCTATTCGGCCGAGCAGTCTAACTCAAGTTTTAAATCCCCGACGTCGTAGTGATATTAGAAAACTTTTCATGGTTCCATCACCTACGTGGTTGTCAGTGATTTGGTACCAGTGCTTTTCTATCCACATGACCTCCGGTAAGCTACAGCCGACTGTGCAGTTCTTCGCCGGCTGGAATTATAAGTATCTGACGCACGATATGTGGCGGTCGTTGAATCTATTGGGTCGAATGCTCGGCGAAATGTTATCCTGTCAATATTGTGCTTACTGCGTGATGCGGAATCCCTAGAGTCTCTTGGTCCGCCATTTTCGAGATGACTAGTTCGCTTTCGAGTACCCCATAAAACAGTGGAAGACTGCGGGGTGAGAGCCACCATGGTTACCTTCGTGATGCGTTAGAGAACCTTAGCTGGGGTCAGGAGGTCGGCCTAAATGGGAAAGCACGACAGGTAGACTTCTTTCTATCAGGCCGCTGGCTAGAAGAGTTTACCCTTCGAAGCTTCATGGAGCGATGGTCTCGTCTTGCAATACATAGCAACACATAGATGAAGGCAAACCTTCGGAATCGTAACCAATGAAGAAAGAATCCTTCCAGCTGTCAGCAACGTCACGCGTCGGTGTCGTAAGTGTATGTCAAGCTTTGTGGAACAGTGTTGTCTCATCCAAGAGACAAATTTCTGGTCAGCAAATAATAATTGTGGTGGAATTATTGTTGTTCCACAGCATTTATTTAACAATTTCATTGTCCTTTTTCGCTCGATCGCTGACTAACACAGTACATAGATACTTACCGAGACGCGCCACAACTGTAAAACCTTAGCGTCAAGCCACATGACCCGATTGTTGTCAATGTTGTTTCCCCTTCAAATCTCCACTCGCTCAATCTTTTCACCCCATCTTCTCCATACGCACGCCCTAGCTTTTTCCTCTTTTTGAGGTCAGTGTCAACATCTTCATATCGAGCTAGATAGGTACACAGCAGATACTTGAATTGATTTTTATCCTCGAGACAGAGAGGCAGAATATACGAAATCAGCGAGTTGGAACTACAAAGACATCCTCGTTCTCTCGTTCTCTCGACAAGCACTCTTTGTTGGCAACTTTCGACACAGCTTGGATTCTTATAACAACACCCCGTAGTGCAAATAGTCGAGTCAGCCAAGACTCCCCGCAGAGCGTCAGCCTAACACGTACCTTGGTACCACTTTAACGCGACTTCCCAATTTCGAGCCGCCACCTCTCTGAACGTCGATTCTTTGCGAAAGAGTCACCTCTGATCTCTTTCCCAAACAGCCTTTTGACGCCGTAGCCTTTTTGCGTGGTAATACACACATACCACGTATCCGCTATTTCACTCTTCGATGATATCTGAACTGTGACATTGTTTTCTCGTATTGACATGAAGCAGGGCAGTGTCACTCTTGCGATCGCGAACGTCGCCGACGACGCCCAGAAGTCTTACTAGAGCGCTATAGACGCGCGCACTATCATGGACGGTTTCGCTCCAGGCTCCCTGGGCTCCGGCCCTGTGCGTGTAGATGGCGTCACCATTAAGGAAGAGGAGGCCGATCACGACCAGGTGAATGGACAGACCTTTCAGAACATCGACTGGGCAGTCCAGGAGCAGCAGGATGAGGAAGACATCAGCCGAATATTCGCCGACGAGGGGAGAGTGACGATGCCTGAGAACCTCGAACTATTTGCCGATAAGGAGATTGATCAGACCGACAAGGCAGCCGATGCCATCGATTTCGAGGATATCAGTGATAGTGACCTGGCCTCCGACGATGGTTATAGTGCTGGTCCAGGCGCGGGCATCTCCCAAGTGCCTGGTCTGACGGAGGATGAGGGCACTAGTCATGATACCGAATACATGGATGACCTCTTCGGAGGCGGACCTGACGAGCACGATTTTCTCCCGTCTTCGCCTCCTGCTGCCGATGCTACGAGAACGCAAGCGACCGGTGGTTTAACCATGCCTACGGGATTGACTATGCCCAACCCTCTGACTATGCCGAATGTTAAGACGCAAGCGGCACAGGCAGCGATAGATCGGGGAGATGTCACGGACGAGGCTTGGAAGAACATGTCATTTGAGGAGCGCCAAAAGCTTAATTTCCCTCAATATAACCTGTCTATCGATAGATGGATGAATCAAGTCAGCAAGGAGGATGCATCGGCAAAGAAGGCTCCCGAGAATGTAGAGGAGCTTTTGGCGCAGAAGTTCCCAAGCTTTTCGCCGTATGAGGTTCTCTACATGAACAGACTATTCCCAGAGTGGCCTGCCGAGTACATCTATAAGCAACCTCCCAACATAGACAAGGATCCTCCCGAATTCGTGCCGACCAAGCTCGAGCTTGAACTCGAAGCTGATTCCGCCAAACTTTTCAGAATCCCGGATACTAAATACTCTGTCCAGACGCGACTCACAAACGATAACTACGAAGATGATTGGGGTTTGGATGCGACGGAAACCCAATCGGAATATTCGGATTCTGAGAAGTCGCCAATTGGGGGCCTCAACGTAGACGAAATTGCTACAATATGTGACGACTGGAGTAACTCATTCGCATTACCCGGCTCTCCAACCTCCAAAGCCGCAGTCGCGGACGTTAATGACGAAGAGATGGATGACTGGGACAAAGAGTTCCTGCAGCCGCGAGCCGTTGACCAGCACCCGAAATTCAAATTTAAGCCCGGTCTCCCAAATATCCCATTGTTCGATAACAGCGGCATGGATGACTTTGAGAGAAAAACACGCCAATCCGGCAAACACGTTAGACTCGACGAGAACGACCCTTACCTCTTGGTCCTTAAGGCGGATGAGTTGGAGCGGCCGGCTAAGCGTCCAAAGGTGGAGGAGAAAACCAAACGGATGGCTAATGGTCAGCTGAGGAGGGATGTCATGCATCACTTCAACCTCTCTAACGACGACGCGTACGATGCGCTCAAGGCGAACCACAAGAACAAGATCAGAGCCACTTTATCCAACCTTTCAGTTGAGCACAGTTTGCCCGCTCTCAAGTTGACATTCCCCTTCTACCGGACAAAGGTTGATGGTAAGCCTTGGGAGTATCACCGCAAGAAGTTCGAGATAGACAAGGTCGTGAGGCATGTTGTCGGTGTACGCAAGCCCTCCAAAGTCAGGCGTAAAGATACGAAAGGTAGGAGCAACCAGGATATATTCAGGACTACCAAGGATCTCAGTTTGAACGACAACTCTACGGCGGTTCTCTTCGAATACTGCGAGGAATTCCCTATCATGATGTCCAACTTTGGTATGGGTAGTCGCGTGATCAACTACTATCGTCGTAAAGATCGGAATGATGAAGACAAGATCCCGAAGCTCGACATCGGTGAAGGTCATCCACTACTACCTGAGGATAGATCACCCTTCTCGATCTTTGGGACCGTAGACCCTGGCGAGACGGTTCCTACGTTGCATAACGAAATGTACCGGGCCCCTATCTTCAAGCATGAGCCCAGACCGAATGATTTCCTTCTTGGGTTCACTACGAACGTTTCGGAGGGTCCAAAGTTCTATCTGCGCAACATTGACCACGTCTACACGGTCGGACAAACTTTCCCTTCGTTGGAAGTTCCAGGACCGCATGCCAGAAAGGTCACAAACACGTCGAAGAACCGGCTCAAGATGATTGCATACCGCATGATGAAGAAGAAGCCGACACAGGATGTCAGTCTTGGTGAGATCACGCCCCACGTTTTCGAGAAGCCAGATCCCCAGAATAGACAGAAGATGAAGGAATTCCTTCTCTATGACAGGGATAGGAAAACATGGGTTTTGCCGGAAGGCCAGACTTTGATGGAAGAATCTGCTATACGATCCATGATAAAGCCAGAGGATGCGTGTCTGATTGAAGCTATGCAAGTTGGCCAACAGTTGTTAGCAAATGCCGGCTATGATCCCAAGGATAGAGATGAGGACGATGAGGGCGTGGAAGAACCATTGGTCGCTAAGATGGCCCCGTGGGAACTTACCAAGAACTTCATCGACGCTAGTGCAGGCAAAGCTATGGTGGCTCTCCATGGCGAAGGCGATCCTACTGGTCATGGTCTGGGATTCAGTTTCATCAAGACTTCTATGAAGGGTGGGTACATCAATGCCGTTCAAGGTCCTCTAGCGACGTCGGCCGATGCCATTGAACGTGAGCGTAAAGCGAACGGCGGTCATTCGTACAATGTCAAAAAACAACAGGACATGTACAACGCCGCTATCCGACAGATCTGGGAGAGACAGAAGTCTACGCTAAGCGATCCCACGACCCACGACGATGCGGATGTCCTTGATACGTCTAATGAGGATGATCGTTTCAATTCAAGACAGGTAGAGGCGACTCCTGTACCATTAGATGACGGGCGTAGCCAGTTTAGTCGTCTAAGCGGAGCCAGTCGTTCTGGCAAGAAGAAGCTGAAGATTACTCGCAAGAAGCTCAATGAAGCAGGGGAAACCACGACAGAAACAGTCATATTGGAGGACCCCGTAGTAATTAGGAATTACCTCAGGCAGAAGCGAGAACTTGAAGAGAAGAACAGAGAGTAAGTTGATCTAACCTTAAAACGAGCGATAGGAGCTAGTTCGTACTAACACGCCTGTTAACTCTAGTGTCTACAGCCTGCAGCCAACCGCTGATGCTGATGATAATCGCGAGAAGCAGAAACTGTAAGTCGTAACAATCGAACTATCCTCAGTTATATACTAACAATTCTGTAGTGTTGACAAGGAGCTTTCACGGCTACTCAAGAACCAAGACAGACGCCAAATTCGTGAGAAGCAGGGCAAGAGCAAGAAGAAGAAAAATAATAATAATAATGCTGATGCCAACCCCGATTCGCCGGACCCTTCCGGTGCCGATAAGGCCTCCGCTGGTACAACTAGGAAGTGCGCGAATTGCGGACAAGTGGGACACATCAAGACAAACAAGAGGTACTGGCACCACTGCTCTCTTGAGCCTCATTAACCCTACCCCCGAGAACAGCATCGCGGCTTGAGTTGTCCTGGGCCTGTACCGTTGCTCGTCCCAGTCACTCTATATCGAAGCCGTATATACACACGTACAGCCTCTAGCTTGTGTTACTACATCTACCTACACATTGACTGCAAAGTAATGATGTGTGCTAACTCTTTTGATATAGCAAATGCCCTCTGCTGAACGGTACGATCACGACTAGCAATGGTGGCGCTGACCACGGAGGATTTGGTTCTTTCGGCGCACCGTCCGCCGTGTCGTCATCGGCTAACGAATAAGCATGAGACACCTCTATATTAACCACGGTATATCCTTTTCCCCGCCGGAGGAATCAGCAACGGCCTCAGTCTAGACATGTGGCACGGATAACCGAGACAAAGAGCTGGTACAACCCACGTCTTTGTTACGCGTTGTCTAATTCTGTATACTTGCCCCTTTTTGTTACATATTTCCCTCGATCACGCCGATTTGTTGTTTTCGGTCATTAGGACGTGTTTTATTAGTTCCCAGAGATATTCCCAGGAGGGGGGCATGCAGCATGGTTAGGGTAGTTGGTGGTCCGAAATTGGAAGCATCCATCGCATCAGCACGGTGTTCAGGTACGGGCGGAAAGGGCTCCGCGCAAGCTAGTACCAAGTTCATAAGCTGGGGCTGCAACGGGCACTCCCACATACAAACGCCTAGATAGGGGAAAATGCGAAATTCAATGTTGCTTTTCAAGATGACAACATGACAACATGGAAGGTGACGAGGTGACAAAAGGAGTGACAAATTCGTCCGGTGCGACCGCGCCGTTGCCATGTGGTTGGACGGCACATGCCCTCCTCTCTGCATGGTAGGCTCATGCCGCTCCCACCACCCAGACTCCTGGGATGGGCGGAATGCTGAGCGCTTAGCCAGGAGTAAGAGTGGTAATGGGATGGTAATAATAAATCCGCAATAATACCCAGACGTACGTACATACACCCACACACCTTTTTTCCTATAGGTAAGTAATGTACCTAGTGCAGGTTTCTAGAAGAGTTCGGCGGCGTGGGTGCCATGTGCGCGCGTGGCTATACTTAGAAGTTATGTATGTAAGAAAGGGGGAAGACGGGGGTGGAATGGAGGGGCAGACAGACAGACTAGTCGCGAACGTAATACTGACGTGCATATGTATACTACGCAGGCCAGGTATGCAAAAAGTTCGTGCTACCCGACTCGCCGACTTTTGAGTGGGATGAGTGGCATGTAGGATGTAGGTAGGTACGTAGTGGGCGCTTTGTTTTTTTTGCACTTTTGTTTACTTTATTCCGAATGTTGCACTTTCGTGAGGGGATGAGGATGGGGGATAGGGTAAGGGGAGGGAAGAGGAGGGGAAATCTCTAAAAATTTCAAAATTTATTTCTGTTCGTCTTATGTGCATTGCAGTGCGCAGGCAGGCAGGCAGGCAGGCAGGCAGGTATGCTGCCCGATTTGGACGGATTATGTAGGCGTTATAGGAGTGTTTGCGGCCGCTTCGACAGAATTGCGTACGTATGTGGTAGGTGAAAGCTGGGATGTAGGCAAGAAGTAGGTATGTAGGTGATAGGTGAGAGATCAGGGAAGGTGGTAATGGAATGGAAAACTCTGAAGAGAGAGAGAAGAAAGGGAAGAAAAAAAAAATTGGAGCAAATGAAAAAGACACTGGCAGAAAGAAACGCTGGCGTGGGATATTATTCCTTCGTGGTGGTAATACAATGCGACGGTATGCTGCACGCGTGCGCTCAATATTGCGACGTGACTAAGTTACGTGCCCCCTTTCTGCGAGTAAGAGTATAGCGAACTGTGGGTAGATAGGTAGGCAGAGGGAAATAGAGGGGGAAGGCAATGGGAAAGGCGGAGTGATGGTGATGATGATGATGATCATCATGGCCCAACAAGTGAGTAATCCGGAGGGTGCGAGTGCATCTGCATGTCATATCGAGAAAACGTGTGTGTATGTGGGATAGTGCGTTTTGTTTGATGACGGGATATGCCGTGGAATGGAATGCGTGGAGCGGACTCGTGGGCAGGTGGTAGCCCTAACTATTCGCTTCTTGTCTGACATCGAGTCTTACCGTAGATGTGTCTAGCTGCCTACAAACCTGCCTGCTTGCCCACGTTGCCTAGCTGCGGGCTTATAGGGCGGGATGTAGCACGGACACGAGAGCAACGTCGTAGTATACTGGCCGTCAAAGGAAGGTCGAATTTGACGGGGGAATATGTAACTTACTCGCGTGTATCTCTGTGTCTCTCTGCATGTCTGACTTTTGGGGGCGGATTGCGGTGAAAGAGAACCCGTCGCAACCAAAGCCAGATGCAGAAAGAGGCTACTAAGGCTGTGCGCAATACTCGGCTCCGGAGCTCCGGTCCCGACGCTTTGTTTTCTGGATTTCAGAATCTCCCATACTGCAACGTCGGTTTTTCTTGGAGATTGTGATCGTGATCCTGGAGGTAGATCTTACGTAGCATAGCCGGTTTGAGAGTCTGGCTCGGTCATGCCGGCGGCTCTGAGGCTCTGAGGCTCTGGAGTTTGGGGTTTGGGGCTTGACGCGCTGGGGCTCAAGCTAGACGATCCGATCCGTAGGGCCGTGAGTCGGTACCGCTGCTGCTTAGCACTAGATCCCGCCCCCGTTGTGGCTCCCCGTGGTGGCTCGGTCCTGGTGCCGGGAGCTAAGAATCATCTTTAGCACGCGGATGCAGGTACGTGGGATAATGGCCCCCGAATTTCAGCTATCTGGGTAGTGAGTAGTGGAGTATGAATCCAAGCGTTTACTAGTCCACCACCATAGTACATTCCTTACATTTGAACCCGGCATGTTTCAAAACGCTTGCACGTTATGCCCATACTAGGTCCACGTGGTGTAGGCATGTAACATGGCTAGAACGGACTATGGAATCCCTCCCGGTTCCCCTAGCTGCTTAAGCGACTCTGTGATGTCAATTACCTAGGAGTTGAGCTGAAAGCCCCTAAAACTGCGGGATGCGAGATTGTCGCCCCATGATAGGGTCGATTATCTCATCAAGATTGAAAGGGGGGCACAATCGGCCCTACGATCATGAACTTCTAGAAGATTGGGGTGAAGATTTGAAAGGATTAATTAGCCCACTGCAGGAGGGCGACATGGCGCGGTGTATTCCTTCTGACTTCAGGACAGGCCGTATTACGTAGGCGTGGGTGTGCGTGGTGCGCGTGGTGTGCCAAGCACGCGCTTCTCTGCTGCTCTGTCAGAATTTGATAATCTCCTGCACGGCTCTATTGTCGTGGCCGTCATCTCGACCTTCGAATGTCTTTCTGGAAGCAGTGGTTGGACGTTTCACAAAGCCATAGTGTTCTCTTCTCTCAAATTGGTCGTTGATCATGCAGCCTGCAGGTACAGATGCTTACAGGCGGTATGTATGCAGTAATCATGATAAGCGGCGAACCAAAAGTGCAGTGCCAAGCTATAGGTTTGCCAGGGAAGTTATTCAGCGCATCGAGCTGATCATGTCTTCATCGAGTGGTCAGAGTTTTCTTCCCTTGGTCCATACCGACTATACGGACAGGAACATTCCCTCCGCGGAGAGTATTCCGCATCGTGACATCGTGATGCTAAATCCCATGGTGTTGGCCGGGACCGTTCGATTTTACCCAGAAACGCAGCCAGGGAACGCAGCAAGGAACAAGCCGTCATGGGGGGGTAAATTATGCCCCCTCTGACCAACAAGTGCCACAAGTCCCTCGACTCCCCTCGCCTGCTCGGCCCTTAATTCGGGCTAATTATGAACACTTCTGGGTAAATTAGCCCACATAGATGGGCCAACTCGCGGGCTAATTGGCCAGAAAGGGCAGCAAGGTGAGGATTGCGGGAATGTGGTGGGGCTCGCTATAAATAGCTATTTTTAGCGTTTCGGTTCGGCTGTTGTGCATGGATCGAGTTACACACACCATTCCGGGTCCGGGGGGGCCACGAGAAATAGCACGACTCGACCTATAGCGCCTTTGCTCGCCCAGCCTTGTCATATTACGTGCAGTGCAGAGTAGATAACCCAATGGCATCTATCGCAGAGGATGAAGAATATCTCAAAAAGACACTACATTACGTCTCTAGTCCGGGCGCTTAATCACTAGTGCTAGATGTTAACATGCCCGCTCCGATTTGAATGGCTGCGCCGCCAAGCAGCATGAATCCTACCGTCTTTCTCCAACTGTTTTTATCCGACTCTTCTCTTCTCTCTGATCATCTACTCGACCCTCTCGATTAGTCGTGCCTGTGCTACCAAGTGATTGTAGCAGCCCTAGGACTATCCATGCATGTTGGTGCAGAAAGGACTCGGCACCGAATTGAGAGCTCGAACACACTGCCGTCGCGCTTAGATCGAATTTTTATGCTGTGAATGGTCGATCAAGTTAGAAACATGGGAATTGGGTAACAATGGCAATGGAGTTGTCCATTCTAATTCTCTTTCACCATGCGTTGCGGCTTCGTCGCTATTCTAACAGAGGGCATTGTCGACCATACATAGTATACTCGACAAGGAGTCTGACCGAGAGAGCCGAGCATATGCTGTCGCAATAGTCATGAATTGTTCTAAACTTGGAGTGTCAAGACAGACACCAAACGCTGCAGATATGCAAAGTAGACCTAGGAAACGTAGAGGTAACCGGAGGGAGGCGGCCGTTCTGGGCTTTCCCCGGATCCGGCGCTGGCAGATCTCCGCAAGGGTCCTGTCCCTACGGATATTATCCATATTGAAATCAGAACATGCCCTATACTACCTACCTATATCATAGCAGCCGGAAGCTGCACGGCGCAAGGGACAATAATACGAGTTTGCACGCTCTAGTGAGCCCTTTGCGAGTTTAGCGAGCGGCAAAATCGAACCGTGGGAGTTACCCGTTTCATTGAGAATAATAACACATGGCATTGACGCCGTCGTACGACCTGAAGGTTTGTTCGAGAAGGATGTCGAGATGCTCTCACGAGGTTTGCTTGCCCCTGAAATTTGTCGACGCTGCTACTGTATAATCTACGGCGTGTACATCGTGAGGCTCTATGATGTACTTGGTCCAGGGGACAGATAACGGAGGGATGAGGAAGTCAATTTGGGGGCCGTTTCAAGTCCTGAAACTTTTTTTTTCCTTGGATAAGGATCTGAGATGGACGGTTTTGGTAAATTATGTGTCGACGTTGATTGGTTTAGCGAAATAGCTTGGCCCTGCTTTTGCTAGGGAATTGCAGATGAATGGTCGAGGATGACGGAAACAAACCAAACACTGTGCCAGCTGATTGATTCCGAGGACATCGGATTGTTCAGATCTCGATTTGAATTTGAAATTCATAAATTTCTTTTCTTCCCGTGCCCTAAGGCCAGGGCTGTACGGTACCTTTGAGAAAGGGCCGCAATGCGATGTATCTTTGAAAGGGCCGGCTTGCCTGACTTGAGCGGACTCGCTGCTTGTCTAAGCCACACGGGTCCGATGGTGCCCTGTGCCTGCGACGGTTGGTTTGGCCTGTCCTTTGCAGCCTCCGCCTTTTTACCCACCTGGCCACCAGAAATGCGAAATGCAGTGAACAGCAGCAGGGTGAACAACAGGCTACAGGCTACAGGCTACAGAAGAGGCGGCCAGGGCCCCTGTGCGGGACTCGGTCGCGCTACACAGCTAGGGCTGGATTTGCTGCTAGAAGAGTACATCTTGGAGAACCTTCAGAAGCTTAGACCATGCCCATCCACCAGTGCTATCCACGCTATCCACGCTATCCATGCTCTCCCTCCCATCAGACTTACGTAAGGTGTCGTACATGCCCCCTTGTATCGACTCACTATGCCGCTGTAGGTAGGTACGAGTCGATGCAGTTGGCTCAAAACGTGCGGCAGCAGATGGCAGGAGTGGGTCGGTGTAAACGGTTTAACCCAAAGACCCAAGCAAGACCCAAGCACTGCTTTCCGCTCCTGGCAAGAAAGGGCTCTTTTAGGGTGAAAGGTATCTGGGAAGGTACCTGGCTAGCAACGGTCTGGTGTCTAGCGTTCTGTTAGCGTTGCTAGCGTTCTAAGCAGAAAGCGTGCAAAAGCGTGTGCAAGAGTGTCCTGAACGGGTGTGACACCATCCCCCCTCCCTACTCTTTTCCCTCCCCCCAATTCCTTGAACCTTTCCCACTTTCTCTGTTTCTCCCGCACACAAAAAACTCGAGTGAACACGATCGTCTATTATTAGAAATCCACGCCAGATTCAGCCCCATCGTCCTGCAAGTCCCAAGTAGTGCACCGATTGATGTATTGTATCAATGTATATCTTCGGGAACTGAAGAAAAGACGACAATCCCATCATAGCCTAGTTGTGTGTTTACAAGTGCACGCATACACTATACAGCCTCTGGCCTGGCTCTTCTGATACTTCTACCGCGACTCCTCCACCTCCTCCCGTCGTGGATAAACCCGTTCAAATATCACCGGAGCGCCGTCTCGATTTTTTAGACCCGGCTATTCCTTTCTAACCATCTTTCCCTTCAACCCMCTCTGTTCTTCATCAGCCTTTCCCTTCAGCCCCCCTTCACGTCAGATTAAGTCATCGACCGCCGTATTGCGCTGCTAGTATATACACCCGACTCCCTTAGCTTGAACCTTCTTCCCGCCTGTCAAATATAACCTTCTTTATACCCTTCGCCGCCGGCGCCTTGGATGGGCAACTGCTTTTTCATGTCACTACCCGTCGCGACCTTCCTGTCAACCGAATCAAGGGATCTATAAGTTGCCGAGTTTAAAAAAAAAATCCTGCGGCAATTGGGAGGCAAAGCCTTATTGCTTACCAACCGCTTTCCGCTTTTCTTTTTCCTATAGTCATTTCTTTCTTCCATTTTCCTCAAATCTGCTGCAGATTAGATCAAGATGGGACGGAGAAAGATTGAAATCAAAGCGATCAAGGATGACAGGAACCGCTCTGTGTAAGTTATTCCACGATTGAGGCGCCTCGATTTTCCCTGATTTTGCACCCTTCAGTGGCTAATTTACCCATCTTTTAGCACGTTCCTGAAGCGAAAGGGCGGCCTGTTCAAGAAGGCGCACGAGCTGTCGGTGCTCTGCTCCGTCGATGTCGCCGTATTTATCTTCGGCAGCAACAAGAAGCTCTACGAGTACTCCTCGAGCGACATGCGCGACCTGATCACACGATACCAATATGTTGGTTCTACCCATTCCCCGCAGAAGCTAGGGTGGCAATATGATTGACAAGGAAAACAGCATGGCGGTCCGAACGAGCACAAAGGCCCGCACGACTTCAACGGTGGCGACGACGACGACGATGAAGACGTCGAAGGCACTCCTCCACATGGTCATGAAGGCTCTGTTGAACCACAGATGATCCCTCCCCATTTCCAAGGCCAGCCTCCCTTCCAACATTTGAGGCACCATACTCCCTCCGCTTCACCTCCTATTAACGGAATGCCATTCGCGCCTCGAGGACATACACCTCAACCACAAATCGCATCCAGGCCGTCATCTAGGAATGATTTCCGCCGCGACCTGCGCGTCCCTCAACCGCCTCCCCAACCCGTCACCAACGGCTACGCGTATATGCCTCAGCCTGCTATTTACAATCCACAAAACCAACCCACTTATCAGCAACATGGAATCCCACCGCCCGCTCCAGGCCAGTATCAGTATGCTGCTGCCCAACAGCACCCTCAGGTGCAGTCCTATATGGAGGACCAGCGCCGGTCATCTGTACCTCCTAGCTACCCCCCGCAAGGCCCTCCGCAAACCCAACAACCACCCCGTCCTTCTCCGCCGCAGCCTACTCACCAATTGCCTCCTCAGCAAAATCCTCATATGTCTCCTCCGCAGCCGCCTCATCAGCATCTAGAGCCTCCCCAACAGCAGCAGTCGCAGATGCAACAATCTGTACCGGAACAGCAAATGCCTCCCGCGCCCATGGAACCGAAGCATGAACCACTCCAAGAGAGGACCGGTCAACCTATGCTAGATACAGCGTCGGCAATTAAGAAAATGCCGCAGCGTAAGCAGCACAGTATCTTCACACCGATCGATGAGAACCGGTCAATCTTGTCCCAACATCTGGCTTCCTTCAATGCGGAGCCCCGCGGCAAAGATGACGGCAATCGATCGCAATCTGTAGATGTCGGTGCTGTGTCGCGATCTAAGACCGATTCGTCCCCGCCTCTCCCGCAGCGCTCCAACACGTCTAACCTGCCCAATTCCCGCAATTCCATGACTACAATTCCCGAGACTACCTTTACCCCGCCTTCTCGCTCAAACAGCTTGAAGATCGGTGGTGGTGGTGGCTCGCGGCCCCGCCTAAAGGTTCAAATTCCTGAGGAGCAGTCTGAGGCCGGTAGTACCGGTGGTGAGACAGCTACATCTCCTCGCACTACCACGGATACAGCTACCCAAGCATCGCGCCGGAACGGTGTAGAAGGCCCTGGGACTGGTGTAGTTCTTCCACCTCCTTCACCATCAGCGTCGGCTATGCTGTCTGCGGGAGCCACAGGACCACCGAATCCATTTGCTAGGCCTCCTCCACAGGCCCAGAACAGCAATATGAACATTGACACTCCTGTGTCGGCACTCCCGTCTAGGTTTCTCAATAATGAGTTCCTACCTAGTCCCAGTAGTTTCTATCCGGAGTGGAACTTTCGAGGCAGTGATAGCAACACTCTCCCGAGCCCTCTAAATTTTGCTACACCGGTAGTCGGTTCAGGTCCTTCCTTTCTGAGGGACGATAACGGACCGAGCGCCAACAAGCGGAAGAGCCCGGATATAACGGCCGGTCACGGTTCGGACGGACCAGACGGCGGCGAGCCTAAGAGAATCAGGGTTGACGGCTAGTCGCCCTCTAGTGGCCGCCCGGTTGGCTACATTTTTGTTCTACTTTGATTTCAATTCATGTTTATACCGCAACTCGCAACTGTACAACACCCAACACCTTATAGAGCATCGGAGGGCATTTGCACACCTGGATATCAAGGAGCCATTGGATACCTCGTTGTTTGTTTGTTTTTTCTACCTGGCATTTTGCTGGTTTCAACTTCAACTTGCGGCGGACACGCTCGTTTATGTTTGACGCCATGCAATCTTTTTTTTTCACTTCACAGCATGGCGTGGCGCTGAGGCGTTTTCATCATGGATTTTTACTTATTTACCTGCACCTTCACATTAACCCCATTTTTTCACGCGAATTGGCAGCTTGTTGCTGTGGGTGGCTGCTTTAGAGAGACGGATACGACGAATGAGTAATGGAATTTGTGAGTAACTAGCTTCATCGCATTCGATCCGGGGAAAAAGTCGACGGAACGGACCCTACGGGCTTGAGAGACGAACATGGACGGCGTTGAGGAACACACTTGTACACTATGATAGGTTAGAGATACCAGAGGTGGAATGGCTGGATAGGGGGATGACGGATGGGCATATGTCACCAGATCCTGAATGAGACTAGTATTGACTTTCACTTTGACCTTGACTTTGATAGCCTACCCCCTTTTTTTTCTTACTTCTCGTGATGTTCGCAAATTAGTGCCGCGAGGTTACAACGCTAGATGCGGCGTACACGCGAGGAGCGTCAATGGCACTTTGATGACGCCACTACTTATTAAATCTCCCCTGGTTTTCTTAGCTAATTAACTGTTGCCTAACATCGTTAAGGATTAAGGGTCTACCTAGGAGCCAGAACCGCCAATGGGGGCACGAGTCCCAGAACGCTACCATTCCAGAGGATAAGAGGATAGTGGGATACCTACCTCATAGTGGGCAACGGTACAGGAGGATTCGGATATCGTATGAACAGAGTTAGTGCAATCGAATCCTCCCGGGTCACATATGACGTCGCGAAAGCTTGGATCGCATACATGACTAAGCCCCTCGCTACCCCCGGTCGATGAACCAACCACTGCGTGCACGATGTAAGGTATGTTGGTAACCACGGGATTTACTTTGTAGGACATGCGTAAGGTAAGGGCCGGGTGTAAGGTCGAGGTCCGGGTCTGGGTCTGGGTTAGAGGGCGAAGCCTAGCTCGGGCGCTTGCGCTTAATACTCCTTCGGTCTCCCTCTTTGAGATCTTGGGGGCCCGGTGTGGTGTTCGAATCAGGCAGTCAGGCAGCGAGGGCAAAGCCACAGTGACATGCTTGCTACGGACTTTCGTCGATAGTATTATCATGTTAGATCTACATACACATACTCATTAATGTTGAAACGTGATATGTTATGTTGACGTGTTTATGTTAGACGCCATTTTGATTTTATCTGTAAACATATTACATAATTTACAATATATTCATGATGCTTCTCTATGAGCATGCTTAATATATATGTTGGGAGTTCTATAGCCCTTGCTCAATGTTAAGGGCTAGGAAATTGGTTCTCCAGTCCCCCGCAACAGCGTTGTCCTTACTCCCTCTCAAGGTCCGCCTCGTGACAGACAGAAAGTCACCAAAGTGGTCCTGAACTAAACGAGCGGGTTTTAATGGTGAATCTTGTCCTAGGAAAGGTGATACACCAGTTTCTGTGACGGTCCGACTCAGAGAATAAATAACAGCATTACGAAGGATGATTGTTGAAGCTTTATTTTTGACCAAAAAGTCATGAAATGGCTTACAAAATATAGGTAGTTATATCTTATATTCAATATTAAGCTAACCAGTAGAGATATGCTCTATTTCTAACGTCTTGGGTTATTATTCTGTATAATCCTTCATGAGTCCAAATTCCCACAAGATTGTCAAGTTAGGATTCGGTGAAGGTCGAGAAGTTAAACGTTAGCAAGGAGAATATCCATTCCTGCTACGTTCGCCGACGAGGGCGATCTCCTACTTCGGAGGGTGACCTGAGCACGGGTAGGTCCCGAACGAAGGAAGATTGCTATACTATACTATACCGCCTGGGTGACAAAGCACTTTGCATGAAGTCGTGCCTATCCCCACAAATTGTATGCAAGTTGCTTTGTCACCCAGTTCTATACTACATAGTATACTATACTCTGCGTAGCGCGAGCCGCGCGTCTGGGCCTGTGGCTTGGGACCTGGCTACTGCTTCCTGCATCTCGGAGGAGGCTACCCAAGATGTACGTAGGAGGAACCGCATTTGACTCAGTTCAGCTAGACCTGAATCTGACCCTCTCCGCCCCGCTGGGAGGAGGAGAAGGAGGAGGAGGAGGCAGGATGCGGTACCCGGGGCTCTGGGACCGGCGGCACGACCATGGCTATGCAGGTAAGTATCCAGGCAGATGCTTACTAACGCACCTAATGCACAAGGGAATGCGGAAGACTCCTGCATGTCGAGCGGTGGTGGTGGAATGCCCAGGTAGGAAGGTGGACGGCCCCCAAAGTCTTAGCATGGACCCTTATTTCTCCATCGCCATGCGAACTGCAGAACTACGGGCCACGGAGTAAGAGCTACGGATCGCGTATCCATACATACTGCTAGGCTATACCCAGTGGCGAGTGGTCAATGGTAAAGTGGTGGATACCTACCTGTCTCAGACTTGCAGGAGGTGTGCTCCCCCCCGTCTCGGCCGTTTACTGCCTGCTGACGCGACCCTGATAGCCTATTGCCCACATTGCCGACTGCAGGTAAGAAGTATGTCTTGCATGAGAGCTAAGTCTCGTGCCACGTCCTTCAGATACGGTACCTGGATGGTGGAGAGTTCCGCCGCATACGTACAGACGCCGATACAGAGCAAGGTTTCGTACAACGTGAGTGTTGGTGTAAGTGAAGCTGATATCAAGGCCATCGGCCGCGTCGCACAAGGCCAGCAGTTCAGCTCCAGTTCAGGTCAGGCTGATAGATAGGCGCAGGCGCGGCGGGGGGAATAAGCGCGGGCCGTAGCTGATGAAGAGATAATTGAGAAGCCAAGAGAGTAAACTAGGGGAGATGCGACATTAGAGGGGTGGGATGAGGCGTGAATGCCAATGCGATATCCATCACATGTGATTCTGTCGGTGAGCTGAAGTCGCAATGTAAGACATTTCCACCTCGACTCTGATTTATACTCGGCCATGTACCGCCGAACACGGATACACAGACGAAGCCACTTGTCTCATGCTGCCGTATTCTGTATCCCGCTCGCTCTGACGTCGACAGATTGGGATGATAGGTCGTATCGTGGCTGACAGTGGCTCCCCCTGTGCGACCCAGATACCCGTCCCGCTCGCCGGTTTGGTGATGCAGAGCTGTGGCGAAATGGAGTGGAGGGKTCGGGTATGTCCATGAAACAGCGAGGCAGACAAAAGGTGCAAGCCACATACGCGTAACAGGCAAGAATCGGTGGTAGACTATGCCTTCTCCCGTCGGTTCCGTGTGCCGGGCCCGAGCCCGACCGGGCTCGCGGCTTCAGCTGGCCACGTTGAGGCTGTACGTGTGGTTATACGGCGCGTACCCACGACGAAACAGCCTCAACTCGTACAGCGGGACCGAGCGACTGTTCTTGCGTGTCTAGCCCAGCACTGATTCAGCCTAACTCCATCGTTTGCCGTACGTAGCTCTTGGCTCGCGACATCGTCGTCGTCATGTAGCTACATCCAGCAAAATTCTCTCATCCAAGTCTTGGCAGTGGTAAGGCACGCGAGACAAAGCTGTAAGAGTCTCAGCTCTCAGGCGGAGGCTATACCCGTTTCCTGCGCCATATTCGAATCTGATAGACATTGGCGACATGTTCTCGAACCCCAAGGAAAAAAGAAGACTATAGGTATGTACACACCTAACCTCGAAGTTGTTTCTGCGGAATAGCAAAAAAAGCAACAGTATCACCAAAAGTAGACTCCGAATCGGGGAATCGAACCCCGGGCTTGACGGATCACACAATTTCTTGTTGAGAGCGTCAAATGTTAGCCACTACACCAATTCGGATGAAGCGTCGGCGAATTCTCAGCCTTGCTGTGGTGGAGCGGCAATTTTGTTAGACACTATAATGCAAACTGCGAGAGGAGCGAGCTCATTGGCTACAGGCTTTATCGATCAAACCAACATCGCGCCGGTGCTTGTACGTGGTCTCCACTGCTCCTAGGACCCGTAAAATTTGTAGGAATCGATGCGCGGAGTCCAACAGTGAGTTGTCGGGTACGTTAAATATCGATGAGACTGAAGTTTAGGAAGGAAAAATATAATAATATATCAATCTTAGAGGTAGCCGGTAATAATCTGATTATCCCTGGTACCCTATAGTAGATTTACTTATTGATATCCCTGGATGAAGTCAAGTTAACAAAGGCAATGTCGGGCGATAGTCATATCGTCCCTAGGAATACTGGCATGGTAACTCGAGTAAAAAGTTCACAAGCTGATTATATTAAGACGAGCCGCATCTACGAAAGCAATCTTAAATCAGGCGCCAAACTCCCTTCTCGGATCGAGCAAAGGCCGGGATATTGGGTGTGTGCGTGCTTGCTCTTATCAAGGAAAGCAAGTACCCCATAGGAACTTAACCTACAACACGTCACCGAAATTTAGCTGTCGAAGAATAGACTTGTGATCGAAGAAATCAAAAGAGAAAACGCGTTGGGCACTTCCTCGGCTCGAATAAAGTACCTAGGTATCTTCCAAACTCTTTCCCTCCTCCTATCTGCGAATGGGTATCTCCCACCCCTCGTCGTCTCATTACTCCTCAACTCGGAAAAAAACCAGAAACGACCGAAAGTGATTAATTTGCTTTGCCTTCCTTAAGATGTTTGTGTTTTTTTGCTGGCTTAAAACCAGCAACCCAAGAATATTCTGGCCCATAGCCAAGCTATGCCTCCATCCAGGGTCGCCGTCTGTCGCCTTGAAGTGATTTTTACTAAGAGACCGAATTGTTGCCGTCTTTCCGGATACTTCCAAGGATAGTGGTCTGGTATCTGACCTTTGAGCTTCAAATTAGTGAAAAAAAGAATTTGGTTCCAGTCTCGTTCTGGCCGTGAAAGGAACATGAGGCAACATGTTCTATGGTATCACCGGAATAGGAAAGAGCCTAAAGCCAGGCACATTAATATCACCTGGCATTGGTGAGCCCAATACTACTAGAGGAAAGAATGTTTGCGAAACAACTCTAGGTAAGGGGATGTAAGCGAATGCGTTGCGCGGATATCCGTATTATTTCGTAATCAAGTCGTTATCTTAAACACCGCCCCTAGCGGCGGCCAGGAGGAGTTCCGGGTCCGGTGGTATTCTCCATGTTACCCGTCAGCTCGGCAACACGGGCCTTGATACGAGCTACACGGGATTCGATGGCTGCGAGGTGTTAGAAGTCAGGTCACTATTTATAGGGAAGGGGTGCTTACTCTCTTCACCACTAGTATCATCATCGCCATCCGTAGTTTTGCTGTATGCACCCCGGCTTTGCTCCTCGCTTTGTCGTGCAGCCCGTTCAGCCGCGTTCTTCCTAATGGCGGCCCACCGATCTTGCATGGGAACGGTTGGTGACGGTGCACCAGCGTCGTCGTCTTCTTCAATAGGGGGATGGTTGCTAGGGTATCTAGCAATTGGTGGTGGGGCAGCAGAATCCACACTCTGATTGTCGTCGGGGACAAAGGCAGGTTGATCTAGGAGAGGACCCTGGTCGAAGCGAGAGAACTCTTGGCGAGCCTCCGCAGCGTCTGCGGTGTCGACACGGGACAGGTCTTCGTCGACGGACGGATCATATGCTGGTTTAGGAGTGACTGGGGTTACTGGTGTTTGGGTCGGCGTCTTATCCTCGGGCCTCTCCGCGGATGCCTCGACGGTTGGCTCTGCGGGAGCAGGAGCGGGTTGTGATTGCTGTGTCATCGGTGCCGGAGAAGGACTTCGCACAGCTTGAGAGTCTGCGGCTAGCATGCCGTTGACATCAGCAGCGGCATTCTCAGGCAGCTTGGAGTGCCGATTCTTGTTGCGCGTGAACAGCTTTCTGAAGCCACCCCCGGTCTTCTTTTCGTCTTTGTGAAGCTTCTTGTGCTTCTTGCTCTCAGGGCTACTTGGCTCAGGAGAAATCATGTTATCTCGAGCTGCTTCCAAGCTCGCTTCTTCGCGTGGAGGAGGAGGCAATGGCGAGTTTCGACCTGTTGGCTCTGAGCGCTCGGCGGGGTGAACTGGTAGCGGCGCTTCAAGCTTCTTTTCCGGAACCGGAGCAGGAGCCGGAGGGGGCGTTTGCGCTACGGGAGACTTGTGCTCAGGCGCCGGCGGGGACGAGACTACAGCCGGGGAAGGGGTCTGTTCTGAAGCGACAGGCTTAGGGCCACTCCCATTTGTCGTTTGCCCGTTCGTCGGAGGATGACTGGGCATCTGAAGCGAAGTTTGGGATACGCCACGGCCAGCAAATGCGTTCCCGAGATACGCCTCGCGAATAGCCTCCTTATCGTATTTGTTCGCCCATTTCATGGCTGGKGAGGCTACGTTGACAACACCTGGCTGCAGGGTAAGTATGCTATTGGTCTTTTCTTTCATCACCTCGGCATCCGTACGTCCACGTCGTTCTGCCTTCTGTCTCGTCTGTTGTTCTTGAAGTTGTTTAGCTCGAAGCTTTTGTGCCTCCGCCTGAATTTTGGCATGTTGGTCCGGTCCGATGCTAGTCTTGCTCAGGCCGGCACCTGTGGCACCACCAGGGCTTAAGTGATCTGTCTTAGCGGTAGAGGGTTTTGAGGTTGACTTGCTACGAGAAACGCCTCTTCCACGCCTCGTCCAACTGAATAAGCCTTTCTTTTCTGCAATATAGGCACCAGCATCGGGTTCTGGGGCGGCACCTTTCACCATTTCCTCCATCACCAGCCACCGGCCATGACGAATAACTGTCTCGACTACTGAACATCTTCCGAAAGCGGATTTGCGTTCAGCGGTCTCTTCAGGGGCTAAGCTGCTCATCCACACCCACCAGAATGCTTCATCAAGATCAAACCGACTGATACTAGCTAATTCACCGGGTTCTAGATGACGATCGCTTTCTAGTCGTGGACGGTGCGATTGTGAGCTCCGCTGCCTGACAGTCGTTTCAATGGGCGGCAAAATCTTATCCGGTGGTAATAAGAGATTTGACGGACTATTTGGCGCATCGTCGACAAAGCCAGAAGACAGGAAGTCCGCCCAAGACGGCGTAGTTGGTCTCCCAAGGTTCCCACCCGATGCCGGAGTAGTCCGTAGGCCGCGGGGGTTTCGAAGTTGGTTAATCTTGACTGTATCCTCGTCCTCGTCTTCCTCTTCTAGGGTATCTCCAAAACCAATATCTTCAAAACGTGACCACGAAGCATCGCGAAGACTAGTCGAGTGCTTCGAGCTAGACACCTGCGACTGATTCGCAAGAGATATCGCCTTAAGAACTCTGCGGCATTCTTCAGTCAAGGCTGTCACGGGATCCTCGTACTCGGAAAACTCTCGAAGCGCTTGATCCTCCTCGCGATATTGGAAATGGTTAGCACGGCGCAAGAGCGCAAACGGTGTCGGGGACACCGTGTCGACAATCATGACAACTTTGTACGTTGATGACATCAATAAGGACGGCGTTTGCGGGGGATACTCGGTTTCCTGCAGCAATTTCTGCAAGGACATGGGGAGCATAGATATACCTGCACGAGCTTGCTGGGGCGACAAGGACCTCAGATAGGCAAAGAACAGATGGCTCGTTGCATCCGCAGCGCTAAGTTCCATTAGCATTTCAACGTAAACATAATTGACCTCAAAGTTGTACAAACCTCAACCAGGACTTGTATCCACCCTCAAAGCCGTTGCCGGTGTCTCTATGTTCGAAGGCCCACCAGGCTGCCATACGGGACAGTTTACGGCCGCCGAAGCCGTTCGATTTGCCGTGAGCTGCGATGGCTGAGAGTAAATCGAAATAATCGAAGATGATATGGGAACGAGCCTGATTTTCGACGCTCAACGGAATGAAAGTCGAGAATGCATCGCGCGCCATACTCGAGTCTAAGCCAAATATTCCCTTAGCATGTTTCCCACATTTCCACAGAATGAGCTATGCGTACCTTGCTCTCCAACCCTGAACAGTTCGTAGGCATCCCAGCCAACAATACCACCCTGCAGTCTGCTCCAGCACCATTTAAGAACACCAGAGATAACCTAAGCATGTGTCAACCACGATAATCCATCAGATCAGCGCGCTTCGATCCAGTAAGACATACCATTGGCTCGGTCATCCGCAGCTCCTGCAGGAGAGCCTCACCGTGTAGGTCATGGTTCTCATCGAAAAAGTGGCGTATAAAAGTGCGCACGCCGCTAGGGTCAGAAGTCGGGCGAAATGGGAGAAGGAGAAAGGGAAGATCGAGACCTATGTGTTGCCAACAAATTAGCCTGGTCTGCATGAGATGAGGAGAACATGGTGTCCATACCTCTCGATTTGAGCTCATCCGTGCAGCGCTTTATTAATTCTTGGACCTCCTCTGGCTCTACCGTCGTTCGCGTGTATGCGTCGTCCCAGCGCGGCTTGTTGGGCAATTGGTGTGTTAAATCGTTAAGATTGGCATTCTTTTTGGACTTAAGTCTCGGGCCATCCTTGCCCCTTATTCGAGAGAAGAGGCTCGGCATTGTGATTGGTAGACTTGGGGTCGGCGTCTATATGGATACAAGACCGCAGAGGAAATCTGGAGATTGAAAGTAAACAGCCGAGTGGATGTATTGACACTCGGGATTCTGGCGCGGACTAACGCATGAGATGTTTGAAAAGGAAGACTTGGTCAAGTTGCGCCAGCTGGAGTGGGGGTTGGGTATCAAGTAATAATATCGAATTGTATTGCTGGAGCTGCTCAGACCGGGTCTGCTTGAGATATGCTCGGCCGGTGGAAAAGTGAGCTCCAGGGTGAGGAATCAATAGGAGGGCGCCACACGTCGATAGTGGAAAAGGGAAAAAAAGAGAACGAAAGAGATATCAAACGATTAGAATTGAAGACTTCACGGAGGTGCGTGAAGCGCAAAACGAAGGGTATCAAGATGCACGCATGAAGAAGGTTCAAAAAAGTTCCAATCGCCCAAGGAGGAAAAAAATAATTATTAAGGGGCGGTCCAAACATCGACGAGGATAAACGATGGTATCAAGGAAGCAGTCACTTCCAATCTACCTTGACGCMCCTCCAGGCCGGTTCAATGTACCTTAGTGCACCTGCCTGGACTATCCCTTTGCGGCATAGCCTGGCTGAGGGAGATTATTTTAGTTCTTTTTGTGCTAGCCCACCTCTGCGCTCCAGGTAGGCGCCGTCTGGGTGCAGGCCTCTGATTGGATACCTGACTTGCTGGGCTGGCTACGTGGAGAAGGTGAAGCAGGGGCGCATTGGTCAACGTGGTCAAGGCACCATCGATGTTTTAAGTTACACTAGACCCAAGCACAGGTATTTAGAAGTCACTTTCCCTCTTCGGCGTGGCTAAAGCTACCAAAGATACCTGTCGAGTTCAAG
Organism: Hypoxylon sp. E7406B; assembly: GCA_000931505.1. NCBI lineage: Eukaryota > Fungi > Ascomycota > Sordariomycetes > Xylariales > Hypoxylaceae > Hypoxylon > Hypoxylon sp. E7406B. The sequence goes on from JYCQ01000087.1 coordinate 242,167, forward strand.
CTCGGATCCAGACAACTCTAATTTAATTGCAGGGCGGGAAGTGGTGACCGGGTGCCGCCTGGTCAGACTTTGCGAATACCTCCCACCTCAAAGGACCGTCGTCATTCGTCCATGTAGGAACCCGACTCCCTCAACCTTCACATGCACCTCATCGACACCCAGAGCCTACATATATGGTACAAATACTTGGATGACTCGCTCGCATCCCAAACCTACCTATGACTCCGTTAAAATGGTGGTGTTCCACCTGTCTCGTTTTCCCATCAGGTCAATCTGCGAACTTCCATGTTTGCTTTTCGGATTAGCACAGAAAAATCAAGGTCCACAGCTTCTTGACTAGACCAGGTGAGTACCAAGTTGCTGGTAAATTGGTTGCCAGCTATGTCTCAAATCATGCAATATCGGGCTCGGACAACACCTACACCGTTGAACATAACTTGACGATGGCTTCACTTCGGGAACTGATACTCTTCTTCGCTAAATATGATTCACTGCAGCGTCATCGCCAGGTATTACGGCCGGTCGTCTCATGGAATACCACTCGAGCTAGTATCGATCGGCAGCAACTCGATTCGTCTTCTGCAGCATGAGATTTGAACAGACGGGGTTGAGCATCATCGGAGCACCATCGGCAGTTCCATATCAAGTACTACCTAAGATGTTACCATCTTCCGCATTCATCCAACGCACGTTACCTATTGCCCCCTTTTCGTCGTTTGGAGTCGTGTTCGACCCGGATCCAGTCATGCTTCTAGCCGTCGTCGTCTGTGCAACATTTATGTTGAAACGAGAAGAGCGAACATGTGCATCGGGAGTAAATTTATTCTTCAGCGACGGTACAACTTTTTTTTAATGGCCATCAAATCGTCGAGATAAATGATTCAAACAAATGCCAAGACAATATCTATCGTCCACCCTATCACCCTCGTCCTTCAGGTCATTATAGAGGCGTTAACCTTGCATGAGCACAACTCATCATTCGGAATCGAAGCCAATTAATTCACGAAAACTATTGGACCCAGCTCGACCAGTCACTTTTTCTAGACTAGGGTTTGGATGAGTTGGCAAATGTGGTGAGGTCACCGGGCGAAGAAGCCTGATTCGGACGGGGTCCTCTGTGAGCCATTGGTGCAGTGCCGTTGCAAATCATTGGACCCCCGGACCTCTAAGACGTGTACTGCACTGACCGCGACTTTTCGCGTCCAATGACATTCTGTTCGGTCTCAAGGGACTCCCTACGATTGGATTTTGTTTTTAATATAGTTACTCTCTCCCTTCCCTACGCCATTCACCGTCCCGATTGTACAGCTCTTCTAGTGGAAGAGTCGATGCAAAGTACAACGGGAAAGGCTAGCTTCTAGAAGCTTGAAACTTAGGCCTGCTTGAGCCTCTCAGAATCTAAAAAGCGCCACTTAACCAAGTTTGTATCTATTAACGCTTCGCTTGAGCATGGTATGCCACGCTTCTACAGCTCGAACGGAAAAGATGGTGTGCAGACGTGGGCTCACCTGCATATGAAATCCAGGGGATCAAGGGACCTGCATAGCCTAGCGTATGATCCCAGTTCTAGCTGTCTCTTAAATATTCCCCCGGAACTACGGTTATCCCAGCACGCATGCTTACGTTAGTTTCGCTTGACAGATCTGACGTGTTCGCAGAGACAGTCGTCAAATAACAGCTACCAGTCACATTCTGCGGATATTCTTGCAATTCTAGAAGAAATCTCTCCTCGAGTAGTCCGGAAGGGATGCACCACCGTATAAACGATATGCCTTGCCTACCTTGTCGCGAATACGACAGCGGTATGTAACGGTATGGTGGGCCACCTAGATCTGCCCACTTCCGGCTTCCGAGACAATTCTTTCAACAGCCTTACCACGATTTCATGGAGTTAATGCCGAGGATAATATTCTCGCTACGCTGTAGCCTTGTGGGCTGGCATGGCCACCAGGATGTGAAGCATTATAGCGACATTTTGTCGCGGATCCATTTATGCGCCAAGATACTGATGGAGTCATGGCCATGCTCCATATCTTGGTTTCGATCTCCGATCTCATACTGCTATTTATTAACTAAGTCCCAACAGCTGGAAAGCTCACTTATCTGCCTCTGCTCTCCCTGTCGTGCCCAGCATCGCGGATCTATCCACAAGACTACTGCTGTTCGTGCAAATATAGTCGTGCTCGATTACAAATGAATCAGATGATTCGCTTCGAGTCGTAATTTTCGTCGGTTGAATTCCCGTCAATAGGTTAAGTTCCTAAGTGGGACGGTGCTTCAAGATAATATCCGCTAAATCTGCCGGGGGAGCACTTGATCGTCCTCGTCGTGCAATATCTTAGCAACTAGTTAACTGTGCTTCTCTAGCTCGGATTCATGAGCCGATCGCTCGCGTCGTATAGGACGGACAGTGAACACAAACGGGCTAGAGCAGGATCAAGATTACGTCGAATAGGTAGATCGTGATGCCTAGAAGCAACCATCTTTTACTTTTCGAGGCGAATATAGGTAGGTAGCACTTCGGATCTAGAAGCAAGTTATTGTACTGCCGAGCAATAGAGATTCAAAGCAATTATTACTCCCTTATTCCTCCTACCTAAAGGGTATTTTTGACTAGACCTGCACAATCTCCCTACACCACAAGGACATGCCCGTCCATCCTCCTATAGACCACAAAACGCCGACCCGTAATACAGCTAGGATGAAACGTATCCGAACGCCCTATGTCCATATTCCCCCTCAAGCCTCCAAACACAAATCCTGAATTCACTCCGACTCGGCACCCTTTGCCGTCGTGCCCTCCTCACCTGCTTCTTGCAAGATCCTGCTCTCCTCCTCAAACTCGTCCTCATTGACCTCGCCGACCGCCACCTCAGGCGGTGGCACATCATCTGCCTTCTCCTCCACCTTCTCCTTCTTCTCTTCTACCTTCTTCTTACTCGGGCTCAAATCCCAATCAATCACGCCATCCTCGCCGTACCTCTGCGCCAGCCACTCATTCGTCGCCTTGAAGTGTCCGCAGTCGAAGAACCCGCGCGACGCGCTCAACGGGCTAGGGTGCACGCTCTTTAGCACTAAGTGACGCTTGGTGTCGACCTTCGTCACGCGCTTGGCGGCGGGCGCGCCCCAGGCCAGGAACACGACGCCGCGCGTGCGCCGCTGCGCCACCACGTCGATGACCTTCTGCGTGAAGCGCTCCCAGCCCTTCTTCGCGTGCGAGTTGGCCTCGTGCGCGCGCACCGTCAGACACGTGTTCAGGAGCAGCACGCCGCGCTCCGCCCACGGCGTGAGCAGGCCCCCGCCGTTCGGGGGCGGCGTGAAGGATGGGTAGTCCTTTTTCAGCGCGATGTACATGTTCTTGAGCGATGGGGGGGCCTTTGTGGGTGGCCGCACGGAGAAGGCCAGGCCGTGCGCTTGGTTGAAGTTGTGGTACGGGTCTTGCCCGAGGATCACGCATTTTACGGTGTTGAAAGGCGTGTGTCGGGACCTGCGAAGAGTGATGTTAGCCAAACATTAATTTATACATATAGTGCAACTACTAAGTAGAGTTATGGAGTGCTTGCACGCTGTACAACATACCATGAGTAGACGTCCTCTCTCGGCGGGAACACCTTCTTCCCGCTCTTAATCTCGGCCTCGAGAAACTTCTTGAGCTCGATGAACTCGGGGCTCGTAATCTCATCCTTGAGATGGGTCAGCCAGCTGGGGTCCAGGGTCTGGATCTCCAATTGTAGGTGGCGCTTCTGCTCGAGCGTCAGGCTCTTGACCCACCTCTCCTTGTCGAATTTCAGAGCCGGCTGGTCGGGTTTCGAGCCCGCATTGAAGGAGGACGAGGGGGATGATGTGGGTGGGGGAGAGCTCTTGGGGGCTCCAAAGAACGATGTGATGCTGCCGTTCACCTTGGGCTTCTTAGCTGAGTCGCTGCCCTTGGCGTCGTTCTTGCGCTTTACAGAGGACATTGTGTACGGGTGTGTATGTGGGAAACTGGAAGAGCGTTGTATGTGGGAATGTTGAGGTCGAGGTCGAGCTAGTACTCGGCCTGGAGCCCACGTTGGAAGCTGTCTGAGATGACGTAAAGGCTGCAGCGTGAACACTTTTCTTAGGGAAGCTACTTCACAGCACTTCTCCAAATGAATTTTCGAGAAAAAAGATCGAATGCTACCAACTCAATTGAGTCGATAAGAGAACACAAAGTGAACAATGGAGTTGTGAAGAGTTGGTGTCAAAAAAAGTTCGCGAGAGTGTGTAAGTTAAATGGGGATTGGTGAGGCGCGTTTTGGAGACGCGAAAACCCCCTTAACGCGAAAAGATCATAGCGCGTAAAGTGGCTTGTGCGATGCTGGCAGCTTAGGTTCAGCGCACTGAAGCTCGTAATAATCAGCCCTAGCAAACAACCATGGATTTCAGACGGATCGTCAAGGTTATCATCGTATGATCAATATTATTATTCATCTAGGACTTGTCAGAGCCTTGCATCGAGTTGCGTTCATCTATGGAATTTTCCTTTYCCCGCCACATGAAGGTAGTATACAGTGCCCAGCCATTTCTCTAATGAAGTCATCTCTCAATGCGAAAACCACCGTCGTAGCTAAACAAAACCAATCGACCCTTTACTTTTTTAGTTCCGGTTCCGTTGGCCTCTAGACAAGGTATCATGAATGTGCTCAAATCAACGCCTGCTAATGCAAAGTAAAAAATGAGAGGAGAGAGGTGGTGCTACAGATCAAGGCTTGTCGGCATGACCCTCGTGATGCTTCCTAGCTTTTCGCTCATTAATACTCCTGAAAACTCTCTTACCGACCTCGTAGCTGCTGATCATGATAGCACATGACGGGGCGACCTTGAGGGTACGAGGGAGCCATCCCTTCCAGAGTCCGGCTAAACCTTCCGTAGAGTAAATGTGCCAGAGAAACCGGAGCATCGGCCGAGTCTCCGGCGCCGCGGCCTTATCCGCTGCAGGTAAGGCTTTGTTCGACGAGTCTCGAAAGACTTGTCTTCGGGTCTTACCTACGTCAAACGGCATTGTTACGGTTGCCGCAAATGCGCCTGAGAGAGCTCCCGCAGTGAAAGCATCCATGAAGGTGGCTGTATGGCTTTCCCTGCTCTGAGGTCTCTTCCTTGCTCCTGCCCTCGAATGGCGGTCCTCCCGAGCAAGAGATCGTCCTTGTCGCTCTTCTCGTAGATCAGTGAGCTTGCCTCTTATTGTCTCGTAGCCGAACCAGTACATTGCCGAAAAGGGGACGTCCCGCCATAGCGTCAAAGTCAGGCCTCGCCAGAGGGAGCCGTAACCGTTCTCATTCACCATCTTCGCCATGCCCTTGAAAGTATTCGCAAGATGACCGGTTGCAGTTGAGCCTGGAGATGCCTGGAGGCGCGTTCGGAATAACTCGATAGGACCAACAGTGGCGGCAGCGAGAGTTCGTGCAACAGAGCCGGCGACTAAGGGCGCATACTCGTCCTTGGCGAATTTGTTGATGGGGCTTGCTTTGCTGGATCGTAACCATTCATAGCCGGTGAAATAGATGATGTTTCCGGGAACGGCCATGACCAGAGTCGGTGAGAGACCCCTCCATAACGTCGTAAAACCTTCATGTCGCGCGATCTTCTTCATACCATCGAAAGTCGAGTTGAAAGTCCTCTTCTGTACCTCCTCCACGGCGCATTCCCCAGAGGCGGCTATATCTCCAATCGAGCCGGCGACGCATACTTCCGCATTGTTATTCATAAAGAACACTTCCCGGCAGCAGGCTGTAACGCCAAGGTTCGAAGGTCGAAAAGCACTGGGTGACGAAATTGCAAGCTTTTGAAACTCTGTGGCGGGCTGCGACGAACCTTGGGATTGCAATCGGACACGGACGACGTCCAGAGGAGTGACTGAAGCGATTCATGTTAGCTCGAGTTACTGCATCTTGTTGTGGCGGGGGAACCGAGGTAAGAACTTACCAAGTAACGAGGTCAGAATGCTGCCAGAAATGGCCGATATCATCTTCTGACCTGCCGAAATTTCTATATTGTCGCTCCCATCGTCCTGTGACGAAACCATCGTTTGTCCTACGAAAGCATCCTCGGCGCGTTCCAATCGATCGTGGTTGTGGCCACCGAAGCTGTGGGTGGAGGTAGATGCCATTGCGATTATTGTGTGCKCCGGCCCCGGTTGTCCCGGGGGCGCTTCAATGCGAGCGACTCGATACAAGACAAAGAATCTTAAATGTAGCGGGGGAACAATTGAGATAAAATGATGGTGCTGCTAGGGAGGTTGAGGTTGTGTATAAAATTTGGTGAGGACCTGGATGGCTGGGCGGAGGCAAAGAATTGTTCAGAGGCGAAGAATTGGGGTTCTGCGATATCGCGGGCMCCCGCCTATTTTCTTCGCGTCATTAATATGTAGAGCAGAACGATGAGGCTAATCTTTTTAAGAAAATTTACCCGCCTGAGACCGAGCCCGAGCGCTCAAACCCGACCTAGCGGAAATCGACAAAACTGAGTAACTCGGAGCTGCTCACTAACTTTTCATGATGTCAGAGCCAATCGGATCGTCGCAAACTACGCAAACTAGCTGGGTCGTGGTCCCCMCCCTGCCACTTCGCGCCCTATGCAGCTGCGGTCTGACTCTTTGTCGGCGATAAGATGGACTTAGATAATGCATCACACAATCTCGACCCGTCGCGCCGGGGCACCACTCAGCGCTCACCGTCACTGGTCGCCTTTTAACTTCACCCGATACTTTAGCTCGCAACTCAACCTCAGCTCTTATCATCGCTACCTAGGTACTTTCTTCTTATTTTCATTCGGATTGCATCTAAATTAACCTTAAATCACTTCTAATCCAGAAAATTGTACATTGGCCTTTATTTGCATAGAATTGTGAGCTGTACTTCTTCCCAACATGGACCAGCCAACGGAGCAGATACAATCCGAGCTAGAGAACTTTAGAGAGCAATGGCGCGCCGAAGTCTCGGCACGTTCAAGAAACACAGCTACCTCTCAGCAGCAACAACAGCAGCAGAGACCAACCTCAACCCAAGCAGGACCCTCTTCAACATCAAACAAGCCGCCAAGGAGAAGTGAACTCGCCCATAGAAAGACTCCCTCCAAAACTATCCATCTCGAAGATGAGGATGAATATCATCAAGCCCAACACTTTGATGAACCAGACCCAAGTAATACCATAGGAGGACAGAAGCTCAGCCGACAAGATGCCGCCGCTTCTAAGGATAAAGAACAAGAACCCCAGACCGCCTTAGACTTCTACGAAAAAGCGGTCGAGAAGGAGACCAGCGGCAAGCTCGGCGACAGCTTGCAACTCTACCGGAAGGCGTTTCGAATGGACGACAACGTCGACCAGTCTTATCGTAACAAGCACTTCCCAGGCCGATGGACAAAACCAGCCCATGTCAACCCGTCCAATGCTCCGGTGACAGTCCCCAGCACCGCCCACCATTCCCTAGAAGGCCCCACTCTCTCGCTCCCAGACCTCATCGCCAGCTTCTCCGACCTGCGCATCGAGGGCGCACCCCCAGAATGCGAGGGCGTTCCCGCACCTCCGTGCCCCATCTCCGAGCTTCCGGATGAGATCCTCGTGCACATCCTGCGTGACGTCGCCGTCGCCGACGTTGGGGACTTCGTGCGCCTAGCTCAAGTCTGTAAACGGCTGGCCTACCTCGTCGCGACTGAGGACCAGATCTGGCGGCGCGTGTGCTTGGGTTCCGAATTCGGGTTCGGCGCCATGCACTACCACTGGCAGTGCGGTATCCAATGGGAGCCATTGGACGTAGCCCAAGAGCTCGCTGACGAAGCCGATATCTTCACGCTGGAAGAGCTGGCGCAGAGACGCCAGGAGGAGAGCCGCGCTACGACGATTTTGATGCTGCGCAGCTTGTACGCCGGGTCCTGGCAGACGATGTTCCGACGAAGGCCCAGGATACGGTTCAATGGCTGCTATATAAGCACCGTGAACTACATCCGCGCTGGACAAGCCTCGACGCATCAGGTTACGTGGAATAGCCCCGTCCATATCGTTACTTATTATCGGTATTTGAGGCTGTACCGCGATGGTACGGTGATCAGTCTGCTTACGACTGACGAGCCTGCGCACGTCGTACATCACCTGACCAAACCCAATTTGGCACTGCACCAAGGAGGCGCGGGACCTCACCTGCCGTCCGCAGTCATGAGCTCTGCTCTCAAAGGTCGTTGGCGCCTTTCTTCGGCGGCAGATAACCCGGACGCGGGTTTGGCCGATATGGAGGGCGATTTGTACGTTGAGACGGAGGGCGTGGGGCCCAAGTACATGTACCGCATGGAACTGACATTCCGGAGCGCGGGGAAGGCGGCGGCTAGGAATAATAATAAGCTGGCGTGGAAGGGCTTCTGGAGCTACAACAAGTTGACGGATGATTGGGCCGAGTTCGCGCTTAGGCACTCGAAGCCGTTCTTTTTCAGTCGTGTTAAGAGCTATGGCATTGGTGAGTAGGTACCTATGCAGTAGGACGTAGGTAAGATACGCTGGACACTTCTGCTCCTTGAGTCTAGTTTAGGAGTTAGGAGTTATGATGTAGGTCACTAGAGTGTGTTTGCATATTATGGTAATAGAATGAGGCATGAGATACGTTTAAATATCCGTCGGGCATTGAATAGGACATTGGCCTATAGATTCAGAACCTGGCCCTTAGAATATCTTCAACTACCCCTCGGAGTTAACTATCCCTCGCGTTGTGGCCTGCTATTGCTAAGTTAGCATACTACAAAACGGCACTACCCTTAGTAAAATTCAAGGTAATAATCACATAATATCTCAAGAGTGGGATTTTTATATTCATTCATTAACCAGAGCTGCTCCTCAGAGGCGAAGAGAAGTTTGTTTGGCTTGATGTTTACTTTAGAAGCTCCTCTATTTTAGTGTCTTATGCTTCGCCACCTTTCTCGCCTTGCTCTTGAGACTCTGCAACAAAGCTCTCCGACCATCTCATCTGAGATCAGCTTGACGGGTCTAATCTCGTCGGAAAGCACTGCAATGGATATTTCGTTATCATCCCTCTTCATGTGCTTATGTCTCCAGCTCCTGCGAGATGTATGTTAGCTTCTATTATTGGGTCAAAGTACACACAGCTTAAAGATGCTTGCCTTAAAGCGAGAGAGCGACTACCGATTCTCTTCCTCGTTATTATCTAACGAAAACTCGTCTTGAGGTTCTGGGGCTCCCTTCTCCAGGGAGAACTGGCATGGTCAGGTGCGTCTGCGTAATCACTAGTGGGATGTAATGACAAAGTATGAGGCTGTTATTAGAACCCACTTTGATGAGAATCGTCTTCTGGCTCAGGAGGCTTCCCAGGCAACTAAGCTTCTGCTGGGATATAGTTGGCGACTACTAAGCCGAGATCCAGCATCCTCCTCCATTCCTCCGCCTCTGCGTCGAATGCGATGGACTCGAGGGCGGATCTCTTCGCCGAAACTTCTTCAGGTGTAAGGTTCGGCCCTGCTGCCATCTCCCCCTTGGTCATAAGTCGGAGCTCGCCGCGGACGTCTCTTAGTCCGTATTGAAGCGTGGTTTTCATGGACTTTGCGGTGGTGCGTTTCTTTTCCTTCAAGACTTCTGGACTGATAGCCTTCTTGCCAGCCTTAAGGCAGTTGTCGATCAATTCATTGATACGAGTCTAGATGAGACTTGCGATATCGTATGGATCCATTGTAGCGGCGAAACATTGTACAGTTGTCTGTAATGGGGGATGCATTCGGGTTTAGGGGATTGCCGAGATAGAAAAATTGAGCGTAGGACAGAGTTTGGTGTAGTTTGTCAGAGGCAAAAGACGACCAGATCAGGTTACGATGGAGGTAACCTTTTTTAGGTTACTTAGGGGACCTGAGGTTTGTACACTCATTGCCACTGACTGTATTTCCTCTCGACGATTGTGAAGGTAAGTCTTAGGAACTGCTGGTTTTCCTTAGTTTCAGACTTCACAAATAGAAGGAGCACAATGCTTATACGTATATACTAGCAGGTGGTTGCCGATAAGTGCCTGCGTGACCGTAGCTTCCGTAAGGCGCGCCCATATACGCAATGCCTAGGTACCTTTATTGAAACGGCCCAATAGTATGTGCATACAAATAGTTAACACGTAAACGCATTAACCTGCCTAGACTTAACCCGGTGATTATCTATTCTAAATAGGTTGTATAGGAAGCACAATGAGCCCACTTTAACATACATGCGTACCTTACTTATTACCTTGAGAATTGTTTTAGATGGAATGTGATGATCCTTTAGGATAGATACAAGAGTCAACCCCTTAATTCGAAGCTCTAATTGCTTGTTTACGATCTCTCGGGTGAACCTTTATTTCTTTAATATGGATATTTAATTATTGGCATATAAAGTGTGTCATTTCACAAAATTTGATGACTATACATAAGTTGCCTTTATACTAACAATAATAACATTGGAGGTAGTAGTCATTCGGTATACCTATCATGGGCATTTGTTTTACGCCTATGTAGCCCTTTTCTGGGTATTTATGGTTTTGATGTCTTGGAGTTATAGTGTAGGATGGTGTTGCAATATGCGTACCCTTAAAGTATTATATGGCTATCACTTTCACGGCATTATCGTTATGCGTCCCTTCCTCGTGGACAAAAGTTCTTGTGTTTTATATGGTATCATAGCATATTGTCTAACTGGGAATACTAATGGCTAGTGCAGTAGCTCGTAGAATCCTAAAGGTCTAGCAAGCCTCAAGAGGAAACTGAAATATTGTGATCCAAGCTAATGGAATGTGCATTTGGACTGGGCGTAAGCACAGAAGGGAGAACACATCTCTTGTATGATATGAGTCTCACTTGGAAGGCGCGGAAATAAGGTGAATATGACTATCAGGTTGTGGAGACCTCTATCTCGGAAAAGATGAGCACTTGTTAATCTATTTCGGGAGAGAATTTAGACGTGAGAGCTGAGCTCGAGGTTTGAAGCCATAAGCACTACTATTGCAGTATCTGAAAGCTTTCTGAAAGGACTTGTTATAAGCTAACCAGTCCAGATGCTGCTGACGTACGGGGAAAGAGAGCTGGCTAAGTACCAACTGACTAGAGGAAGTATCTTCAAGTGCCTTGACGATCTCTGTTAATTGCCGATCGGATTCGTGGAGGAATATAATCCTGTGGACATAAGGCATAACTAACTCGATCCCGATCCCATCTCGATCAGGAATGATCGGGTTCATCCTTCGGCCACGGGTGTAACCTCCACGCCTTGCATCTCTGTTACTGCGGCTAGTCTAGTAATTAACTATATTGAGTTCCCATGGGATCTTCCAATAAAACACCTGAAGTGCCTAGTTTAAGTGGCCTGAGCGTAGAAGAAAGGACTTAGTCTGATTTTTTTTTAGGATGGAGCGTTGATATGGACGGCAGCTCGATGTTTGAGGTCGTCAATGGTTATGGGGAAGTCTAGCGCATTTTGACACATATTGTAACCTGTCGTGGTGTTACGTGAATAGTTGGAGTATATCATATACTGCTATCTATGCGTAGGTATCTAGAGTGCTATTTATGTTAATTTTGGTTAAACGCAAGAATACGTCATGGTCGTGGGATGCTTGCATACGAGAGTTAGAAATATACATAGGTAGTCTTCACCTTGACTGTTGATCAACCTCCTTACTGTATCATTTGTCCCTTGCATATATTAAAGCGACTTAGACATGCATTCGTCCGGAGGGCAACTCCACTGTGGCTGCAACGAGGAGCTCCCTCACTTTTTAGGTGATTCCCGGCTCGCCGGGTCGGTTGTCGCCCGGAGCGTGGAACTTTGCGGTTACCCAACTTAGTAACCACATGCCCGAGTCGCGTCCTCTGTTCCGTTGATAGACTAAAATAAGTAGAGTAATTTCCTAGTAAGACCTTCGTATTAGGCGACGAGATCTGCGGTGGCTGAATCCCTCGATGCCTCATGTGCTTCAATAATATCACGGTCTTTCGTAATGAGACACGGAAGAGCATCCATACTGCTTAGGTAGGTAAACCACCGTAGACTGAGCGGGTAATTTGAATTGGAGATACGATACGTAGCAGTAGGAGCTGTCTTTTTGAGAGTTTAACCTGGTTACCGAATACTTGGCGACGTCTGTCGTGTCAAGCAAGGGACGACTTCGTCAAAATAGCATTCGCTCAACCTAATGTTAATATAGATAACGGTCCGTAGCGGTTCCACGCTAAAGGGTAGACGACATTTCCGCGTAACTGTCTTGGCAAAAGCAAAAGGGCATCGTTAGCGGCGAAAGGTCCATTGGCGTCTAAGCGATTGGGGTGGATTGGTCTATGTACGCTATGTGGGCGGACACGTAGAAACAGGGACTTCGTGGTTAAGAGTTCGGGTTGCACGATGATTGACGTGCATGTAGCGGTTCTGCTGTACGATCTACTGCTGACAGCAGATGTTTTGCGAAGACGGGTCGAGTTCAGCTGGGTCAGCTCAGATGCTGCACAGACTAAGGCGATCGGCAGGAATCCCCCTTCATAGCGAAGGAGTCTGCAAGTGACAGTGGGTGAGACATGAGAGTGAGGCCTTACGAGGAAAAGGCACGTTGAGGAGCGTGGAATGTTACCAAAGGATGCAGGAGTCAGGAGAGGAAACATGGGGTTAAGCCTAAAGCGGTTGGCGAGGATCTCTGCGCACGTTGCACGAAGACAGGGGGAGCTATCCGCCTGCGTGGAGACTCGCGGAGGGGCAGTTTTGGATATAACTAATCTGGTAACAGAGGCTGGTCTGTTGGCTCGAGTTTTGTTTCGTTCTTGTCTTTTCGTGTAGACGAGAAAGGAAGGGAGAGAAGCCAAGACATGACACGACATCGAAGTATCCATAGAGCCCGGAGAACTTGGGTGAAAAGGAGGTGTTCTTTATTAGTAATTTTGGTTCATTTGATTTCACCAGTCGGAAAAGCAACGAACCGGCCGGCAGACATGGGAGAGTCCACGCCCAATAACCTGGTTCGGAGAGAGGCTGCAATAATTAAGACGACCACATATACCCGTAGCTTATTAGGGCTTTTCTGAAAGGCGGTCGGCCTGGACTACAGAGGTAGCTAATCGGGTCTTTCGGTCAAGAACGGTGTCTGGCCCTCTGATAGTTCCATTCGAAGAGGCTTCCATGCTACCCTACTCCAGATGCTCATTCGCCTTCGATATTATGAGCTCAATATATTCGGCTGCACCGTCATGCACGGAAGGTTGCGATTTCCGGCAGCCGGTCATTTTTGTATGCTGAAAAATTTACAATTCACGAAGTAAGGGTAGCTTGGACGTGTGAATCGGACCGTGAAATTTGTGACGTCTGTGATATTTGAGCTATTGTTAGCGATGGAGTTCCAATTGATGTTTTTCTTCTGCTTCTCCAAGCGGTTGACGACCCCTGAAGGAAAAGTTTGGATTTCCGAAAGTGGAATTGAACATGTACAATGGATGTAAAGATAGAAGCGAGCTGCTATCCCTAACCTGGCACTATAGCACATGTTCGCGGTTTTAGCGGCCAAACTAGGGCCTAGTAGCCATATGTAGCTAGGTGAGCCCCACTTAGATGCCCCAGAGCCCTGGACAGCCCACTCTGCCCACTCTAGCTTTTTGAGTTGGAGCAGCTTTTAGTTGGCAGGTTGGAACCTTGGAAGTCGCTGCGTGCCGCTGTAGGTACCTTCGGGTACTAACACAGGCGTGGCGCAACATCCAAGACCGGCCGCGCTACTTTGGGGCTGGTAGGTTAGGTACATACTTGGTGGGCTGGGCTCCTGGGGCAGGCACTTCGTCGTTACGCGGGAAATCTTCATGAACTTCCTCTTCTTCAGCTCGTCTCTTCTTCTTCAGCAGGTTCTCCTTCATCCACCACTGCCTAATAATAAGATGAATTGACTTCGCAGCTCTTCGCCTTCTGCAGCGGCGACGCCTCACTCCGACTGCCGTCAATTAATCTTTTCCTTCTTTCCGTTCCTTACATGCCGAGGCTGACTTCGTATCGCTTGGCCTCGCTCGCTGACTCGATTCCCACCTCACATCTCACTCATACCCACCCACCTTTTCTTGTCATTCGTTAAACCAGGACACGTCCCAGTGCATCACTACCGTTCCCTCTATTGTGAGCAGTCATAGTGATAATTCTTAATTTGCCGGGGTCCCCATTGCGCTGTCGACTTAGAGAGTTGGAGTTAGGCGAGGCCGTTTCTTTATTCATCCCGATAGTCAGCTATGACAACGCCCGACTGTCTCCCTTGACTCGGTTCGGTTCGATAACTTATTTGAGATACCCCGCGGCGCACCTTTCTGACAGCTAAATCACCTTATTCTTAATTCACTTGACCGCCCCCAATCCCACGAGTCGTACAGCCTATATCAATCTTTCGGTAGCCTGCAGCATCTTTGTCTTATCGTTTGCCATTGAGTGGTGTCATCCCAGGTAGCACCTAATTCTCGTGTTCTTCTGCTGAGGCGCAGGCGTAGGCGAGGTTTGGTTGCACAGGATCTGTCAGCCTGCCAGGCTTGAACCTGCAGGGCCTGAGCCTGTAAGGGCCTACACACTCAAGCCGCTGAAGGGACTGATTAATTAGCCCTGCTGCCGAACGTCCTGGTCAGGATCCGAGGAAGGGGAGGGGGCGTGGTTTACGGTTTCGTACAAAATGGCTTTGCCATTGTCTCTTCACCATGACGAGGACCGCTCGATTCTCCTGTCAGACTCCGAGGACGATGATTTACTCCCTGCTCCCCGCAAAGTACGCGAACCAGCGAGATCCGATTCCAGGGAACGGGAAGAAGCCATGCGCCAGAAGACTAAAGATGCGGCAGCCAACATCCCAACCCACCCGATACCCGCCATGCAACCAGCCTTTGCCGAATCGCTGATCGAAGCTACCCACAGCCCTGCCGTGCCGAAGCCGAAGCTTAGATTCGCCAGTGCTAGGGGCCGTAGAAACCATCTGCTGGAAGGAGATAAGGGAGCAGCGCTGCATGGTGATCTATGGCGTCGCCGACCGGGCCAACGGTATCACGAGCTCTGGAAGCTTATGGCCCAAATATCGTTCGGCGTGTACTTGATGTTGGGCGGAATTGCAAACAGTAACGAGCAAGTGGTCAGCATACTCCAAGGTCATATCGACGAAGTAGACGAGTTTCTGGAGACGACACTGGATGATGTCAATCTCGCAATTCAGGATATTCGAGAGCGCATTGACTTTCTGAAGTTGCCCATGGAAAATGTCGCGACGTTCGAGCAGATGCTGGAGGACCGAAATTTTCGTTTGCAGATAGTAACTGGAAATGAGAAGATCGAACATATCATCTCTCGGACGACCACTTTCCTTGAAGCAACGGTAGGGGATGTAAATGAAGGAATTGGCGCGACTAAACAATTTGCGACCTACCTAGGTGATCAGCAGGATCGGACCTGGCGTCAGCAGCGCCCAGAGGTTGTGGAGATATTCGACGCCATGAGAGGGAATGCTCAAGGCTGGTACAAAGCTTTTCTTGAATTGCAGGGCACGACTTCGACACTGCGCGGCCTACTCAACAAGCTCGACAGTATAGTGTCTGAAATGAACTACCGCGCTGGTGAGGTGAGCTGGAGGACAAGGGTAAGGGATACTCTGATTTGATAGTCTTTGCTGCGAATAGGCTGACGTTTTAGCAGGCAAGTGTTGCGCCTTATTCTAGCCCAGTAGATCAACTCCCGGCTACTACCTTTTCGCGAAACTCATCCATGCATTCAGCTGATAAACGCCCACCGAAGCTTGAGCTTTCCAAGAGCACCTCTCAAAAGTCAGTCACGGGATCGACCGGTACCAGATCAACTGTTATGGTGGTACAATACAATGCTCCGGTAGAGCCGATGTCGCCGGTAGAACTAGAGGCGAATAGCGTGCCGAATAGCGTGCCGAATCCGATTGTGACCATCGAGGAGGACCCAAAACTCGACAACGAGGTAGAGAAGGCAGAATCGCTTGTAGATGAAGGGTTGTACATTTTACAGCCGCGAACATATACTCCACAGCCACCTGCACCGCTACCGTCACCAACGGTCCATGATCCACCGATCGTTGTGCAGCAAGAAGAGCAGCCGAAACGAACCTCATTACGCCAGAGGCTGTCCTTGAAAGGAAGCAACTTACCCGAAGCTATCCAGGTGCCTCCTCGTAATGTCCCTGAGATTCAGATCCCGAGGTACCCAGCCGCACAACAACAGTCTCCCCGATATCAATCTCCGCGCATGTACCAGGGCCCAGATTCTGCCTATGGCTCCGATAACGAAGCCAGACCGCCTATTCGTTCGATGGTCGAGTACGGGGATGTGACAGAGATACCGCCGCCAACTTTTCCAAACACAATCCCTTCACCGCGCTCTGACCAACAACACTATTTCCCAGTACGAGCGAGTCCTCATTCTCCTTTACAGCAGCGACCGTGGACGGCGGGCACGCATATGCACCCGGGCCATGTTCGGAATCAGCCATCAGCAATGGGAATGAGTATGTTGAGCAATGTGACGACGCTCAATCCGGAGAATAAGACCCTGAAGAAGAAGCGCAGCGCTTTCGGATGGCTGAAGAAGGCATTCTCACTTGATGATGAGGAACGTGCTGAATTTGAAGCGCGGAGGAGAGCTCAGCAAGCTCCTAATCCGTACTACGAAGGTCGAAGTCCACAGTTTCTAGATGGAAAACGCCGCCCGGATTACAGACGTCATCAATAAACCAATGGAGAAAAAGAGTGCTGGTGTTGGGAAACTTTGTTGGTGGAAATTCCCCGACTCGGCGATCGCCAACGCGCAGCCACTTCGATGCAGAGCCTAATAAGTGGAATCGATTGATCTGCAATATGCGATCGATAGGTACTAAGAAGCTTAATAAATCAGGAACGCCGCAATCCATGCGCGAAGAAATCTGCGACAATCTTTGACCATATCACTCGCCACTTACGCCGTAATGGCGCCTTAAGATTGAGTCTACCAACGACCGACCAAACTATAGCCCTATTTGGCCTCTATGCTAAAGATATGCAGCTTCAGGTTTCGGAATATTGGATGCTACAGTCAATGTTATGCCTCGTTCATCCATCTGAGACAGGCTGAAGCCAATATTCATCATTGAAGCCCAGCATGTGGCAGTGGGGAAAATTGAAGTGACACACCTCGGCGGTATAGGAATTGACCTAAAACCGCGATCCCTTCCGGAATGCTTCATCCTTTCCTAATACGAAAACGCCAGTGTCTTTTACAACATTTCCAACCAAGGCACCACACAGCGTTAATGTGTATACACGTACGGATGTATGATAAGGGAAACAAACTAATGGCATAGCGATGCATTTCAAGGATTTACGGAGTTGCAGGAAAGGGACATCTACGTAGCTAGCACCCAGCTGTTCATTGCTGTCGAATTAATCGTAGTTATAAAAATATTTCAAGCTCCTCGTTGAATAAGTTACCGTATCAGCCTTGTTTCATTAAGGCTCGAGGATTCCTTATAACGCAGTATTTGCTTCAATATTTCCTCGCTTAGCATGTGATATATTCCCTTCTAGAAGGTCTTTACTCTTCCGGATCTGCATTGGTGGCGTTCTCTAGTCTCCGCCACGTGGAGGGAATCGGAGATTGTCGAATCCTCGAATACCCCTGTTTGTTGCAGGCTTGTTACCTGTATGCGTAGTTGTTACCAGTCTTGAAAACATGTCTGCATGTTAGGGAGTTCTTGAAGAGCGTGGGCTTTGGTTGAAGATGAAGTTCATACTGATAATAGAATGCTACTAATTCATGCGTGGGTATCCCGTAAAGAAATATTAACATCAATATGCCCGCTCTGACGACCCAATGCTGCTCCCAAGCATGCCCACTCTCCATTGTAATGAACCATTCAATAACGCCACATCATAACCAATCACCCAAGCGAGATCTCGCTCACAATGCTAATTACTTTCTGGTAAACCCACCCAACTCCTGCTCCTCCACATCAGTCCTAGAAGCCGTCCTCGCAAACTTACCCTTCCGTCCCATCTTCTTTTCCGTGACCCAGCAGCGCATCCAAATGACGCCCTTCACGATACCAAAGACCAAAATCGACGCAAAACCGATGCCGAAGACGTACGCGGCGACCAGCGAGCCGGTCTTGCCGGGGTCCAGGAAGTCGTACGTGTAGAAGCCCTTGGTGGCGCGCGTCACGTACGCCAGGGCCAGGTACAGGGCCAGCAGGACCAGCAGCCAAAGCGCGTGGGCCCAGGGCTGGGGCGCGGTGCGCGGCACCGCGATCTCGAACAGCGCGAAGAAGCTGTTGAGCGCGTGCTGGCTGATGTTGCTCCACCCGTCGTAGACGGTTGGGAACCATGCGGATCCGTACGGGTACAGAAGCCCCCAGTACACGATGGTCACGAGGAACGGGAACGTCGTCACCGTGCTGTAGAATAGCGCGTGTAGCGCTTGCAGGGGCCGCGGCCATCGGTTCAACAGCGCGGTGCCGTACCGCGCGTAGCTGAAGGTGTGGATGCTCGAGATGAGTAGGTAGAAGGCTAGCCCCCAGTATGTGAGCGACGTGAAGTACGAGAAGCCGTCGCGCGATTGCTGACACCCGTCTAGCTCGGCGTGCGTGCATTGGTACCCGATGTTGAGGAGGAGGGTTACGAAGGCGTAGAGGGCCTGCGCGGTAGTTAGCGAAGTGCCGTGTAGCTAATACGTGTCACGTCGCAAAAGCCATTCGAAGCTACATAAGAGTTCCACGCTGCGCATACAAGCTCAAAGTAAGCATGTCACGGTAACTACCCCACAACCGCAGATTCGGGTCCTGTGAACTTGCTACCGTCGCCGTGTACGATTGCGACAGTGAAACATATTCGAATTTGGGTTTCTAGGTATAACTCAAAAGCAATGGGCAAGAGACTCACAAATAACGCCCGCAGACCAAAGAGCGCATACGGCGATACCAGCCACGACGTCTCAAAGCGGTGCGTCGGGTCCCAGGGGTCTGTCCCGAAGGCGAGGACACGCGGCAGCATGGCACACGATTCCTCCACTTCACTACTACCAAAAATTAAAAGCCCTGTGTTGATTATCCAACGTAGCGAAGAGAATGGCGTAGGTAGGAAAGGCAGCAAGAAGAGCTGACGTTAGGAACAGCTACGTACTAACTCCATACGCAAGCGGGAGGCATCTCCAATATGTACAAAAAGCAACCAAACCAGACCCTGACCCTCCCCGGCTTCCCTTTGTTCGACATCAACTTACATACCTGGTAGCTTGGTAGCTTAGCTTCCAGGCGCGGAGCCTAGAACCTTGCTAATGGATGCTATAGGCAGTGTAAGCGAATGCGAGGCGCAGCTCAAAGCTCCACCCCCAGAGATACCCGAGTCGGTAGACACGCTAATGGATATAAGCACCTAACTTAGTATGTGGTACAGTGGCCGGCGGTAAGGGACCATTGATCTTCTTATTTCCCATAGCCAATTTTCGGGCCGTCTAGATGTCTTGCATGTGGCCGAGTCTGCATAGAGTAACATCAATTCAACTTCGTATACACGATTCCTCGAGCGACCTTTGGAGACCTAATCAACGGGACTTGCTTTTTATAATAACTATTAGCATTGCATAGGTAGACATGGATACGTAATATCATGGCTAGATAGTCTAAATATATACAACTTTTCTTGTCTATATAATACAGTATCCACCAAGTCTATAAATGCGTATGTTCCTCATAGAAGCGAACAACGCGTTATTCAAAGAATACTTCAGGTACTAGCACTTCAGATTAATACCGCGCCTTGCCTCCGTCTCTCTAATCTCGAACATGACCTGTACGCCCGTGAAAAGCGCCAAGCAAGCGCAAACGATGAACGTGAACCCTGCACCATATGTTAGCACATGCATAGAAAAAAAAAGGAGGTGAGAAGGAGAATAATAAAGTAACTCACCAGAGAAGTCCCTGAATATCCCCGCAATAATCCTCTGCAACCCATCCACGCCCACCGCGAACCCAACCAAGTTGGCCATCATCATCATAAGCACATTCGCCACGGCGCCCACGCAGCAAAGCATGCGGTACGCCGTCGGCCTATTCTCCCACTTCCTCTTCGGGAACAGGAACCCAGCCGCCATCTCTGGCAGCATGAAGAAGACGACGAGCCAGCCCCAGATCAGGAGGCGCAACTGGATATCGTGCCATAGAGCCACAAACGTGAATACCAGGACGTAAGTGAGTATAGACCTCGCGGCGTCTTTGGCGGTGCGAAAACTGGATCCGCCAAGCGGGACGTATATGTAGCGCAGGGACCAGCGGTAGAAGCTGCGGTGCCAGCTGCGCCAGAAGGCGAGGGTGCTCCAGTTGTTGCTGACGCAGCGGATCATGTTCTCGGGGGGGTCGACGCCGTCGACGAGCGCCCACAGCCGAAACAGGCGCCACGGCAGCAGCAGCTTCAGCCAGATCAGGTGCAGGTTGAAGTAGCTGAGCAGGCTCAGCTGCGCCGCCGTGTACTCGCCCCACGCCGGGTTCGCCTTCGAGATCGCTTGCACGTAGTCGTAGTGCAGGATCACCTCCATGGCCAGGAGCGTGAAGGCGAACCGCACTGCGTATCGGATCGTTCGCGGGGTCTCGATGCTGGCGGGCTTGTAGCGTAGCTGCGAGATGAAGTCGTTGAAGGTAATGATGGGGCCCGTGAGGTACAGGGGTGCGTAGATGGTGTAGGCGATGTAGTTTCTAAAAGAAAAGTCTTTTGCTTGCGCTGGAATGGTTACACGGTCTCGTTCGCTGAGAGAGGCGGGGTCGACTTGCTTCTTCTTAGGGCTATTAGTGCATGATTTCAATAGAGTGTTTGTGGCGGGCGTGGTACAACTCACCTCTATCGGACTGTAGCTCCTTCGATCTAAGCTCCAGTAGTAGTCCAGGTTGAAGCTGATCAACCGCAAGACGGTAATGTTGAAGAGAATCTCCCATCGGCCCATGATCCCGCCGTAACTGTCAAGCCACCTACCCCACGACACCAATGCAGGGCCCGAATCGAGAAGGTTGTTCTTAACAGGGGCTCCAGCGATCAGAACAGCAATGTCCCCAAACTTGTATCCCTTGCATAACTCGTTCGCGAACAGGGTGCCAATGTTAAAGATCCACGTCGCAGCTGGTATATACTTCCTAGGTAATGTTGTCGCGACCTGGTAGTTCAAGTAGAGGATTACGAGGATCTTGAAGGCGGATACCCCGTGAAGTGCGACGAGGTATATCAGCGCAAAGCCGAAGTCGTATGAAGCCCGCTGGTTTAGCCTCTGGTCCGCCTCTTCTGGTGTCGGTCGTGCCGACTGCCCCGTTGTTTTTATCGGGTATACGATCGCATTGTATAGTCGTCGAAGAAGGGGGTGGAAAACGAGAAGAGCCGCCATATACGGGATGTTGTTTCGAAAGGTGCGGTATTGCGCATCGGATGCATCCTTCGAGCTGTTAGCCAACGTTACCTCCCGAGTAAATGGGTGCCTACAATCTTGCGCCCAGGAATCCACCCATCTGAAAGCAAGTACTGGTATTTTCTATACTTAGGGTCCGTCGCTATAGGAAGAGTTAACCCATGTACACAGGCGGTCGGCATTGCGAGTGGTGTAAAGCATACGTCTCGAGGCGTCATAAGCTATCCAGAACATGTAGGGTATGACAAACATGAGGTAGAGGTAGTAGAGGTAGAATTCCGGCGTGTTCCATCGTGAGGTATGGGTTCGACTATTCCACTTAGCAGCTCGTTCCTTGCTCGCGACAGCATCGTTTCTTGCTTCTATTACGGTTTTATAGGGCGTCGAGGTCGAGATGGTAAAGCGAGTGTCGAGAGTGTCGAGGTCGTAGATCTTGCGGAAAAAGGAGAAGACACCCATTGTAAAAAGGAAGGTTAGGCAATTGTGCCCGGCAAATACACACTAATTACACGACATGAAATGAAGCAATGTCTGCGACAATGGCTACGACTAACATGTGCTCCTGAGCATCACGATATCGCAAAAAGGAGTGGTCCAATGTGGACAGCTTGACGGTGGTACAGTAAGTTATGCATAAGTATAAATTGCCCGACGATACGAGAATTCAGGGTCCGGGACGACGCTACAGGTGGGGCCAGGGGGCAGACGCGGGCGCGGTTACATTCCAGTTATTTTAAGGTGGAGATACTTGGTACTCGGTGTCCGATTACATAACCGTGGCGGTCTGTACCTCCAACATCCCCTATTCGCTTCATCTTCATAGAAGGTGGCTCTACATTTCATAAGATACATAAACATATGGCCAGACGGAAACATATATCCATTCCATAAATGTTTCACTTGCCAGAAGAAAGTCTAAGGGCCTAGGCTTCGCACGATCTGAGGGCCCGCCGGATTGAATGGACGTGGCGTTGAACAAGGCCCCTCATAACGATGGGCAAATTTGGAAGTAGATCTATTGCATTTCGCCCGAAGCCACATGGAACCTCTCAAGCTTACCATTCCCCTGCAAAATACTGGAAGGGGCCTTTTCGGTTCTTTGACCTCCCACCCGAGCTAAGAGACCACATCCTTAGACTTCTACTCTTCGATGTGGCTATTGCAGGCAAAGACATCGTCAGCATATTGCTGACGTGCCAGCGCATATATGCAGAGGTCGCGTCGATGTTTTATTATGACTTCTCCCTCGGCAAGGCGTGCCTTTCAGGGAAAGGTGATCCCTTCTTAACCGGGTCTCTCACCAGGGTTGCTCCCCGGCAGTATGTGAGAAATCTGATAATGAGGTTCGAAATAAAAGAGGAGATTTACCTGTTCGGAGAGGCATACGGCACCGCCCTTAATCAGATGGCCGAGGAGGGGAAGCTTCAGCACTTGCGACTGGAAATCGGGAGCCCCTTCCCCAGCCTGGAGTTCTGGGGTTACGAGGATGAGCTGTTCGTCTACGACAACATCCGCGTCGCGGGCGGAAAGGGGAAGGGATCGATAATCTCAGGGCCCCTTTTACTCACCAAGGCGCCCTTTCAGAACTTTCTCAAGTTTATTGACGAATCCAAGATCCCGAAGATCACGCTCTGGGTCGACGCTGGGGACCATTCGAAATTTTGGTGCCAATTTCATCGTGTTCATCAGAAAGGCCAGATATGTGATGGCGAATGGAAAGGCCGCTCACGATGTTTGAAAATACATTGCCCGAGTTTGATTAAGGCTCTTCGAGGAGCTCAAGTTGTAGACCCGGCCAAAAATGACTGCTGATATCGGCTCATACACTTTCGATGCGGCAATTCTGACACTTGGATAATAGCCCGGATATCAGATCGACGAGGATTTAATGATAGCATATGCCGTAGACACACTGCGACCGAAGATATGAGAACGATAGGGGTCCTTGCACGAATAATATTAGATTGCCCACTGCGGGTGTCTGCGTTGTACTACAAAATCAATGGCGGATATAAGACGATTATGAGGCTTGCAGTGGCTTGACGACAATGTGGGGACCTCTACAACAAGGAGCACTCGACTGAATACAGCCGGCAAAGCTCAGAGCAAACTTATAGAAATATTGCACTCTCTTGATGCCAATGAACCTCTTAAAGCGAGTAAGTATGAGTGATTGAATGAAATATATTGCTACTATCCATTGAACTGGGGGCCCGTGGAGTAATAAAAGGGGTTAGATAAGTGTGTCTGACAATGTAAAATTTATACGGGAACAATCTGCACTTATACATCGATCTAGTCTAGAGCGAACAAAATAAGATCATGACAGCTAGTTTTTACTGAGAATTTCAATGGAAATAGATAAGATACAGGATGGAATTTAAATTACCTTTGCCGGCAGAGGTTTGTTATTGATTGAAGCGAGTTTGTTCGCTTTGTAAAGTGCATTACGCGCAATCATGTAACCATAATATCAGAGCTTCAAGCTCCTTCAGATACATAATACCTATCTCACCGTCAAGCATTTCACCGCTAGTTTAAATGTGATATTTTAAGCACCCGGATATTTACGAATATTGAAGATAACATCGCCATTCCCATTATCATTTTAGAACACCCCACCGTAAACTTAGTGGATTCGGCTATCTTAAGTACAGATCTTGTCCATGGAAGTTTCGACGTCAGATCCCTGGCCCACTTCACCACGCTTCCCCAATACGAATACCCGCACCCGCGCTTTTGGAAATCGGCGTCGTATCATTGGATCGTGCGTACTTCCAACAATTATAGTCCACCGAAGCTCAAATTCGACAAAGCGTTTTTCTTATAGCTTCAATTGAGGGGCAGTTGGTCCATTCGGTTGATTGATTTCAACGAATTGAGACTTATGAGGGCTGTCATTACTATATTATCGGATATAACAATTATATTGGTCGATAGCTATTCCTGCTAACCATTATCTGTCCTACTGAGTCACAATGAGCCGTGCGGCGGTGAAGCAGCTCAACCTGCTTCGCTACGCTGTTGGCGCTGCATCCCGGCAAGTGACAAACAGATGGCAATCCAACGCAGCTAGGATAAACCATCGTAGATGGGGACGGGTAGCAGGAAGTCAACCACGCCTGCCGCATCGTAGTCGGTATTTCAGCACAACGCCGTCCACCTCTGATGGCAACGAAGAGTCGGAATCGGGCACGTATAGTGAAGCCGACCATGAGCATGCTGTCATCTCAACTTTCGACCTTTTCTCCATAGGCATTGGTCCTTCGTCATCTCATACAGTTGGGCCGATGCGTGCTGGTGGTATCTTCGTGGCCGATCTGGTTGAGGCTGGTCTACTTGACAAAGTGCACAAGATACGAATCTCCATATATGGCAGCCTTGCGCTCACAGGCGAGGGCCAGTACGTAATCCCCCAACATGTGCTGACTTCCCATTCAGCTGCCTTGGGAATGTATTTGACCGATTGAAATTATTTTCATATGATCAAATGCATTTATCTAATGAGAAACACTTTACTGACTCTCAATCTTGGATAGCATGACCCCGTCGGCGCTACTGCTAGGTCTTGAGAGCGCGGATGTGGAGACGGTCGACACATCTTACGTGCCTGCTCGCTTTGCGCAGATCAAAAAGGAGAAAAAGCTGTTCTTAGGCCACGGGCTTCCAGAAGGAAGAGGCAGGGAGATCGATTTTGACTACGAAAAAGATTTCAAATGGGAATGGGGCAAGAAGCTGCCCCTTCACAGTAATGGAATGCGCTTTATGGTATTCGATGATCAAGGCAATATGTTGGCGACCAACGATTTCTTCAGCGTGGGCGGAGGTTTCGTTGTCAACGGCGCCCTGTCAACTGCTGCCACGGCAGCATCTGCAAGCCAGGCCGCGGAACGCACTTCMCCTGACACTAAAGAGTTGGTGGAGGGAGGCAGCGGACATCCGGCTGATTTAGCCGAAAACTTGTTCTACAAAGAGATAAGGAGAGCTGACGCGGCAGGAGACCGCAGGACTGGCTCAGAGATCAAGCCCCTCGATGGAGCCCCTGCCGAGGACTCAACGGCCCTGGTTGAGGCCGACCCAGTCACCAGACCTCCTGTTACATCTTCAGCATCAGGGGCTGAGGCTGCCGGTACTAAAACCGCTTCCCAACAACCTCGCTATCCATTCCGTGACGCTCGCAGTCTCCTGGCGTTATGCAACAAGCATAACCTGACTATCGCACAACTAGTGTACGAGAATGAAAAGAGTCATGGCTATACCGACGAGGATATCTACAAGAAGGTAATGAAAATCTGGGAAGTCATGGACAACAGTATACTGGAAGGCGTCAACCAGCCTCTTGATGCGACGCTTCCAGGCTCACTCAAACTGCATAGAAGAGCGCCAGCGCTTTATAAACGACTAACGAGAGGTCTCTACCCCTCACATACTGCCACTCCTGGCATGGCCAATGGTCAGGCACAACTAGCTTCTCCGAATGGCGACAACGACGGGACATCATCAGCAGGCACAAGCATATCGAAGGCGCCAAAACTAGGCACGGCCCTGGGCAGGAGAGGAACTGGCGGCAAGCGTGGCCCTCCACGTGTCCATGGCTCGCTTTACCACCCGATCATGCCGTCGCCTCCACGCCGGACCACATTCCCGGCCATGGACTACCTCACCGTCTACGCGATGGCGGTCAATGAGACGAACGCGGGTGGCGGCCGAATCGTAACGGCGCCAACAAACGGCGCGGCCGGTATCATCCCAGCCGTCCTAAAGTACACGGTCGAATTCATTAGTGACGATGCCGAGCGTGACATCCTTACCTTTCTCCTAACAGCAGCCGCCATCGGCATGCTCTACAAGCGAGGCGCGACCATCTCCGCAGCCGAGGGGGGATGCATGGCTGAAGTCGGCGTAGCGTGCTCGATGGCCGCCGGCGCATTCGCCGCGTGCATGGGCGCCAGCCCCGAGACCATCGAGCAGGCAGCCGAGATCGGCATCGAGCACAACCTGGGCCTGACGTGCGATCCCATCGGCGGCCTCGTCCAGGCCCCGTGTATCGAGCGGAACGCCTTAGGTGCCATCAAGGCCATCTCGAGCGCGAACCTGGCCCTCAGCAGCGAGGCCGGCACCCAGAAGGTTCGACTCGACGATGCGATTCGCGCTATGCGGCTTACGGCCCAGGGCATGCGCAATGAGTTCAAGGAGACGAGCTTGAGTGGGCTTGCTACGAGCGTGCCGCTTAATATTCCTGTTAGTGTGCCTGATTGCTGATGTTTCGATGCTGCTATGGATGGATCGGTTACATGCGATGGATATCTGGGGGCGTATATCGGTATCTTTTACCGTGCTGGGTTTTATCGGCGATTGTGATGTCCCGTTGCTTTAGAGCGTAAGAGAAAAAGGAAAGAAAGAAGGAAAGGAAAATGCAGGTTTTGGGGCAAAAGAGCTTCGATGCAGGAGACCCGCTCCAGATGTCTGGATGGTAGGATACCTATGAGGTATCTAATGCATGCATAGAGTGCTGGGAGAGGTTTCATACCGGCCTTTAGATAGGTACCTAGAGAACGTCGTGTTTTGATAAATGATAGACTAGATTATAGAAGGCAACTTACACCGGAGGCCTCGAGGACTGAATTGAAGACGGACTCGATTCCTCGAATGCTCAGTAAGGACCTCGGTGTTGATCGGTGTCCGGATACAGCTGGCTGGGAACTTCTGAGCCCCTTTCATTACGCTCGTAAAACTTGTGGCTTACCAGTATATTAAATCTCGGCGTCGTACAGTCGGTCAGAATCAGCCCATAACTGCGCGGGTTTTTACAAATCCTTCCAAATCCTGTTGTGCTTTCAATTGACAATACGCCTAGGTACCTGTCCCAATACTGTTGATCTCGGGGTTTATATTATATTTCGTGTAAGAATTAAAATTATGAATTACACTTTAATATCTCGACTTGAATATAACTATAAGAACTTCCTGCGTACAGCGGAAAGGCGTGACAAATCATAGTGGGAGAGGGTTCACGCTGGGGGTTTATCTGGGGGACAGAACAGGGATTTACCGGGCGTCGGTAGGGAACTCGCACCGCTGCAGGGCTGTGATCAGCAACGAAAGTCAGGCGACCCAGCCAGTCAGAACGGCCTGTTCCGAGGCGGTGTTGCGGCTCAGCGGGAGTGCGACACGTAAGGAACCTCATCCTACGAGGGGTTACTTGTCGCAGGCTTCCGTCATTCTTAACTCGACCACTTCTTCCTTTTGATTCTGGAAGCCAAATTCAATTCATCGACTTCTGAATTGAAGCGCCATCGAAATCATCGCATTGCGGTCTCTCTATATCCAACTAGGTTTAGGGAATTGACTGCTACGCTTCTTATTTTGAATTTTACATACTAGCGCAAACCATTGAGTTCAATCAATCAAGCATTAGAAGATCAGATCCAAAAGAGCGCAGAGCCGGCCTTCGCTACCGAAACAAACCAATCCACCCAAACACTACATCTATCTCAACCTATCAACCACACCTAAGAAACCGCAACAATGGCGCCCTTCACCCTCAAATCCGACACACCCACCACCCCCGCCGCGGCGCCAGACTCCACCCTGCCGGCGTACGACGAGGGGTCAGCCGCCACCGCCGCGGGCGAGCACACGCCGTTCATCCGGCCGGAGGACCTCGACGTCGAAGCGCAGACGCAGGCGCAGCCGCCCGCGTACGAGGCCGAGGAGGAGCAAGACGGCACCACGAACTCCTCCGAGAACCAGAGCCTGCCTATCAAGATCCTGTCGGGGATGTTGGGGCTCGTGCTGTTTGCCGTCGGGTTTGGCGGKATACTGACGCTGGGCGTGGTGTTCTTGAAGCTTTTGGTGGCGCTGTGGCATTGGTTGGGGTTGGTTTGAAGGGGCTAGGAGACGGGAATTAGGGATTAGGTTTGGTTTGGTTGGAATGGGTTTAGAGGAGCTGTGGGAAGAGTGGGTTGGATTGGATTGGATTGGAATGTTTGGGTGTTTTGCTGCGTTCTGATGCGCATCGTGGAGGGTTAGTCTCCTTTCGCAGGCTTGCTGGTGACTACCTACATATATATTCGATTTCTTATGTATCATTTCGAAGGTCTAAGGTTATGGGAAGATAAGTTGGGAGTATGGGGTCATTGGGTCCCTCTATATTGGCTTAGGAACTTGTTGGTCGTTAGATAAGACTATTTTCGGCAAGCAATTCATTATTGAGAATAGCGATCATTCGAACTAAATCGGGTTCAATTTTGATATTAAGAATCAGCACTTGATTCCGGTGCTCTAGGCATCGTGAGTACTCTGTTGTTCCGTTCAACGAACTGCTCCTATGTAGTGGCTTTGAAGCCTTTTAAACGATATTGTGAAGCAAAGGTTGTCATGCAAAGGAAATCAAACAATCAGCACTCGGATGAGCTGTGTCGGGTGAATGACCAATTCGTAATCGGGGCGATTAAGTTATCATAGCTGTATCATTCGTGTTCCTGGGTGTGGATAAAGATGATTTCGTCTGACCTGTTGACTTGTCCCTCCTTTAGCCACAATGCTCTCACACAAGCTCTGGCTGCCTACCTGGGGTGCTCTCGACTAAGGAGGAGACCCATGGGTTGGCAACCACCAAAACGTCTTTAACGAGTCTTGATACGTGATTATCATGACGGTAACCAGTAAAAGTAAATTATAAACGCAGCAATTCGGATCCCCACAATGATCGATAAACGATGGCCTTCCCTACGCTTTAACGAAATCGTACTTAGATCCAGAACTCTGGGCGGCATTAGCTTCGCCAAGAGATCGTGGTAGACCGTTACATTACCCCCACGCTGGCCTACTGTAGAACCGGGGAAATAGTGCTGTCGATGAATATCACATGCAATCTGGACCAACAGACCGGGTATGAATCGTGCAGCCCCTGTCTGTTGTAGAGACTAGTGTTCATGGGTCATGTCGTGAGCGTATATTCCGTTTGTATTAGAGGTTGGTGTATGTAACTATATGAGGTAAGATATAAGTACCAGCTTTTACATGGCTGAGCGAACAATATAGTACATTAACGGTTAGATGGTTGCGAAGATTGACAGCTCATGCACGTATATGGCAGCTAAATAAATAGGTAGATGATGATCTATTATCCAAATTGGATATCCAAAACGCTAAACTACCTAAACACGACGAGCCCACGTCGCGGAATGTTGCGGGTTGATAATACGCTTTTTATCCCAACGCTCGCTCTATTTCTTTTCTGAAGGCCTGTCGCCCTCGCCATTTTGACGAAGGCTCTGAAGCCCTGTTTTATGTTCTTGATGCTCCCGACTGAGCTTCCTCTGGCTGATGAAAGGACTTACTAGAAGTCCCACTCCGGCGATAGCGGTGTACATGATGTACATATCACGCAAACTGTTCCAGTAGGCTGTACGGGCTATCTCACCCTGAGGGCCAGGTAAGGAGGCCACGAGACCAACATTGCCACCTGCACTTCCGCCGGAGAGTTTGTTGGCAAGCTCTGGGCCGAGCTGAGCTAATAGAGTCGGATATTGCTTCTCCATACCATTTTGGAATACCACGCCGCCGATAACGACGGAGATAGATGTTGAAAGTTGGCGAACGAAGCCGAAGGTGGAGGTTACTGCTGCGATATCGCGGGGTTCGACGGATGTTTGCAACGCGATGAGTGGCGATTGGAAATTTGGGCCAACACCAACGCCTGCGATGATCTGGAATATGATTATCTTGGCCCAGTTCGCCTGAGCACCAAGGTTGATGAACAGGCCGAACCCAAGCGTCATGAAGAACATGCCGAAGATGATGGCTGGGAGGKATTTGCCCGTCTTCTTCATGAACAAACCCGAACCGATCGACATGAAGGAAAGCGCGAGGACGTACGGTAGGACGTAAACACCCGAGAGCAGCGACGAGGCACCCAAGACAGCCTGGAAGTAGAGCGGCAAATAGTAACCTCCGGATATGAAGACGGCGCCGTGGACCAGGCATATCACGAAGGTCGAGATGTTTTTACCAAATTTGAATAGGCGGAGTGGGATGACTGGGTATTTTGCGTACCACTTTTCGACCGCGACGAATATACCAACTGTGACGATACCAAACACGATCAGGCAAATCGTCGCTGCCGAGTTCCAGGGGTAGGTGACGCCGCCGAATTCTAATCCAAAGAGGAACATCAGGGTTCCACCAATAATAAGAAGACTGCCTAACCAATCGATGGCGGCCAGACCCTCCCAAACAGGTGTGCGAGGGTTGTGTAACTTGAGGAAGAATAGCAATACGAAGAAGCCCACGCCGCTAATGGGCAAGTTCACGTAGAAACACCAGCGCCAAGTGACCTTGGAAGTGAAGACGCCGCCGAGGATGGGACCAATGGCTGATGCGATAGCCCAAACCATGCCGAAGAAGGCGTAATACATGCCTCGTTTCCGCATGGAGAATAGATCGCCAACGCAGATGTTGGTGAGCACCACGATTCCACCGCCACCGATACCTTGGATGGCACGGGCGGCGATCAACATTCCGATATTGATGCTCAAAGCACAGATAAGCGATCCAATCCAAAAGATGGCGACGGCCGCCAAGAGCACCGGCTTACGTCCCCAGATGTCGGACACCTTTCCCCAGCTAGGTACAGTAGCGCTGTTGGCTAAGAGGTAAGCCGCGCCGATCCACGTGTAACCCGCCGGCGACTTGAATTGCTCGGTAATTGTCGGAATCGCGGTTGTGATAATTGTGGCATCAAGAGCAGCGAGGAAAAGCGCCGAACAGAGCGCGAAAACAATTACAGTTGTTTCGAATTTCGTCCGTCCCGACTCGGGTTCCTCATTCTTCTTGGCTGGAGGAGCGCCATCAGGTGGCGTTCCAGATTCGCCGGCGGCGGGCGCAACGGCTGCATTTCCGTTTGCTTGGCCAAGATCGTCCTGCGCAGTGCTTGTCGTGGAGCTTCGGCGGGTATTGTGGCTGGACGACTTTACGCCTTGCTCTAAATCGTCGAGTTTCTCGTCATCGTGGACATCCAGTGTTGTAGCCTCAGGGTCCGACATTGTCCTCCTTGACCGCTTGGAGACGTCCCGTTCCAGCAGAGGTTCGTTGGTACTGCCAACGGTTGATATGCTTTCCAAGCGAACGGAACAAGACGAGATTTTAAAAGAATGCTAAGTAGCCAAAGGGGTAGAAGAAAAAAATAATTAATACCCCCGATTTTGGAGCTAGTGCTGGGTAGTGAGCCGTACAATAATAAACAAGGATGGATGCAGAATAGCGGAGCCGGTCCCAGAGATCTAGCCACCAGTCATGAGATCGATGACGGTCTATGCCTTCATCTTCTTCAGCGATCCTAGAAAGAATATTTACAAGGGCGCATTGTGCATAATAAAAGCAAAATCACTGTGGAGTCGATAGAGATGAATGCTCTTTGCAGACTGAAGCGGATGCCATCCTATTCGCATTTGAGGATACGGCTATACGATGTATGTAAACTGTTGAGGAATGAGAGATGGAAATGGGACCTGGATGGGATTTGAATTGGTAATACTCCTATACTCGGAGGAATAATGCGAAAAGGCGCGAAAGAGCGAGGGACGAGGGACGAGCAACGGCGTAAAGAAGTGACTCCACATACGAAGCGGTGCTATTACAGGACTATTACAGGGCTACTACAAAAGGGCCAGGTTCCTTCTAACGGAGTTTATTCTGCAACCGAGAACGGCTAAATATGGAACCATCGAGCAGAGACTCTGATTGGTCAGTTAGAAGCAGTATTGCCTGCCGGCAGCTCTTTGCTTAACAGATAATCTGATAAGTTGAGAAATATCGGTCTGACTCACGGCCCACATTCAGTCTCCATCTTGTTTCTAATTTTCCTACTTCGCTATTAGCCCTTGTTTAACGCCGAGCCTTATTACCTATATACGAGCCGAGAATATAGCACAACAAGAGACCTTACTATTTGGTATTTTTTTTCTCCGAAAAGACTGCACTTCTCATCCTTCTCATACAGCATAGGACCAATTTCAATTTCACGAGCCCAAAAATAGCTTAGGTCAAACTGATGCCGCCAAAGGAAGAAGGAGAAAAAAGAGAGAGAAAAAAAACTTACCTGATAATTAGGTAGGTACTTAAACCTGTCTCAAAAGGTCCCGGTAACTCGGCATGCGTTTTGATTACTTGCTTAAACCGGCATTGCCCGCTCTCCACGTGTCTATGAAATGACCAATCCGGTCTTTCAGGGGAGCATGTTTCTTGCAGGCGCGCATGCAATCGAGTTGTAGATACATCAGGGTATGCGTAAGCACCCAGGCCGCCTCGTCAGGTTGTAAAACCTGAAGCCAATACGCTAGTCCCGAAGTGCTATGTTTTATTCCATACAGGGTTCGGATCACGAAGCGAGCGTAGAAGTAATTGACGTCCATTGCCTTAGTGTCGGACCCTACACCCTGCGTCCAGTCCGCATCGTCGATATGAGCCTCGACGAGCTTACGAATCTCCCCCCATTCGCCAACAGGGAGATCCCACCTCCCCTTGAGGTAGCTCTCTGAAAAGTCGTCCAAGGCATCAATAAATACCGAATGCGCTAGTAGACCCTGGACTCTTTGCTGGGCTATCAATGGGTCTTTGCTGAGATTGAAGATGGATCCTAGCTGACCTGCAGCTGCGGGTAAGGTCACCTTCTTTTTGTAAATGCATCGGACTTTATTCTTTGTCCCCTCGGTATCATTCATCGAGGACTCAAGTGCTTGAGCCTTCTTCGCTAGACAGCTGGTGGTTCGTGTACTAGGATTCTGATTAGATAGAGAGTTCATTGTTCTATAGTTACGTAAAATTAGGAGGTATTAATTTACTTTCATAATATCTGGACACTGGCATTTGCCACTTACAGATACCAATTTTATATGATGGTAGGTTCTTTGTCAGATCCTGTGTAACCTTCAACAATCTTCAGCCTATCCCAAAACAAACCCCTTTCACGCATTTACTACTTTAAAAAGAAGGTTTTATTTCACTTTATACCTTCGGGATGCTCTATTAAAAGCGAACGACGATGTGATTCAAATACTTATGAGATACTGATTCAATTTCGACATATATTTTCTTATAGCTGAACAATATTCCCGCTACAGCGAACAAAAACCTAACC
Organism: Hypoxylon sp. E7406B; assembly: GCA_000931505.1. Lineage (NCBI taxonomy): Eukaryota > Fungi > Ascomycota > Sordariomycetes > Xylariales > Hypoxylaceae > Hypoxylon > Hypoxylon sp. E7406B. The sequence goes on from JYCQ01000087.1 coordinate 275,712, forward strand.
AAAACAATACATAATTTCAACTAATTCAGCTAATCTACGCGCGCCGTCCGAAGATCTGAAAGAAAGGGGGACGTTGTGCCTTCTGCATCTCAGGAGTCAGAAAATGGCTAGAATAAATCCAGTCCAGCCTTCTCTGAGCTAATGGGTCCATCGCTTCATATGCTTTCGGAGGTTGCTCTTGTACGGTCTCCTCATCGGGATGCTCTAGGACGTAGTTACTTGTGTAGACGTCTCGCTCGTACCCAAGCTTAACAAAAAGGAGGTATGCCGCGGCCCACTTGTCAGCCGCATCCCACTATATCGAGAGTTAGTAACCTTTTTTATGGGGGGTTTCCAGGGACGACAACAACTTCTAGTTGATGAAAGGGATTAAAAGGAATTCTTGGTATTACTTACCGCCCTATAGAAAGGATTACTAGTACCAAACGACCAAGCGTAAGTCCAAACTCGACGTTCAAAATCGGGGAGGTTATCTGCGTTAGCGGTCTCGATGGTGCTCTTATAGCGAAGAAGTCTGAGGATATAAGCCACCCAGTGATCTTCGCCTTTCCAAGCCGACTTATCAACTTCAGTGCGCAAATTCATGTAGTCTGGGATTACCTCGGGGTTACCCATAACGTATTGCATCTGGTCGACTACTGATTGCCAGGATGGAGATTGCGCGAGGGGTTCCTTCGACAGGTAATCATCCCTGAATTCAACCCAAGCACTCTCGGCCTCGGGGCAGTCGTAGAAGATGGCAAAGTCGTCAACGGACCATTCCACGTCTCGCCACTGTTTGGCGGAAATGGTATTGATTGCCCACTGCAACATTATGAATTAGTAAATGTTATTCTGGGAAAGGGGTTCGTGAGCTTTAGGTATGTCTTAGGAATGATGATTCCTTAACCAACTTTGATTAGGGAACTCTGATCCAAAGACACGCCGAAAGGGGAAATAGAGAATTCTGATGTTACTTACACCGTAAACCTTAAAGTAGATCATGGCCATGTTGGTTTCTAGCTCTCCTTGGAGATCTTCCTTCTGGCGAGCCCAGAACAGGTTGCGATTTCCTCCGCTCGAGGAAGGGGGTTGATTTTGAGACATCTTAAGGTCTGAACGCGTTGTGAATTTACAGATCGAAAATAATGATACATGAGCTAAGTATCTCAGTAGTCTTGGTCGCTTATGCGTGGCTGCAAGCCCAAGTTTGATCATGGCATTCTACCAACATATCTATACTCCTACAAGAAGCCAAGCTGTTTGGAGACGTACAGAAAATGATCTAGTTATTTTCACTCTTCTCCAGTGATATAGGGGAACAATGCCGATTGTTCGAGATTGCGACCATATGGAACGACGTGGACAAAGACTAAGTTAATTACTCGGGAGTATACTTCTCATGCCCATTACCTTCCCCTAAGTCAGCTGGAGGTTGTGGGAACTCGATGAGCACCTTCGACTCCCCAACCAACTCGAAGCTTACATTGGCCTGGGTCGGTACATCGAGCAAGAAATTGTAGGTGCCTGGATATAGAATGGTGTTTCCCCGTTCATCTACGCGAGCCAAGTCTCCTAACGTCAAACCCAGTTTCGCATCCTTCGCTTCTCCCGGTTTTACTTCCTTGACTCGGGCGTATGCGGCGAGCTCTTTGATCGGATAAGGGGCGGGTCCGTATTCTCCAGATAAGAATGCTAGAGCAACGAAGTCCGAAGTTACATTGCCGGTATTTTCGACAGAGATGCCTATGGTCTCGAAAGGGCAGAGGTCCAAGTACTTAGCATTACATGCGCTAAGTAGCTCACTGATATTGTACGTCTTCCCCGCAAAAGCGTCGGATCCGAATGAGGGTTTGAAAGTGGTGTAGTGCAATCCGAACCCGAAGGGTAACACGGCCTTGTCGTACCACTTATATGTCCTCCCGGGGTTCTTCTCGCTTGGGCGGAGACTCATGTCAGTCATCGGGACTTGATCTACATATTCCGCGGGATACAGAGTAGTAGGTAGTCGACCGGCCGGCGCGGTCTTCCCGGTCAAAACGTCAAAGACGGCGGTGCCTCCGTCCTGTCCGGGGAACCCGGCCCACAGAACAGCAGAGACATTATCATCTTTTAGAAGTGACGAGTCGTCGTTCTGGTCCCCCAACTCAACAACGATGAATGGCTTGCCTAGTTTGCTGAGTTTCTCGATCAAAGCTAATTGGGCGCTGGGCCAAGCAATAGAAAACCGGTCAAGCTCTTCCGCTTCTACAGTCATATCGTTTCCACCGAAGTATATCACGATGTCTGACTTGTTCGCAGCTTCTAACGCGGCTTCAGTCCACGTGTCGGTATTAGAGGTGTTCTGCTTGATAGGTCCAGTTGCATTTGTGATACGGAAACCAAGCTTCTGTGCGGCTTGTAGTGGCCCCCGAATGAATGGTGGAATTCCAGCATATCCACCCAGCATGGCGAAGTTTGAGCCGTCTGCCCAGAAGCCGATAAGAGCGATTGAAGTTGCATTATCAACTTTCAGGGGTAAAATACCGTCGTTCTTCTTGAGGACGATGCCCTCGGCAGCAGAGCGAACGGCGAGGGCTTGGGTTTCAGGGGTATTGACGTCCTTCCAGGTTAGTGATCTATACGGAGTAGCATCGGCGGGATCAAAGTATCCTGCACGAATTAGTCCCTCGTATAAGCGGCGGAGTGCCTGATCGATGACCTTTTCTGGCAGTAAAGTTTGGTTCCATGCTCCAGCAACGTCCGTGTTAGTGCCAACTTCGCATATTGTGTCTGTCCCGGATATTAAGGATATCGCGGCTGATTGGGCTGCCGTAGTGGTGTAATTATGGTCTTCGTGAAAATTCAAAATCGCGTTGCAGTCGCTGGTGATGTACTGGTTCTCGTCATTCCACTCCCAAGAGTCACGAAGAACTGTCTCCATCAAGTAGGTCGAAGCACAGGCAGGCGTCCCATTGACGGCATTGTATGAACACATTATCGACTTGACCTTCGAATCCCGTGCGCACTGTTGAAAGGGGGGTAGGTAGTATTCGACCAGATCTTGCATTCCGACGATTGCGTCAAATTCGTATCTTTTTATTCCTCCCCAGTATTCTAGATCGTAAGCAGCATAGTGCTTGCAAGTCGAGATGACCTTCGTAATATTCTCTTTACCTTGCAGGCCATCTATCAAGGCCTTGACGTACCCCTTGATGCGAAAGGGGTCTTCGCCCGGTGTTTCCGATCCTCGGCCCCATCTTGGATCCTTATAGGGGTTGATGTTTGGCGTCCAGTAGTCGAGTCCAGCATGTCCAAAATTGCTAAACGCTCGAGCTTCGGTGCTGATGGCTTCAGCCACGGTATGAACTAGGTCATCATCGAAGGCCGCTGATAACAGGATCGGACTGGCGAATGATGTGGCATGTGAGAACTCGCCAGAGGGTGCAAAGGCGACCCCAGGAGACCATCCGACGCCGTGAAGAGCTTCGTTCCACCAATCATAGGCTCCCAAGCCCAGGCGAGGGGCTCCAAGACTCTTGCTGGTATTATATCAGTTATGAGTAGACCGTCGTTTATTCCAGTGTTCACCCACTCTACGAGGTTAACTAGCTTCTCTGTGATATTCCAAGCGCTGATAAGTGCTGCGGCTCTTTCCGCAGGACTAGCACTCGTGTTGCAGACAAGATTGCTCGTTAAGATCTCTGGACCGCCGGCACAATCGGGAAAGGTCATATGCCCCAGCGCTCGTGCACTGAGGAGTGAGAGGCATGCTAACGACCTCGCTGGGTGCCCCATAGTGTTGATTTGGGTTAAAAGTACGAGTCTAATTGAACGGCGTAGCGTTCCAAGCCCGTTCCTTTTCAAGTTCTATCATTTCATTACGTGTGTCCAGAGGCCGTAAGAGGACCCTACCTAAGAAATTCCTCAGAAAATAGCCTACCGGATGAGGTTTGCTCAATTCTTGGTACCTGCGCCATGTATTTGGCGTACCCGACCTTCTCCAAAATCCAGAACACCCGACCCCTATTGACGATGGGGAAAATACAACATATCGTCTACCATGAGCTTGATGATCGACGTGAAGACGAACCTTTCCGTCGGATTGGCCTATCTGCCCCACTGACATCGGCAACATCTGAGGCTCTATATTACTCTGTCCTGCATGCTCCGCATGGGGTGTATCGGGGTCATTTAGCCGGCTGGAATGTCGCGTGGGGTGTAAGGATAATCTACACCTTTAATTAAGAAAACTGAGACTTGGCAGATCATCGAGATCGAAGGGCGTGACATAAAGAGGGACCGGGAGTACGGGATGGCTTGATTACGTAATCTTATAATAGGGGTAGTGTCCTCTAGGTGCTTCGAACCGACCGCTATAAAGAGCTGATAGAAGTCCCTAAAATTTAGGTTCCGGAACGGGTTTGGGAACTTTTCGGCGCCTGACCCCTTTTAATCTCCAGAACACGGAAACGGGCCTCCTATTGGGAAACGAAGTGACTTGTGGTTTTCCGGTGTCTCTGTCTCCGATGTTATTACTAAGCAGCGGTGTGATACTGGCGTTGGTGCTGCTAACCCTAACCCTAACCCTGATGGTAGCTCTGCGGAATTTGATCACCATCATAGGTGCTAATAACACCTGCCAATGTATAAATCAGATCTTCTTTCGAGGAAATATAAGAAACGCAGTTAAGCCTCTGCTTAGCTTACTGGATGGTGCCTGCTCCGGATATATACCTGTTGATTGGGGAGTAAAACAGCTTCTACACTGGCCTTATTGGTTGGGTTGTATAGGGGACCAGGACAGCTTCAACGGCCGTAAACGATCAAGAAGGCTAATTAGGGGAACCCTTGTGGTTCAAGTCAGAGGTTTATGTTTTCTATTATGGGTAGTAGTTCAAAGCCTATGAGCATCGACGTTGCATTGGTTTACATTTACGCGGGGATAGTCAATATAGCAAGGAAGTGCCTCCGCATTGGGCACGGCATATTACTTGGACGCTTCTTTAATTTTTTAGTTGAGAAATGACTAAACCATTTATATGTTTTCAATACGAACCGCCTTATATATGAACCGAAGCCCGCCCTTTGGAGTTTCTTATGGTAATAGGCGTTCGCCTCTGACGACTTCGAAGACCGGCCCCACAATCCACCCCCTTGTGATAACATCACGTCTCCGGTCATGCTTGGACTAAGTACTGGGTCGGCCACTGTGGCCATCGCAATCCTCGCGATGAGCTCTACTGTGACTTCAGCAGAATGTACTCGTGAGGGTCTGCTAGCCGCAGCGAATAGCTACCTTGAAGCGCAGGCGAGCGGGAAAATCGATGGCCTCAAGCTATCCGCCACCAACTTCACATATGAGCTGAACAACAAGGTGTCAGACATCAAGACTGGTGTACTGAGCCAGCCGTTGAAGATAGACCTGAATCGATCTACAGCCGACACGACAGCGTGCGCGAGCTACACGATGCTGATCTCGGCGACGGGCTCCAAGCCGTACGTGATCGCGACGCAGATCCGCCACGAAGGAAACGACACCAGTTCGATTGCGAAAATTGACACCATCGCAGCGACAACTGGCGCGCTCTTCTTCAATGCGCAGAAGACGCTGGACTACATCCAGAAGGAGAACTGGGGTACGCTCGATGAGGCGCAAAGGAGTAGCCGGGAGGAGCTCAAGCGCGTTGGAGATGCGTATCTCGACATGTGGACGGATGCTAAGGCAGCTGATTCCATCCCGTGGGGAACTGACTGCGAGCGTGTTGAGGGATCTCAATTGACTAGGCCATGCGGAGCGACGTTGCCTCATGGGGGAAGCCAGAAAAACAATGGAAACCGCCGGTACGTTATCGATGAGACGATTGGGTCGGTGGATGTGCTGTGCTCGTTCGATTCGCTCGGAAATATGCCTGACTCGCACGAAGTCCGGCTTGAGGGGGGKAAGGTAAAATATGTCCATACCGTTACGGTCTTGCAGTAGTCGAGAAATGGGCACCGAGTCGCTAGTATGCATCTTCTAGCTTATACCCCTATTATATGGTGATTGTGATGTGCTGAACAAATGGTCCCCCGATATTTATTCTGAGTACCTCAATCCGCCAAACATAAGATAAATACCCCTTCTCGTCGGAATATTTGGGCGAATTAAAGTAGGAGATAGATATTGATTGTACATGGTGATTATAATAACATGGCCTAACTAGCCTCTAGATAGGACCAAGCCCTCATTCTGCTAGGTGGCCGTACCTGTTTTCATTAGCTAAACGTCCTCAAAGATTTAGTCCCCTAGCCCGCAACCCGCTAACTGATGACCGTATCACTCACCTAACCGTCGACTCGCTTCATTCAGTATGAAACCTCATTACAACACCTCATATCGTGTTACCTGATTCGTGCCGCCTGATACTACATAACGGGAAGATCGCTCGTGCTCTTGTTATCGTATCTGATCTGGCCGTCGCTCTTCCTTCTCAGAGTGAGAGCCGTTGAATACGAGTGTCTTCTTTCTCTTATAGCAATATCCACCACATCAGCGAACCCCTCTCCCCTAGGGAGTGGAAGCCTTTCGACCCGTATCTCGATCTCCGGATAAGGCTCGAGGTCGAGTGTAAACATGTCTAAAGGTTCTTGAAATATCCTATCGCAGATGAAATCCCTAGTGAAGTCATTTTGGTCAGGACTACGTGGTGCGATACCGGCCTGGAAGGCTGGAAGATCGCGGCCTTCCACCTCCGTACGCCCGAGGATAATTGACCAGTCCTGAAGCCCTTTGGAAGCTTGAGAATCGTAGAGGACCAGAGAGTAATACCTAGCCGAAAGGTTAGGCTTAACCCGAATCGTATTGTCGAAATCCCCATTGATTTTATGGTCGAAATTGACGGAGAAACTCCAGGTAACGGTGTTAATCGGGCCTCGAAAGTCGACGATGGAACGCAAGACGACATCGCCACCCCTGAGTCTAACCTTCCTCTCCGGGGCAATTGTCATGATCGAACGGTACTCAGCAGCACCAGCCCATTCAAGCCTTCGGAACAAGTAGAAGTCTTCAGCGAGGTACAGTTCTTTAGTCCGAGCATAGTAACCAGGGCCCCAGCGTAATAGGGGCAGACAAATTACTACGTCATCGTCCGTGGTGTCTCTGCACAGAAGCACGGCGTAGGTGCCGTACCTGACTTGAGATAATGAAGGCTCGTTGAATTGATAATAGAATGGGTTATCTCCGACCGTAGGAAGTTCAATCCTTACTCCTTTCCCGACGGCTGCAGGGTAACTCGCTGGCTCCACGCCTCGAAGGATTTTCATATAAAAGCTGCCGGAGACGGAATTCGGCGAGAAATTGCGTGAAAACTCGAAATCCCGTGGCGACCTTGCCAGTAACCCGTATAGTGGTTCGGGGCTCGCCGGTGGCTCGCCGTCATTCCTTCGTAATTTCTCAATGACCGTTTCCCTAGATACAGTAACCGAGCAACTCTTAACGGGAGTTCCCCATGCATACAGAGAATGATCCGCTGGATATGTTTTCAGGATCTCCTCTTGAAGTCTATGGAAAGCTTTGTGGCCTTCGCCGTAAAGAAGCGGCATGTTGATGTCGAAAATACCGAGGAGGCAGTAAGCCACATCCTCAGTGCGGGACGTTTTCCTTTTTGAGGCCCACGACATCCTCTTGGCGACACTGGCAGACTCGACGTCAGCTCCCAGCAGGAACTCAGCATCGATATTGGTAATTTCTGAGATAGTTTTGCACACATCTTCGTCGCTTTTAGACCCGAATTGCTGCCAATCTTTGTTGTAAAACTCGACCATTCGGGGTGCGATCAGCTCTTGTAGCGTCCAGCCCCTAAAAAACCACTCGCACTCGGCTAGACTAGCGGCGTCAAGCTTGCTTCCCTTGTAATCGTGGAGGTAAGCGTAACAGATCGTGGACCTCCGATACCAGCGAAACATTGAATTGATGGCTTCGGAGAGCTCCTGACTGCTTGTCTTGTCGATGCAGCAACTGCAAAAACAATAAATACACGGATGTATATAGCCAATTGAAAGCGGCACTTACGTATCTATCCAAACCCAGTCGATCCTATCTTTTATTGCCTGCTCACAGCAGAGCTGAATTTTCCGGTAGCCATGTCGGTCGCGCAGCTCAGGGCGCAACGATCTGGCCAACCATTCGTGATATGAAACCTCATCATCACCCCATCGATGGGACAAAACAGCGTATCTCCTAGGTATACTTTCATCGAAGAACTCCACCATATCACCACTTTTTGCGTTAAGGAGCCGCATCTTCTGGGAAATGTTCAGTGTTGTGCTAAATGTATGAGTCCGGATTCAAAATGCTCTGGGTTCGCAGACGCTGCATGCGAATGCGCTCGTTATGACTTTATGACCTCGAACGACTCGACACAGCCACGAGCCTGACGGGCTATCGTGGGCATTGAACCATGGAGTTGCATTACCCTAATTAGAATAGGGAAGTGGATTGGCTTGGCTGCGTATGGGGACGTATGGCGGTGGTCTCATTGCATTTCAGCTCTGAGTAGTCGCCTTCATTTCTCCCCTGCTTATGTGGCATTCAAAATACATTCCAACTTGTCTCTCCGTCCTCTCCGGTCAACACACATCCATATCATGTGTCTACTTCGATAGCTCGGATGCAGATTCGGAAAAAAGATGTCGTAAGCAAGATGCCGTAAGATACTATTCCACGATGCTCGAAGATTACAACAAGTATTATAGATTGATCAAAGGCCTCATTTTAATTTTCGGCTTGCAGAATCTTACCCGAAGCCCGGCGACAAAATTCCAATCACATCCCTGAAGCCTCCCCCCTGCATCATAATTCGTCCCTATCGTCTATCGCTATGGCACGGCCCTTGCCTTTGTTCTGATGGTACACTTCTAAGAGGCTTTGCTTCTTGACGTATTCCATTACAATCTCTTCTTCCATCCTTTCCTGTGTAGTTTTCTCCCCCTGACGTTCCTGTTGTTGCGCCTCGAACTCACTTTGCGTGGTACCTGCAAGATGCCCCTCCCATGCGCTGTAGCTGCCCCTCTGTCTCTGTTCCCTTAGGCTCTGCGCCGTAACTCGCTTCAGCTGTCTCTCATACTCCAATGCTTCGCTTGCGCGTCGCTGAGCTTCGGCCTCGCTAGACGCCATCGCCTGGCGCAAATCCTCCTGATATGCCTGGTCGTGATCTGCAATTCCTTGTCGTTGGCGCTGAAGCCAAGACGCGTTTTCCTGAATTGCCCGCTCTACGTCGGCGTCCTCTTCTGTGGGGGCCGTGTTGGCAGAGCGCAAAGAGGGCTGTGAACCACCACCCATAGCGTACATGGAATTTTCGGCTCCTTCCAGGGTCGGAGGATCTGCACTGCTAGCGGACTGAACAGAACTTGTGGTACGTCCGCAACTTTGGTGGGCCTCTCTGTCCTCCAAGTTCTGCTTTCGCTGTGCTTCCAGGACATCCCGCATCATCTCTTCGGGGTTGGCTTTTTTCTTCAGGTATTTCTGGATTAGCTTCCACCGAGCGATAACGTCTTGCTTTTCCGCATCGGAGCTCTGTAGCCACTCCTCGTATCCCTGAGCTACCCTAGACGCGACGATGTAGTTCTGCACATTGCTGCCAAATAAATTCTGCACCTCCTTGTGCACTCCCTTCATCATGTACGCGGGGATGCTGAAGAGGGCTGCGCCTGGCTTGGTTAGAAATCCTCCGACCCCTTTGCCGATTCCTTTCAAAAAGCCGCTAGCGCCCTCTTTCTGGGCGCCTTTCCAGGGCTGAGTGAATAGGCCGGTGACGCCATCGTACCAGCCAAAACCAAACTCTCTTCCTATGGCTTTGATGCCTGACTTGAAGTCGCTGACTTGTTCTTGGGGGCGCACCGTCTCGTCTCCCCAAAGCTTGGGGACATTGTGAAATCCTTTTGTGAAACTGACCGAGAGTTCCATAGGTGACTCCACGGCCGCCTTTACGATACGCCCGAAGCCTTTGCTCGTGTGCACGCCGGTCTGACGTAGCATGTCGTGGTCTTTGCCGGAGCCGGATTCATTCCGACCGCGGAATCGACGTCGGCTGGCGTCATCTTGTGTGGGGTTCGACCGGCCTTGCAAGTCATCGGACGCAGAGCTTGATCCGATGTTCGAAGCTGGAGATGATAGACCCCTTGTCGGCACTGATTCCTGGGACTGCTGTCGGCTGGACGCAGACGGAATGGGCAAGGCCTTCAACGTCTCCGAGGGGAAATCGGCCACCCCCATCGCCATGCTGCCAAGTGCCCTACATACCACTGTAAAACCTCCGGATATGGGATCCCAAGGACCTTCGTCGGTGTAGTATTCTTGTGGCCTAAAGAGCTTCAAGTCGTGGAAATCCAAGAGATTCGCATTCGCCAAAGTGCAGGCAGCGAAAGCGCTCAACCTCACCTGCGTGCGCTTGATGCGCCACACGGCGGCTCGAGATGGCGCAAGCGTGCAACGCAGTCGGTCAACCTCGAGATATTGATGGAATGACTGAGCACCCATGTCGCTGCCTCGTTCCGCCTCGATCTTGCTCGCGAGCTCTTTGGCGCGTTCCAAGCTTTCGGGTTTCAGACAGAAGTTGATAGCATCGGCTAATTTGTCCGCCGTGAGCTGCTTGTGAGGGATAGGATCGGGGCCCGCACCCGCCCGCGCGACCATGGCGCCCCAGAAAGGCTGGTCTCCAAAGAAAGGAACGACTACCGTCGGTCGGCCTGCGCGAATGCCTGCCGCCGTGGTCCCTGCGCCACCATGGTGGACGACGCACGAGACGTGTTTAAAGAGCCAGTCATGCGGCACGTTGCCGAGCATGAAGACGCCCTCGGGGATACGTAGCTCGTCCGCGCCCATGCCACCCCAGCCCTTGGAAAGGAGGACGCGCTGGCCGGTCTTCCTCACGGCCTCGAAGATGAGCTCCGTCATCGCATTGGGATCGTCCAACACGATGCTCCCAAATCCTATGTAGACAGGGGGCGGACCGGCATCGAGAAATGCCTGGAGGTCAGGGGCGGGGGKGTAGTTGGAGGCCATGTCGAGAAAGTAGAACCCGGAGACGGATACGTGAGGGCCCCAGTCTTTCGGCTTGGGKATCAGGGCCGGAGACCAGCAGTACGTGTGAGGGACTTTGAGACGCTGGAGCATCCCAGGGGCCCAGATTAGACTCACGGGATCTAAGCCAAGACATTTTGCGCGAAATCGGTTGATGATGTCACCGAGGCCCTGCCACGCGAGGAGTTCGATCATAGCATAACTTATGTAATTGGTGAGTTGAGGGTCGGCGTTGGAGGATTGGATGTTGGCTAGCGGATGGGGAAAGGCCTGAGTGGGAGAATATGGCATGGTGAACATGATATGGAGAGGGATGCCCAGCTTCTCTGCGCAATGGATATGGGCAAAGCTTGGGGGGTTAGCGATGATGCAGTCAGCGACGAAGGGTCTTTCTGCAGACTCGGAGACATGGCCGTTCCCAGAGCGCTCGGAAAGGTCATCGTCGGTAGCACGAAAACCCATTCCGTCTCCGGCTTTGTAACATGATCGCCAGCAGCCCTGAATATACTCGGCGACATCTCTTCTTCGCTGTCGGACGTCTCCGCTTAGCAAACTGCGAAAGCCTGGCATCAGGCCGGGGTTCTTGACCATGAAGGCCATCAGCTGGGAGGGGTCGCCGCCGATGCTGAAGAATTCCAGGCCGTTCTCCTGCACAAAGCCCTTGAAGTTGGGATGAGTCGCCAGACGTACGCGGTGGCCGTATGTGTCTTTTAAAACTTTCCCCAAAGCGACAAATGGTTGCACATCTCCGCGCGACCCCACGACCTGGATGACGACGTTCAAGGGCGGGGGTGGAGGAACTCCCTCACCTCCCAAGGAAAGGGGAATGTAGGGGAGAGGAGGAGGAGGTGGGCGACTATCTTGGACACTCTGGGCCTGTTGGTGTAAAGCAGGAGTAAATATCTGTGATAAACGTCTGTTGAACTGATTAATGCGGATGTTGACACGGCCATCTTCGGTGACACAGGCACTGGTGCCCAGGCCATCTTTCTCATTGCGGATCTCGCCATATATGTCGCCGTAGGCAGGAGGGGGCATGTCGTCCTCAGCCGGATCGGGAGTGACGAGGTCAGTCTTTTGCAGAACGGCCTCCTGTCTTGTGGGTCTTATGGGATCGGTCTGGGCGGCAGCGGCAGCTTGTGCTTGCTGAAGTATGGATTGCTGTACGACGGTCTCCGGGACGGGTCGACCCTCTTCTGAGGGAGATTGGGTAGCCATGGTGTTAATGAGAGGAGGCAGGTTGGGATCATCTCAGTTAGTCACGGCATCAGTATCGATTATATCGTGGGAAAACGACTGAAGCAAGTGGCTGAGTGAGGTGACGCGGCTCCAGAGAGAGAAGATCAGAGATATTCTATTATGGACGTGTACTATGGTAGTAGGCATAAATTTCAATAGTACGACGCCATCAAGCTATCTGATATATTAAGCTATTATTCTCTCTGCTCAACCACATCGTGAACTGCATGTTTGAAGGCTTACTTCCCTTTTTAGTTAGGCAGTTACGAGATGGTCGCCCATGCGCCAATCAAGAGTCGTCGCTTAGACAGCCATAACTATTCTGGGGTCAATGCTTACATGCTTACTGGCGAGTCCCTGCTGAGTTGGGCGAATCACGTCATACGTAGGGCTGTCTCGTAAGTATCTAACCTCTTTTGTACTGAAGTCATGGATTGTGAAGGCATGCTGAGGTACCTTGTATACGAGCAGAGGTGCTTCATGGTAACGGATCCAGATCAAACCGTCAAATCAATCATACAAAATATTATAGCCACGAGCCTCTGACTCCTTTTCTCCCTCGACCCGTAATTTAAGCTCCATCTCTTCGAATAAATAGACAAGGCGCCAGACACTTGTCCTCTCCAAAGCCACTGACAACTGCACCGTGGCTTTGAGAACAGAGTTCCGGTAACCCTCATAGCTATCTAGTTCCCCTAAACAATCGCCCTGTCTTCGTCAACGGCGCCTCCACCCCTGCTCTCCCGCATAATCATCGTCCACAGCCAGCAAATATCCTGCTTCGGCCCGCGCGCCTCCTCAATCACCTTCGTGACAAGCGACTTCATCTCGCTCGTCCTCCAAGGCGTCAGCGCGGCCGGCTCACAGCCATGGTCGATCATCACTCCGGTAGCGAGTCAGGAAGGGCCATCATGGTTTCTGGTGCTGTGTTTCAAGTCGTCTCGCTGCTCGTCTTCATGGGATTATGGTTGTAATTCATATCTTACCTGCGCAAGACGAGTGAGAGCGCCAAGGACGTACGATTCATCGGGCTGAGGGACACGAAGAAGTTCGCTTGGTCTCGACCAGCAATACAATTGGGATTGACAGGCCCCTTTGGTCACCGTTTCACGGCGGCAGTCCTGGCTGGAAAGTCCCAGAGGCATGTCATAGATGGCGCTTTCTGCCCTCAGGACAATGAACAACAGATGTCCGCTGCATCATAGCTTGATATACTCTGTGGTCGTATGCCACTCTCCCAGTAGCCCCCACGGCTTTGTTCGGAACACGGCTTCAAGCGTGCCTGGACAAGCCGGGCTAGGCACGATGCTGTGGTCAAGCCTCCGAATGTCAAAAGGCAGGTTGTAGATCCGTGACTCATCATCGGGCAGGGGGAGACCATGCACCCTCGCCGTCTCGTCCGGCAATCCTTGCCCGTCGAGATGCCTTTCTTCGAGCTCGATTACCCGTTTGGCGGTTACGTATGCGTGGTGTGCATTCCAGAGCCCTTCGCGCCGAGGCGCCAATTGCAGCATTTCTAGAGCGCGTCTTCGTGTTGCGGGATGACGGCATTTCAGGGCGGTATAGTACAGAGGCCCCAGGACTTGTATGTCGAAAGACAGCAGTTGCGGTGTTGCCATTCCCGCGCCTGGCTTAGCGACTTGTTCCGCGTGATGCACGAGCTCCTCAAAGTTGGCGAGGTAGGAGTCTGTCGCCGTTTCACCAGCTGTGGTGCAGACTCGCATCCAGATGTAAATGACTTTGTAATGCATCAAAAGTAGATTGAGCGCGTCCTGATTCACCGGGGTGCCGGCAGCCTGCATCCGTTCAAGGAGTTCATCTAGCTGGTCGCGCCATGCATCCAGCCTTGTTTCAAGTTTAACCTGTTCAACGAGATCGTCGATGTCAATTTGGAACAAAGCTGCCTTAAGACTGGCTTCGCCAATGAATCGAATGCAGGTATCTGAGATCTCGAAGAGTCGCCGTCTAGAATGGGCAAGGCTCTCGTGAGGAGAGTCTTCTTTAGCTATAGGAGCATACATAGGCGGTGTTATCCTACCAGCGAGAGAACAAAGTACGTTCAGACCTGAGAATATCGGAACGATATGATCTTCGATGGCTGTAAGATCGTTGGACGAGAAATTGGACCCTAGGCCTGGGGCTGCATCGCCGTTGCGACGGAGCGCAGCTAGAATATTGAATCCACTCTGAACGTGAAGCATAGAAGATTCAACATTGCCCCTGAGAAACTCGATGCACGTGAATAGAAGGCAGCAGACCAAAGGTACCAGGTTCGAGTTGGGATGCGTTTGAATTCGAGCTGATAGGCTCTTTATTGCTGCGTTCCACTCCCGTTGAGACTCGGGATTGGCATTGACATAGCCTACTGGATGCCGCAAAGATGATTCGATGTCATGATAGGTAATGCTGATGGCTGATACGGCATGTCGAATTGATGGCTCGGAGTGTGATAATTGCAATACAAGCTTGCTCCAGAACTTTGAATCGAATTGCCCGTCCAACTTTGCAGCAAGGTTCTGGTGGAAGAAGTCAAGGCCGCGGTTATTCACGACAAATACTGGTTGACTTTGCGTAGGAGGTAGATATACGGTAATCACGTTTCGACGTGGTAGTGCCGCACGTCCAGTGCTGTACTCACATTTTCGGCCCCCAATGGCGCAACGTCGACAGGTCGGTTTTGCTTCATCGCATTTCMCCCGACGAGCTTTGCAAGTGTTGCATCCGGTTCGAACTTTAGATGTACTTTCTCGGGTTCGCTTCGGCGCAAGGTCCAGTCCAGGGGTCATGATGATTGATGCTGTGACGAAAGGCAGGCTTGTTAGGTGGAATGACACAGTGAGGACAAGGTGCCAGAATAGCGTCAGATTGAATGCCCCTTGTGCGATTAACACCGTGACACACTGGCTGACGCTGCGTCCCTACGAAAAGACCCCCCCCAGTCACCCTGCTTATGTGGCCCTAAAACGCATCCTAGCCCCAAAGCAGCTGAGAGACTTTCCGGAATGCTTTCCATTTCCTACTTCATTGTGAGCTAAAAAGGGATGGTTTTCCTAAGGAATAAATCTCGACGGCATTTCTTCGATGGGTTTCTGTGCTGACACATTTCTGCTGTAGCATACCTAGATTCAAAAAGAGAACAACTCGAGCTACCTGTGTAGGATTCGTTCAGTTGATAGCTGCCTGCCACAAGCTTGTGAATTGCAACCTTTCGCTCCCCCATGTATTTGCAATATTTCGGACCGCCCTGTCTTTCGACTTAATTTTGCCATATCTTAAGCTTTGATCCATTGTAGAAGACTGTGTGGTTAAGATATGCTGATTGAACCATGGCTCAATCCTAAAGCATTACTTGTAATATTTGCTCTCAACATGGTCCATTGCGGCTCGCACCCCACTTGAGAGGGCAGCCACTTTGCATACAAATGATGTTTACGGGACGTAGAAGTCTCCATGGCTGGACTCGACAATATCGTCTTTTCAATATACTACATGCAACCCACAAATACGAACTTCCCCTATATTAGATACGCTAACGTAGGTAGCTTTCCTCAGCAGTGATTCCTTGAGTTTGGGATAATAGTACCTTACGGGCAGAGAGAGGCATGTTTCAATTGTACAAGGTCTTATATTAGGTCCTTAAAGAACCTAGGGTACCGGAATATCGTACTTAAATGAAAAATCCTGGTACCTACCTATTTAACAATAGGGCATTATGGGAAGGAAAAGGTTGCCATCCAAGCCTCGTCTTCACAGCCGACTGCAATGGTCGGCGTCTTAAAGCTAACCGCGATGTTCAGCAACTTGAAGCTGAAGTTTCCCTGATACGGGCGGTATTTCTTGGGTATATAAAATAACTTCTGACTATCGTAGGTAAGGCAACCATCTTCTAACTATATCGTAATGATACTTATCGTGATGTTGGGAATAGGAGGTGGTGACTGGGGCATAGCGAGGGAGGCAAGAGTAGAGTGCCATTTTTTAGGACCGGACAGGCGAGAATTCTATCGAATCGAACCTAGCTCCGGAGCTGCGAATAATTGTCAGACACGCGCCTGTCGCCATATCCCATATCCTTATACACCCACAATACGAGCCTAATACCACCTGGCTCGCGTCTGGGATGAAGGCTACTGACTGGATCCCTTTACCGGTGTCCAGCTTGAATTCACCAGGGTCAGACTCATCAGTTGCTACTAGGCACGGAATTTTCGCAGTGTCCCGTGCCCCCGTCTTGCCGCAGGGGGGCCATGGCGCTAGCAGGTGGCCATCTACTGAGAGGACTCCTCCCGCAAGCATCGCTAAATGTCTGCCCGTCACAGTATCCCATATTCTTGTAATACAGTCAAACCCTGCCGCTAGCCAGCTCCTATCTGCTGAGAAGCCTAGTGCTGAAATAAGTCTGCTGTGACCATTGATGGCCGTTGAGGGTCTGCCCGTTGTAGCGTCCCATATCTTTATCTGGCTGTCGATATACCCCCATGCTAGCCGGCTCCCGTCTGCTGAGAAGGCTATTACCGATACCTCCTTGTGGACCATCCGGAATGCGTATAACCATGGCGGTTTCTCGTTCCGAAATGAATGTGGCATGGCATTATTAGAGGGGCTAAAGAAGAGTCCCAACGCGTATACCCGCAGCGGATAGCATCCTATTATTTCAAAGTGATCATCTATATGTGCCTTTTTTGTGCCCGAGGGGAATATTCTACTAGCTGCATGCTCTAGCAAATGATCTTTTGCGGATTGATGTATAAAGAAAATAGTTCCTTCTCCTCGTAGAGTGGGAAAGGAGCCGCAAAGCTGGACGATTCCTTCTAGGAATTCGTGCGAATCAGTCACATCCTCCGGTAGCTCAACGAGAGATGCAAGTTCGTCTAAATCAACTGGTCGGTATACAATCTGTGCGACAGCTAAGACTTGTATGTATATTTCTTTATCATAGGACTCGACGATTTGGCCCATCGTCCGCTCATAGAGACGATCAAGGGCGGGCGGGAACTCGCGCAGTTTGGTACGCGTATGGTGCGATCTAACTTTGGGATCTGCAAGTACTTGGCACACCAAGGCCACCCAAAGAAAGGTATCATTTGCATTCGATATTAGGTAGGTTTGAAACTCATCTCGCAATTCGTCGTTGTATTTCTTCATCGTGGCTAACTGGTCCACTTTGTACTGAATGTAGCCATGGACTGCTTGGGAGATGGATGTCTCGTTAAGCTCGAGGCAAAGCCTAACCTTTTGTGTAGAAGAGCTTAATTGTTCTTCGGTATCTGGCCAGTTACGGCTAGATACGACCAACTTAACCTGGGATGAGTGGGACAGCTGAACAATCAGGCCGAGAAGTTGTAGGCGGTCAGTCTCGCATTCGTCAAGGGCATCGATAATTAAAGTGGTATGCGGGAGTTTTGAGTCTTGCAATATGCTGTCGAGGATCTCGCATAATGCAAACCAGGTATTTATATCTTCGATTAGTGCCTTGCCTTATATTTTATATATTTCCTTCATATGACCTATAAGTGATGGTCGTTGCTCAATAAGGAGGTAGATCAGGCCGCGCAGTATGGCCGTCGCATTGTTCAACCGTGAGTCGGTGGTCTGGCAGAAGAAGAAGGACAGAAGATGGGTAGTGTCGGTAATCTGCTTCTTTAGCTCATCGATGATGCCGCAGAGCAACATAGTCTTGTCCTTGCCCGGGTGGCCTTTGACCCAGAGCAATCAGCTAGCGGGGTCATTGCGCCATTGAATAAATTCAGGGTTGAGGAGGACCCAGCAGTAAGAGTCACGTAGCAGGCCGCCCTTTGCTTGTTCGATACGTTTCTTGTCATGGTAGGGATTAGTCAAGCATAAAGCGGCGAGGCAGTCATCTTTTGAAGCCCCTTATCCAACTATTAGCAGCTAATATAATGGTGATACCCGCTACCTTACATACCAATATTCAAGTCTCTGCCAACAGTGACATTCCCAGACCCCGAGTTCTGAACCCCTTGGCCGTCGAAACCAGATCGATAGGTGTGGTCCGTCATCGCATTCCCTAGAGCACGGATGACCTAAAATTTCTTCAAGCTCGAAGAGTTGTCTGTTCTCATTGAGGATTGATGAGGTAGTGTGATGAAGGGAGAGGAAGTAGGCTGAGCGTTCAGCTGCTGTGGGCCTAGATAAGTAGCCACTTAGTTGTCCGATGATAACGTTATCGGCTGGGGGGCGCATACTCAAGTACATGATCGCAAAAGGAGCCTGCTATTATCTACTCCTACCTGTATATGAAAATTTTAGGGTGCCTATTTCTAACCTAACAGCCATGAATTAGTGGCAAATAGATGCTTAGCCAACGTTCAGGTTTCCCCCAACCGAGAAATTCCCCGAGCCTGAATTTTGGACGCCTCGGCCAACGAAGGTAGAGTGAATGGCCGGCCTGTCATTTCCATCCGACAGCTTTCCTGCCAATGTTGCCGCCACAATAGGACAGCTTTCCGGGTCTAGGTAAGACAAGAGCTCCTTAGCGCAAGCGGCTGCTGCTGCAGCCGCATAATGCTGCCAGCTGTCATTCTTGTGTGAGTCCGCGTAATCGGAAATGCCGCGGATGACGATACTGGTCATCAACCCGGCGGCCTCCATCTCGAAACAGAGGATATCGCCTATATTGCGCAGGCCCCGCGTCTCTTTTCGCAGCGCTTTTTATGACGCTGTCGCCTTATCTTAGGGGCTTCGGATTTGCGGGGTAACCTCCCTACGGCCCGGAACTTGTCGCAACTCTTGCATGAGCTATTGGTGGCTGCATGTGGATAATCCGCCTACGTCCAGCTCAGCATGTACTCTTACCATACTCTCGTACCTCTCCCACTTCAAATTCTGATAGAATCAGTTCCACGGGGATCAATAAATATCATTGAGTCGAAAGAAAAACATTTCAAGAGTTACGGGATGCGCAGGTCTAGAAAAGGGGTAGGATAGATGGTACCCAATCTAGAAGGTGGGCCTCAATATAAGCCAATAGTAATCGCCGCTACCATTCTGAGGTACCTCCGTTTTAGGGATGTTGGTAGGGCGGTACCAGTAGCAAGCAAGCCCTATAAAAAGCTACAATTCAGCGCTACGATGGCAGACACTACAGCTACTTGAACAATAATAATTCCAATTATATCTGCGTAGTTGCCTGGGACTTAGACTATCGAGTCTATATAATTTTTGGTTAATCCGCCTAACCGCAAGCCATCATGGACAGCCGCAAGACGAACCAAAAGTTCCAATGACCTATGGCGCTAGGCCAACTTGATAGTCGGGTATTATATAGGTGTGCAAGATCTCTTTGTCAGTTACGCGCGTAGTACAATAATATGTAAGTCACTCTCGAACTAGGTATTTCGAATTTCTATTCCATAGCGACAAAGGACCGGTTTGCATTCTTAACGGCGAGTTGTATCAATGGAACTAAACGCTTGCGGTTAGTAGAGGGAGCCAAAGATTCCAGATCACGAATCATTATATACCAGGAATCTATTATGTCTACCTTAGCCGACCATCCTAATACCAGCATCGTATAGGATGGGATACTATATATTTCGACGCACGTCTTTAGATATCATTGTTTGATGCCGGATATTCAAGAGGCGTATAGGTATGTCTGGCCGGTCGATGAAGGGTAAATGGTGCTTATGTCCACACGCACCTATTTGCATACATGTATTAGCACTGGGGGATGATACAGTTCCCTTCATCTAGAATATAACTCTTTATTTTGATGTATTACTCCTCTAGGGTTAGAATAATGTCCGCTAACTAATTTCTAGAATACTAGATTAGCCGATATGGCGTTGGAAAATCTAGGACCAAGTGTGGTGATTATTGCATGGGTCTTTGCTGCCCTCTCTACAGTGGTGGTAGTCGGAAGGTTCTATGTTCGCCTACGAATATTACGGAGATTTACGGTTGATGATTGCATTGTCGCAATTACTTTTGTACGTAAATCTCCCGTATCCCTTTGTATTCTCTCTATCCACTCATATGCTGATACGTCGATGGCAGCTCCTTGCCATAGGTAACAGCATATTTCTAACAATATCGTCCCATTGGGGTCTAGGACAACACTTTGATGTTCTCGCGCCGCAACCTGACCGCGTTATGTACACCATTAAATGGGTATACCTATGCGAAGTCTTTTGTATCTTGTCGCCTGGGTTCGGCCGGATCTCCTATGCCCTTCTACTTCTGGGCCTCACACCTCCAACAAAGATACAACAGCGGTTTCTATGGGCCATCATATACACCCAATTCATCGTAGATGTCGGAATTATCATTATCAGCTTCACTCAATGTAGGCCGATATCTGGTTATTGGGATGCTAGCGTCGAGGCTGATTGCTGGCCGCCGTACGTACAGCAGTACGGAGGTTACTTTCAGGGCTGTAAGAGAAATTGCCTATGAAGATTTCCTTGGTTTGATCCTATGTTTTCCTACGGCTAACGAAATTCAGCTGTATGCTCTTTGGTAGATCTCATTCTGGCGCTTTTCCCTGCTAGTCTGTTCTGGAATTTGAACATGGGGCGAAAGCAAAAGATATCATTAAGTTGTATGATGGGTTTCGGTATTTTGTGAGTCCCTCATAACCCTGAATTACTTGACACTCTACATTGCTACTGGGATACTGACCATTACTATCCCAGCGCAATGATTGCGTCTATTATGAAGACCATTCACCTCCGCGCTTTCACCGAGACAACAGATTTGACATGTGTGTAACGTTACGATTCTTCATGATATGGAGCTATGTTGGCTGATACGTTTAGATGTTATGGCTAAACTGGCTATTTGGTGGACGTAAGTGAGCCCATTTACCAACTTGCATATTTGAGAAGCAGTCAAGCTTATATAACTGCTAGTCTCGAGGCCTATCTAGTCCTTTTAGCCGTCACGATACCAACTTTGAGACCCATCCTGAAAAGCGTCAAGCCAAGGAAACGAGCAATGATGAACAACAATCTAGATAATCATGGTCCGTTCCAACACCTTGACAGCTGCACGTTTGTTGCGGACATTAGCAGTGACAATGAGTCGCGGTCTAATGAGGGCCGGAGTTATTATATGAGCACAATAAGCACCACGGGTGTTCGGGCTCACAATGGAGGAGGCATACGGAAGGATATAACAGTGTCTATTACCTTTGGGGAACCAGGGTCAAACACATAGGAAAGGGTAGGGGGGATAATATCGGGAGTAACCAGTAACAGGACTAAAGCTTGCTTGTCTGTACTATTGATTTTCACGCACAAGACAGAATAAAAAACAGCTCAAACAAAAATTTGAGTGAGGATGTGTAGAATTCTAATGATCGTTATGTTCTAATAATATCATTAGGCTTTCCTTCTGCCTAATATTCTCAAGTTTCTCTAGGTCCATCACCGCCAAAATATTGCCCATCCGGATGATCAGCCTCGAAATATCGTTGCCGAAGCTGCAGCGGCTGCAGCCAATTCCATAGCAGTCGTTTTTAATAATACAGATGGTGCAAATCCATATTGGAGAGTCTGGAGTCGTCGAAGAATGCGGTATAAGAGGGTTGTCTGAAACACTGGTGATAATAAATAACTGTTAGCATCGTAAGGCCATATCGAGGGTCAAATTGTGGCTTTATGCCTGCGTACCCATTGTGTAAAGCCGTAAGGAAGCCTGTTGATAGTTCGAGGATGCCATCTTCTCTCCAGGTAATTTAACAGGAAATCTTTTTTTTGCATCTTAGTAAGGATTCGATGGGTGGTGTTACAAGGTTCTTGCTCCTTGTGCCTATGTGGAATCACTCCACACATTGAAGGGTATCTGATATAAGAGCACACGTCAGAGATTTGTCGACAGATGAGGGCTCAGGTGTAAGGACAGACTTACGTTGTTCTAGGGCCTAGGGCGAGGGCCGGGATCGTAGGAGGGATCGTATAGTAGTTTAGACCGATGTGACCAATGTCGACCGAATTAGAAGGTCGATTCTTAGGGTATGTATGACGTATGTCGGATTGAGGAATTTGAGATTCGTCCGGAAGGTTGAAAGGGGTCACGGGGAACTTGGCCCAAATTAAAGCGCGTCCGTCTCATTCGCACTCTCGAGCTTGGTCAGGCCCACTCCGTTAGGATGTAGGTGTTGCTGGAAGAGACTGGACCATGTAGGGAGACCTCTCTTGTAAATCGTCTCGCATGCTTGACGGACGAGTGACACCCCTGTACGATTCCATATCGATATTGTTGTTGGTAAGTGCGGGTACATGAATATCTCCTAGGATATAAGTCATGTTTTCTAATGTATGGTAGATACTCTAGTGTTTATTAGCATCCACTACTGCCACGAGAAAGAGGAAGGATCAATCGCCACCTTCGTATACCGGCCAGGGGACCAACAAGGCAGTCTCTATTTTTTTTTTCTTTTTTCTTTGTATGTGTAAATCCTCGTACTTGCTATTATATCCATCCACATTTCCATACCTTCCTTCCCAACCTACCCTGGTATTACTAGACGCTATTATCACCGAAGCAGTGCAATCCCTCACTCGTTTGCCCGTTTTCCTGACACTACCATCTAGTGGCTTTCCCCTTAGCATTAAATCAAATCTGCTATGCAATACGCAGTGCCGGAGCACGCTTGACTAACAAGCAGAGATGAAGTCGCTGCACAGAAGAGCCATTGGCGGCCACGAAGGCGCTGGGGTTCTGTTTTGCAAGCTTGCTTGGGGTACTTCTGCGCTAGAATGATAGTGCCGTACTTGGAGCTGAGAGGCAGGAAAGGTGCTCCTGGTGACAACAGGTTAGGTACCATGGGAGGGGATGGGAAGAAAGGCGGAGGTGTTTCTGGAATAGGAACTAAAACGGCGCGAGTTAGATGTTTACTTGATTAAGTGATCGCCGTGAGGGTTGTTTCAATGCGTGTACTCGGGATAACTTACCAGAAGGAAGGGATTCAATTGGATCGAAGCTTTTTGTTGTTGATGGTGGTGTGCTAATGATTCACTAAAATACCATGCGGTTAGAGGAAGAAATAAAACCTTGTAAGAGTATTAGGGAAGTATTGACGCTTACCGTATTGCGAGTCCAATTAATTGGAAGCTATCCAAGCTACCCGAAGATATGAGAAGTTCCCATTGATGATAGAAGCATGGGTTGCTTGCGGTACCTGTGATGAGGTGGCGAGCCAAAGTCATTGATGGAATAGTGAAACATGATTAAGATAATACTTGGCAATGGGCGAATAGTATTGTGAGGAACGAATGAAGAAGAAGATATGACGCCTGTGTGGAAGAATGGATGGTTGTCTCAGAATTCTTGGGTTGTAAGAAGAAGTGTGGGAAGGATTGAGTGCCCGGTTTAAATATTGATCGGGAGGGCCTCGAGAATCATCAGCCAGCATCTATGCCTAATTCGGATTATTCTGGCCAGTGCATAACTCCGCAATGATCATTCTACTGTGTTGCTGGGCAAGTTCCCTTTGTTGAGCCGCATTCTAAATTGACAACACCTGGTGACAGAGGTTGTATGGCCAATGCTATGTGCACCTACCAACTGACCCGATTTAATGATTGGCTAGCGGATCAAGAAGCACGGTGCGTACGCTGTGTAATTTGGCAGTTACCTACCTAACATGTACCTAGAGGTAAGTACTCTCGTAGAAAACAGTAGGCACCTTAGGTACTCAACACAATTACAAGTTCAAGCCAAATCCAACACTGTGGAATACCTGAATTTGGTCTCGTGACACTGGCACCTGGAAAAGTTACACAATGCTGCTGTTCTTCGTTCTAAAAAGGACCATACGTACCTAAGGTCATACAGAAAAAATGAAGAGGAAAGTTATATAGCGTGTAAACGTAATTGTTGCTGGGCAAAGGGCCTGCCAGGAATTTGTTCATCTCATGAAATCTCTCATCTCACAAAGTTCCTATATATGAAATCTGGGTGATTGTTGACGTACGTCTTAAGCGATATTCGGCTTTATCACCCACCTATGACACTTGCTGATACGTTACTGTCACTTTGAGTTGTATGATTATTACGAACTTGCTTGAATGTCATGAAATAAGTAATTTGATATACCGAGTTTACCCTAATACAGTTTGTATTTTCCTAGGACCACCATGCTTTGCATCACTATTCTACCGAACTTGGCCCGTAACACGGAATTGTTGGATGGTATCCGGGGATCGGGTATCACCGGAGGTAGCCGGGAATTGTAACCGGGATAAAGTGGAGACCCCATATAGGCGCGAAGGCGTGATCGTCTCCGCTCGGGGAAGTCTCCAACAACAAAGAGGAGATATATATTACGCAAGGTGGGCGAGGAGCTCAGACGCTGTACCCCAAAACTTCAATCGAGACCGGAAACTTCAGCATCGTACCACACTACATCATGGCTCCGACAAAGATTGTTGTCTTGGATGATTATCAAAAGCTATCCGAGCCCCTCTTTGAAAGGCTCCGTGCTTCCGGGTTTGAGGTGACGACGTTCACTGATACGCTTCTCCCATACAATCACCCTAATACCCCTCAGGATGCCAAAGATGCATTGGTCAAGAGGCTTGAGCCATTTGATATCATTTGTGAGTCTTGCCAGGGGAGAGTTACGAAGAAGGTCTGACAGATCCAGCTTCGATGAGGGAGCGGACACCATTCCCGGCCGAACTCATTGAAAGACTACCGAACCTCAAGCTTCTTCTCACAACTGGTAACCGTAACGCAGCCATCAATGTGAACGCATGCACAGCACGTGGGATCCCTGTGGCTGGTACTGCCGGAGAGGCACGAAGCCCGGACAGTACGACGCAGCACTGTGTTGCTCTAATCCTTGCTCTTGCGAGAAACATCCCACAAGACGATGCTGTGATGAAAGCCGGAGGTTGGCAGACAACCTTCGCCACGGGACTCCCTGGGAAAGTATTTGGTACCATTGGGCTCGGTAGGCTGGGTGTATCCGTTTCGAGGATCATGCACATAGCATTTGGAATGAAAATTGTGGCTTGGAGCACAAACTTGACCCAGGAAGCAGCCGATGAGAAAGCCAAGGCTGCTGGTCTTCCGGTAGAGGATGCTTCCGGGGAGAAGACCTTCAAGGTAGTCAGCCGAGACGAGCTGTTCAGTTCTGCAGACGTAGCTAGTGTTCAGCTTGTGCTGTCGGACAGATCGAGGGGGCTGATTACTGCGAATGACTTAAAAAAGCTGAAGAAGTCGGCACTATTCATAAATACCTCGCGGGGGCCTATTGTGGTAGATGATGACCTACTCGAGTTGGCCAAGAAGGGGTCGATACGTGGTATAGGGCTGGACGTGTATGAAATCGAGCCACTGCCTAAGGATAGCGAATGGAGGACGACCAAATGGGGAGAAGAGGGCAAAAGTCGGGTAGTATTATCACCACACATGGGCTATGTCGACGAGGAAACCATTACAGGGATGTACGAGCAGCAGGTCGAAAACATTCTACGTTGGCAAAAGGGAGAGGCAATGGCTACAGTGTTCAAGGACAACGGGTACTGAACATTGTCTAAGAACGCAGTAAAAAGAACACATGTAGGTGCGTTTGAGTTCGAGACTCAGGTATTCTCTGTATGTCTTAGGTACATACTGTGATGTTAGGTTATGATTGGTTCAACCCGGAACTCCTGCCTGTGAATCGACGTTAAGTGAATAAAGGCTGGCACCTGGTATATGTTCAGTTCAGTTCGGTTCGGTTCGGTTCAGTTGTTCAGGTAGGCTGTTGATTCCTGACAAGAGGCAGGTGCAAACTGCACATTGGCGTGGTTGCCTAAGGGTTGTTATCGGGTTCACACTGGCGCACCCCACGTCAAACGCGTTCTGCATAAACTCAGCTTCACTCCATCGCCGATTTCTTCGTCCCTTTCTACAACATTTAACATCGCCGTCCACAACAACCAGGACGAAACGGCGTCGCGCAAAACACTTTCTCCCTTTACGCGCCGCTCTGGCAATTCTCATTCATGCTACCTCTCAATCTGTAGGTTCTAGCAGAGATGAGTCGTCGCGACGATTACCGTCTTGGAGGCGAGCGAGGTGCAGGTAAGACATCAAACCCTTCACCCAAGCTGGCAAACAGATCGCTTGCCCTTCTTAATTCTTTCAAGTCCAACTAATATCTCTTCCAAACCCAGGAGGCGAGAATTCAATCGTGGATTCACTCCTTACTCAGCTCGACTCCCAACTGGGCTCTAGTTTCCCAAAGCGCACTGGCAGAATGGGCGCCGCTGAAAGCAAGGAGACTATCGCGAACCACGAACTCTCCAGCTTCCAGTACGGCAATCCCCACGATCAGATGAACGTCCCCACCGCCCATTCACGAATCGATCCTGCAAGCATGGCTGGCAATGGTAAGCAACACGATTGTCCCCATCATTGACGTCGTTGTTTACATCGACCTAACTATTCATTCAAGCCAGAATCGCTGCCCTGATGTCAGAAGCGCACGACCGTCCTAAGGGTGCTCGCGACATGCAGGCACCCTCTACTACTGCGCCTAGTGACCCCGAAACCCCCTATGCCCCTCGTGGCCCTCGCGGCTCTCACGGCATGATCGAAGTGCCGCTTTCGACGGGCGAGGTTGCTGACTATGGCACTCGCCATCGCGGTCGTTATGCTATAAGCTTGCCTCCCCAGGCTGCCATTGCTCCAGGTGGCAGCAGAAAGATGGAGGAAGGCAAGGTAAGCGACGCTAAGCTCCTTAGTCAGGAGTGTCAAAAACGCCATTTCAACCCTCACTTCCACGAGTGGGTCACCAACAATGGCTATTACATGTGTTCAGTTGACATTCGAGGCGAGATCATCCGTGGAATGGGAGAGTACGAGTCGGCCGCGGAGGCCAAGGCTGCTACCGCTAAGCGAGCTTTGTCAATTGTCCGAGGAATGCCCTGCGATGACGGTGTAAAGAAGCCATCCGACGGCACTACGGGGGCTGCCCCAGTCGGCAGCCAGGATTATGCTGATGGTAAGCGTCGTCCTGGTGGCGCTCCCGGCCGTCCTCCCAGGGACTATTATCGCCGCCGTCAGGCTAATGCAAACCGTCATCGTCAAGTCGATGCGAATCGCCGTTATGCCGAGGCCTCCCACTGGGCGCCTGACTACCGAGACCGACGCCACAACGGGGAGCGCCACAACGAGGAGCGCTCCATCATTGAGCGCATTCGCTCTTTGAATCCCCCCTTGAACCGTCCTAGAGAGCGTATTTTGTCCGACCCTGTGGCATCTCAGGCCTTTCTCGAAGGTTTCTCCCTGGGCGCTAAGATGGCCGACGCTGCGCGCGGACATTCCGAGGTGAATGGCTATCCTATGTCTGGACGACCCCTTGCGGACCGTTCCTTGTGGGACTCTGCTATGAATCGCCGTGAGCGATCACCTGCCCCCCTCCTCTCCGAGCGTCCCAGAGAGCGATCTCCTCTCCGTCGCCAAGACCGATCGAGTACTCGCGTCCCGGAGTACCCGGCTCAACAACGTGCTCGTGCTCGTCAAGGACGATCCCCTGCAGCTTTATCCGAGAGACTTGGCGAAGAGAGATACCCTCTCAGTGGCCGAGAGTCCTTCCGTGGCAAGTAGTTCATTCGTGGACTTCATTACCTAGGCAGAGAGCCTTCTTGTAAATCACGGGTTTAGATTCAGACTACTTGAGTGAGATGTCCGCAGTTATCTGACTGGAAGAGGAGGATTGTGGAAACCTTGCTCTCCTTCGAGTATTGTGAGAGGGGTTAGGCATAATTGGTTTTTGTTCTTAATTCGCGATGAATTTTGTTTTCTTTTCCCAAAGGCTGGCTTCCTCGGGACGGATGTGAAAGGGCATATGTAATTTTTAATGGTACTCGTTGTACCCGCATTGCAGATTATGGTTCCTCTCAGATAGTTGAAATGAACCATATGATATTGCCCAAGAAGTTCCTATCGATCGGCTAACCTATGATAATTGTCGTAGTGTTGGTTAAATCTTGCTCGGCATCCTTAAGCCTCCGTCTAACCTGATTACAGTGCCGTTTAGCATGGCATTCTCGATGACATGCTTGACTAGTTGCGCGAACTCCTCGGGCTGCCCTGCCCGTCGTGGGAATTCCATGAATGACTCTAAGCCTTTGAACAGCTTCTTAGGCATTACGGCTGTCATCCGTGACTCGAAGACACCTGGGGCGATAGTTACACAGCGGATACCATAACGCGCCAGGTCTCTCGTCATAGGTAAAGTCATGGCTGCAACTGCGCCCTTACTGGCGGCATAGGACACCTGCCCTTTCTGGCCATCGAAGGCGGCAACTGAGGCCACCATGATGACGACTCCGCGTTCCTTATCTGCTCCTACTGGTTCGGTCTTTGCCAAGTGGGCAAGACATTGCCGTACTAAGTCGATTGTTCCCCGTAAGTTTATGTTAACGACGAAGTCGAAGCTATCTAGGCTGAAGGGATTGCCGTCCCGGTCTAAGATCTGGAGAACTTATCAATTTCCTATATCTCGGCGTTAAGGTGAGTATAATACCGTGGCTGGGTTTCCAACACCTGCTGCGGGAATGACGCCTCCTAGAGGCTTCCCCGTCTGCTGTATCCACTCGACAGTTCCCTTCACGGCCGCCGCGATGCTCTCTGTTTCCAGGACATCACAGACGAAGAACTTGCCCGTTCCGCTGGGGAGTTTCGCAACTACAGCGGCGCCATTCTCTTCATTTAGGTCCAAGACGGCGACGTTGCCCCCGTTCCTACATATCTCCTCCACGCATGCTTGGCCTAGACCAGATGCCCTGTTTCAATGCGTCAGCTTATTTTCATGTGATTCATTTAGTATGTATGTTGCATACCCGCCGGAGACTACGAAGGTTCTACCCTCGATCTTCATAGTGAGTCGATTTGGTATCAATGAAAACTAGCAAATGACACGAATTTTACGTATTTATACAAGATAATAAGAGATGTGACAAGCACAGATTTATAGCATCAATGCTGTTGTACGTGAGTCGGGGTTMCCCCGGATCCAGCCATTATTGGGGTTGCTCCGACGAGGCGCCTGAGCGCAGGGAGCCTCGGCACCTATTTAACCCCGGCAAGGACAGACCTCACCGCTGACTAACAGAGATAGGCGATGTACCTGGCCAATCCCTGCACACCTTCAGCCAATTTCGTCACCACCAGCTGATCACGATACTGATAAGGATAGCTGAAACTAGCGCATTTCAGGCATGGTATGGGGGGTCCTAATCTAAGCCTTGTTCGAGTTGATACAGTAATGCGAACCTAATCCGGAATCTCGATTGGCATTCCCGATTCTACAATACCTACCCGACGCTTCGATTGACTTCTTCTTTTTGGCCTTTGGTTTTTTTTTCTTGCGGACGAATTCTCTCGAGTTTATTGCTTTCGCTTGTCACGTTTCGCTGTGCTTACGGATCTCGCACCGAGGGCCAGATAAGATGACGCGTCCGCGACGCTCATCGGCCGCCAGCGAGGAGAGCTCGGGCACGGCGGGCGACCAGGTATGCCGATAACGAATCTGAGCCGGCCGGCGCGAGCGGGATGGACGCCAGAAGCTAATATGGCCATAGGAGCTCGGGAGCATGTACGATTACCTGGCTAAGATTATCTTGCTGGGACCGAGCGGAACGGGAAAGTGAGTATGATTAGTTACCCACGGTTGGAATTGATAGAGAACTTTCCCGATGAAAGTGTTTGGAACTGTGTGCACATAGTTGGATACGGCTATGGATATCGGCGTCTGATACGCTATAAACAACCGGCTAACGATGGCGCTATTCCGATAGGTCGTGTCTCCTGCATCGCTTTGTTAAGAACGAATGGCGAGTCCTCTCCTCACAGACCATCGGTGTCGAGTTCGCAAGCAAGATCATCAAAGTCGGCACCGGCGCACGACGGAAGCGGATAAAGCTACAAGTATTACCACCTACTACCTCGAAACAGGATGGTGATGGGACACGCTGACACGGTTACTAGCTATGGGATACGGCAGGTACCGAACGATTCCGCTCCGTTTCACGATCGTATTACAGAGGCGCTGCCGGTGCTATCCTATGCTACGACATCACATCGCACAATTCATTCCGAGCTTTACAACCCTTCCTTAATGATGCGCGAGCGCTTGCTTCTCCAAACTTGACTATGATACTGGTGGGAAACAAGCTCGATTTAGCGAATGATACCCTCGTCGATACTAGTCTCCCGCCTCCCACCCCGTCGAGTACGACCTCTTCTATACCATATAGCACATCTGTCGGCACGACTAGTGCCAGCGCCGGCGCTACGCTCGGCACTCAGATGAGAGCGACAGTCGCTCCCGAGGGCCGAGAGGTTTCAACAACAGAAGCATCGCGATGGGCAAGCAGCGTCAACGTACCTGTGACCATGGAAGTATCCGCATTCTCAGGCGAGGGCGTAGACGAGATATTCGGGCGACTAGCACGCATGATCCTGACCAAGATTGAGCTGGGTGAGATTGATCCGGATGACCCGATGAGCGGGATCCAGTACGGAGACGGGGGCATGTGGAATGCCGGGGCTAGCGACGGCGGCAGCATTAAGAGCTCTATGACGGCGGACGAAGTGGGCCTCGGCGGCATGAGGAGGAGGCGCAGGGGCAAGAACCGCGGCCAGAATTGGGGCATGCGCGAGTGGGAGGAGGTGTTCACTCTAAGTCGGGGACGGGGCAGGAATAACTGCTGCTAATACGGGGGTGGCGATGAGAAGAGAAGGGGGTGGATATGTTATAGGCGGGGKTAATATGATGACAGGCATTGGGTTGGGCTGGATGGGACTGGCCTGGCGACAACACTACGATGATACCTATTCTGCATGCGCGCTCGTTTTTTTTATTCTGACAGTTTTGGGCGTTGGAGGCGAGATCAGTACCAGGAAGACTCTAAGAAGAGAAGACCTGATAGAGTAATATTATAAGATTTCTTTTGGTGTGCTATCGATTTATTTCAAGAGATATATCGATACACGTGTTGTTGGCTTTATCAACGGGTCACATCGAGCCATCAGCTATTGGATATTTGACCGATCGATCCCACGCCGCTTATCGGCGCTCATCTCGGCGTCGTGGGAGATGAGGCTCCGTCCTTTTCGGCGGAAAGCCTTCCACCCTTGCACTTCGGCGGGCGGTCCTCCAGGTACATGATTTCGTGCGGCTTTTTCTACAAAATCTTTCAAGACCATTCAAGACACTCGGTGGTTTTCTATGGCCGAGACAAGCCAAATGATGACGCATGAAATATATTGTCCGATAGACTACATGTCGATTTGTTGGCACCTATCGGCCGGGTCTGCCTCTGAATAGCTTCCGCTCCGCTGCACGTGGCTAGCCCGATACGGTTGCGGAGTGCTACCCTCCGCGATATGGAACCACTGGCGTGGATTCAGCGACTTGGAGAGCTTATAGTGGGGGTTCCAATCGTAGAACTCTCCCACTTTGACAGCCTTGAAAGCTACCTGCCTGGACTTTGAGTTTCTATAGCTGACTTTCATTCGGTCAGGATGATCTTCATCGTGTATACTCTTCCCACCCACAAGAGCTGCCATGGAACTTTTCTGCTGTAGGTTCCTGCATCTAGTGATATGTACCTCGTCTATATTCGGCCTCGGGTAGTGGCAGCCGCAGGTTACCGCACAAATCACCAATGAGAGCTCTCCAATCCCTGTGGCACATAGCAACAACCCATGATCGCATCTAGTCTACCTTCCTATGTTATTCTCGGCAAGTCTCATCCCGCCCTCGTGGTTGCTATTGACCTTGTATACTCGATACTTTGTAAAGTCAACATTGTCGATAGTAGGTCTTTATTCATCTACTTGCGCTCCAATAGATCACAAGAATCACTTGTCCATTTGCCGTTGTTCTATTTATTATAACCCCTGCCCGCTTCTCCAATTGCTTCATGTCGCTCAAGTACACCTCTGAGCGACAGTCCTCGCCATCCGCTTCTGTGGAACCCGAATATGAGTCCGAACCATCAGACAAAGCCTATTCCAAGATTGTTGATCTAAGCAGGGCTAATCTCGATATAAACCTAAATATATCCTCATCCTCTCTTTCCTCGCGTCCTGTCCCTACCTCCAAGTCTCCTGGAGCTCCATCTTCTTTTCCCCTCAACCCCAACCCCCGCGAGATGGAGCCCCGCACCGTGATACCCATCGACAAGAATTGGGAATTCAAGCAGGCCGACAAGGACGACAGCAAGTACCTTCCCGTCAGCCAATTCCCAACAAATGTCCACTTGGACTTGCTGGCGCATAAACTCATCCCGGATCCGTATATCGGGAAGAACGAGCTCGATGTCCAATGGGTCGGCGAGGCGGTCTGGGTTTATAGGACCAGCTTCCCGTCTCCCACAGTCGGGAGCTCCGCGAAAGCGGTCTTGGCTTTCGATGGGTTGGATACCTTTGCGACTGTGGTGCTTAATGGGAAGACCATTCTCGAGACGGAGAATATGTTCATCCCCGAACGTGTTGATGTCACGGCCGACTTGAAAAAGGACGGTGGGGAAAATGAACTGGTTATCACGTTCGACAGCGCTTACTTGCGAGGGTGGAAGCTGGTTGAGAAGTATCCCGATCATAAGTGGGGTTGCTGGAACGGCGATAACTCGAGGCTGGCTGTTCGGAAATCGCAGTATCATTGGGTACGTCTAGCCAGTTATGGCGAAACCAATAACTTGGCTGCATTTGAGCAAGACTGACATACTTAGGGCTGGGATTGGGGTCCGGCATTATTGACTTGTGGTCCTTGGAGGCCGGTCAATCTTGAGGTCTATGAGTCGCGTATCGCAGATCTCTGGTTCGATATTGATGTAGACAAGTCGCTAAAGACTGCTACTGTCACGACTCACACTTCCATAGAAGGCAAAGCTTCGAAGGTTAAGTTCGATATTTCGCTGGATGGATTGTCGGTGGCGAGCCAGGTAGTACAAGCCGGCTCGAGCGCTACGTTTACTATTCACGACCCGCAGCTCTGGTACCCGGTCCGGTATGGTAAACAGCCTCTATATACGATTACAGCCGTCTTAGATGAAGGCGGTAAGATCATAGATAGCGTATCGAAGAAGACTGGACTACGAAAGGCTGAGCTTGTCCAAAGGCGTCTGACGGGGGAGCCTGGTACGTCATTCTTCTTCGAGGTCAACAACATCCCCCTATTCTGCGGCGGAAGCGATTGGATCCCGGCGGACAACTTTATTCCACGGATCAGCAAAGAGAGATATTATGACTGGGTCAAGTTAGTGGCAGATGGGAACCAGTTCATGATCCGAGTCTGGGGAGGAGGTATATACGAAGAACAGGCCTTTTACGACGCTTGCGACGAGCTCGGTATCCTGGTATGGCAGGACTTCATGTTCGGCTGCGGTAACTACCCCGCCTGGCCGGAATTGCTAGCGTCGATCAAGCGTGAGGCAGAGGAGAACGTGAAACTGCTAAGACATCACCCGAGTATTGTGATATATGCCGGCAACAATGAGGATTACCAATACGCCGAGAGCGTCAACCTTACTTGGCAGCAAGAAAACAAGGACGCAGAAAGCTGGCTAAAGACAGATTTTCCAGCGCGCTATATCTACGAAAAGATTCTCCCCGATGTTTGCCGGGAGTACTCTCCGTCGGTCTATTATCATCCCGGAAGTCCTTGGGGAGGAGTCGACACGCGAGATCCCACTGTAGGCGATATTCACCAGTGGAACGTTTGGCATGGGTCGCAGGAGAAATATCAGAATTTCGATAAGCTAGTTGGACGTTTCGTATCAGAATTCGGCATGGAGGCATTCCCATCAGTAAAAACGATCGATGCTTACCTCCCGCTTGGTAAGGACGACCCGGACCGGTATCCACAGTCCTCAACAGTCGATTTCCACAATAAGGCAGATGGGCATGAACGACGTATCGCACTGTATCTGGTCGAGAATATGCGATACGCACCCGACCCTCTCGAACAGTTCGTCTATTGCACACAGCTGATGCAGGCCGAATGCTTGGCATCCGCCTATCGGCTCTGGAAACGGCAGTGGAAGGGCCCTGGGCGTGAGTATTGCGCAGGTGCGCTCGTTTGGCAAATTAACGACTGCTGGCCAGTCACTAGTTGGGCCATCTGCGACTACTACCTGCGACCCAAGCACGCCTACTTCACGGTCAAGCGCGAGATGGCGCCGCTGTCAGTGGGTATGACGAGACGAGAGCATAAGCACCCCCGCAACAAATACACGCGTGTAGATATCGATACGAAGATACAGATCGAGATCTGGGGCAGCAATCTTACTCTGGAGGACCTAATGGTGGATTGCGTGGTCAAGGCTTGGGACGTCGAGACTGGCCGGGAAACATACAGCGAAACGATCAATAAGGAGCCACTTGTTTTACCCAAGAACCAATCAACCGAGATCGTGGCCCTAGACGTCCCAGAGCCGAAGAAGGACGAAGGTATCGACGCTAGCCGCACTGTGGTCGCAGCATATCTAGTCAGTCGCAAAGACGGCGCTCAGCTCGCACGCTATGTAAACTGGCCTGAGCCCCTGAAGTATCTGCACCTATCCAAGCCAACACAGCTGCGCGCTGAACTGAGTGAGGATTATACTAGTGTCAAGGTCTCGGCTGAGGTCCCCGTAAAGGGCGTTGCTCTCGAGAGCGAGGATGATGGAATTAAGTTTGAAGATAACCTTGTTGACATCGTGCCAGGCGAGGTGGTTACTATTAAGGTAAAGGGAGCAAAGGCGGAGAGTGTGATTACGACTAGATACTTGGGTATGATTTAGATCTGGATTTAGGTGGTGATCCATGGTAAGGGAAGACTAGGGACAGATGCAGTGCAGTCTCTTGATAAGATTTCATGAGACATACTACTGGTATCCAAAAGAACTAATACACATAGACAAAGACTCGAAGAAAAGAAATTGTATTCCTCCCATATAATTCATTACCTTAGCTATTAGACAGACCTCTAGCTTAACAGCAGGGCACTCCGGCTACTCACCCTCTCATCTCCTTCTTTACTTACCTGACCTACACCCAAGCCCAGGTGATCACTACAAGTGCATCTCATGTTCCCGCCCTACATATACACACGACTAGGATCCCGCAGCCTGAATACCACCATGATCCCATGATCCCACAATCGTTCGAAAGACACCGGGGTCTGGGGGTACTCCAACTCGTGCAGCCAGCCGCCCGCGCGCGGCTAAGCGGCCGATCCTATAGGAGACCCCCCGGTGCTCCATCGACGTCGTATTAGCCGGGAACATGCGGACGATTTCGGGGAAATAAATGCGGCCGTGGTATTACAGCAGCCTTGTTTTGTTTGCTTATTTGCTTATATGTAGGGAAGATGGCCCGTCCCGCGCGCGTGGCAATGGTCCTCAGGAGGCTGCTACAATATCTGACTTGAGGTGTGTGCTTTTGGGAGTAGCAATAATTGCTGACCGATTCGAATTCTTGTATAATCCGAGAAAGTGGGAGTGAGGAGGAGGCGGAAGATCAGTTAGTAATGGTTCATTATTTATTTCTTCGTTACACATTGAGTATCAGACACCTCGACGCCCACACCACCTAACAACCGCCCAGTACACTCAGCCGCCCACACGAATCGTCGCCCACACTTACACGCGCCCATACCATCAAATACCGCGGACAAAATGTGACCCTTCAGACCCCTTCTTTATTTCCAGTTACGCAGCAGCAGCGGTAGTACCATTGCCATTGCTCGACCCGATCTTCTCATTCGGACCAGCAATCAGGATCTTGATGACTTCGCCTTGCTTAACCTTCTTGAAGGCGTCTTCCGCTTCCTTGAACTCCACAATACCGCTAATGAGCTTCTTCACTTCGACCTTGCCAGACGCGACTAGTTCAACGGCGAGCTTGTAGTCGCCGCTTCCATATCGGAAGCTGCCCTTTGCCGTCACCTCCTTCAGGCACATGGCCATGATAGGGAACGTGATGTCCGCCTTGCCCATACCGCCCTGGACGTATGTTCCACCCATGCGGACAACGTGAAGGCTGGCTTGGATGCTGGGCTCGGCACCGCTGGCGTCTATTACGACGTCTGCTCCGTCTTCTAGGTCTGCTTCCTTCTTGATGTTTGCTGCATTTTGTTCGGCGGGAATCCTTTGGCTGATATATGTGTGGGTGGAGCAGAATGATTTGGCGAAGTCGAGCTTGGACTTGACGATGTCGACGGATACTACCTTCGACGCCCCGAATGCTCGTGCTACGGCTGCGCAGAGAAGACCGACTGGGCCCGCTCCCATAACTACGACCGATTGTCCCGGAGTGACGTTCGCTTGTCGGACTATGTGGACAGCGACAGCAAGAGGTTCAATTAGGGCGCCCTCTTGCAGGGATACGTTATTGGGAAGCTTGTAGCAGAAGTCTGCTGGAGCGACCCAGAATCCCGTCAGTGTGCCGTCATAGGGAGGTGTCGCAGCAAACTTCATCTCGGGACAGAGGTTGTAATGTCCACCTAGGCAGGGTTGGCACCGCCGGCAAGGGTAGCCAGGTTCTAGGGCAACACGGTCGCCTTTCTTTAAGGTCTTGACTGCAGAGCCGACTTCGACTACCGTGGCGGCAGACTCGTGGCCTAGTACCATAGGGTCCTTAACGACGAAGTGGCCGATCGCACCATGTTCCCAGTAGTGGACGTCTGAGCCGCAGATACCGGTATAGTTCACGGCGACAAGGACATCGTGAGGTGTTTGGAGGGAGGGGACGGGCCTGTCTGAGAACTGGACATCATGTGGTTTGTTGAGGATGAAGGAGAGATTCTAAGGGCGAATATCAGAAAGCTGTTCATCAGCGGGGTATGGGGAGGCACACACGCTCGCGGATTTGGGATCCATGTCTAATGGGGTCGGCAGATAGGGAAATATCGAGTGGGAGATTATTTAAAAGCTCAATGTCAACGAGATCAAGAGCTGGTTGACTTCAAGAAGAGATGAGGTATTATATCGTGACTTTCAACAAAGGAACATGAGCTAGGGAACTGGAGATTCAAAGTAAACACAAGCCAAGTATGAGAAAAAAAATCACTCTCTAGCCCACACCCCCGTACTCGGAGAGCTAGACTTCTAGCTAAAGCATGGCAGTCTCGTGAGAGCTGTGGACAGCTTACACGATAGAGGATTGAGGGGCAGGGGTCCATATCTCTTCGAACATAAAATGTCGTAATGGAGAGCTGCAACCCGCCCACCAGGTGAGGCGTAGTGGGGGGATCATCCCCGGTTCGTCCCCGGTCTGTGATGGAGCTTTGACATTTGAAGCTACTGACGCTTGCAGGCTTCGTTTTCTCGGGCTAGAATTATGCTTGTGATTATCCAGTCTTTTATCCGGTCCAATTAACTTGATGCCATTGTCCAAACATGACGAACTAGTGTTCAGAGGGAGCCACTTGAAGCTACCGTTTGGCCTATGCTGGCTGGGGGGTGCCGCTGTATGGGAAGCGAATGGTTCCCAGGGTTGCGAAGTCTGGTAGCGATAGAAGGTGTTACGGGAGTTATTTTAAGCATTCCTTTCGTTTGAAATGCACCATCATAATTGCCGGCTATGTTGATATCTTCAACCTCGGCATCGATGGTAGATATGATATCAGTGATTATTGGAAGAGTTGAAGATGATAGTCCATCTGTATAGGCGCGCAAATATGAGAGGTCCATAAGTGGATCCCATCAGTTTGCGGGGCTGCGGGGTGGACTAGTGGGAGATTTAGTGCCGAGTTTTGCCCGGCAGAAAACACACCGCCAAGAATTTTCTCTACACCGCCCAGACAGAGCCGATGGAATAATTGCATTGGACCAATTTTCATCCGCAAAGGGTTGCATAAACTCATCGTCGCGACCAATGGATATCCTAAAGATCCTGTCCCGCGGGACGAAGAAGTCCGCTTCTCAGCCAGCTATACCGAAACCCATCACAAAACCGTCTAATCCACAGCTCTTCAACGATCCCACCAGGGGAGTTAAGCGCAAGCGGAACGAGGATGAGCTCGAGTCGAACCTAGAAGCTGACGATGACGTCGAAATTAACTTCTTCGAACCACACACGACGAAAAAGCCCGATCCCAAACCTGAGAGCCGAGATGCCCAGAAAGAGGATGCGTCAAAGCCAGTGCTGGACGAGGAAGAAGTTCGACAAATCCTCCGATCGCATCGTCTAAAATTCACTCTTCTCTCCTCGCATGAGGTCAAAAAGGCAAAGGTGAAGAAGTCAAAAAAGAAGGAAGAAGCTAGGCCAAAAGCGAAAGATGGCAAGAAGCAACTATTTCCGCAGCCATTGACCTCGTTCTCTGAGCTTCGGCCCACCTATAACATCTCGACTTTGTTGGGGAAGAATCTTGCAAAGCAAGGATATCGGTTACCTACCGAAGTGCAGCTTGGTAGTCTGCCACTTTTAGTGCGGCCAGATAGGGCAATTCCGTCATCTGTTGCGGAGGAGCTGAACTTCAAAACTGAAAATGGCGTGGATTTTTTGGCGGTTGCTCCTACTGGAAGCGGCAAGACATTGGCTTTCTTGATCCCGGTAATCAGTAACATCCTACGCAGGAGAGCTGGCGATGAATCGCACAAGGACCATATTTTAGAGGCAGTCGTAGTTGCTCCTACGCGGGAGCTCGCACATCAGATCGTCAATGAGGGCAGAAAAGTTGCGCAGGGCACAGGAGTCAAAATCGTGGGGATGAAGAAAGGTATGAAAATACCTGCAGAGGGGGAACTTGACGGCGATGCTGCTGATGAAGATGCTTCCGGAAGCGAAGAGAACTCGGATAGTTCCGATGATGGTGCAGAGCATGATAAGCTAAAGAAGGGGCCTACGACAACAAAAACGGATATCTTGGTCACAACACCTATGCTTCTAAGGAACTTTCTAAAGTCCCGAAAATTACCGACAGTCAAGACATTGATTTTGGATGAGGCGGATGTTCTCCTCGACCCTCTTTTCCGTGAACAGACTCTTGGAATATGGTCTGCTTGCACCAACGAATCTCTACGGCTATCATGTTGGTCCGCAACTATGGGGTCCAACATCGAAGGGCTGGTACTGGAGCAGTTGAAGTCTCGAGGACCGTCTCAGTCTTCCGTCCCCCTCATCCGCCTTGTGGTCGGACTTAAAGATACGGCGGTACCAAACATCAGCCACAAGCTCATCTATACCGCTACCGAACAAGGCAAATTATTAGCGCTCCGCCAGCTCCTTCATCCTAAGTCGTCGGACGACTCAATGCCGAACATGCGACTTCCTTTCTTAGTTTTCACGCAAACAATAGAACGCGCCACAGCACTACAAAATGAATTGAAGTACGATATACCAGCCGAGGCTGGCGGTTCGGTCCGTATTGCAGCTCTCCACTCGTCGATGTCGGATTCGGCACGCTCCAGCATTGTTGCCCGTTTTCGAGCAGGCGAGATTTGGGTCCTAATCACGACCGACCTTCTCATGAGAGGTATCGATTTCCGTGGAGTCAACGGTGTTATCAACTACGACGTTCCGACGTCTGCAGCTGCCTACGTCCACCGAGTAGGGCGAACTGGACGAGCTGGCCATGAAGGTGGTGTGGCCGTGACCTTCTACACCACTGAAGACCTTGCGTATCTGAAGAGCATAGCCAACGTCATTGCCCTAAGTGAGAAGCAGGCCGGGAAGAGTAGTGAGGAAGGCGTTCCCAAGTGGTTGATGGACTCGCTCCCTAAAGTCAAGAAGGAGGAAAAGAAAAAGTTGAAGCAGCGAGGCGTGGAGTCTCGACGGGGAACCAAGGCTAAGATTACGACTCAGAGTGCTTGGGAGAGGCGGAAGGAACATAACAAGCGCGGTGCTATTGTTGGAAGCAAGAAGAGAAAGGTTCAGGAGGCCGTTAGTGATACCCAAGGAGGAGATGATAGTGAGTGGAGCGGCATTGGGGATTGAGTACCTTATGTTCATAGCCTCGTGATTGGAGCGCTTGTTCACCAGTCTCATACTACCATGAATGCCGACTCTGTAACTTCTTATAACCAGATTCAGAAGCTCCTATTAATCGTGGGTTTTATTTCGTCCGTACCTTACGTGATACATTAGTAGAGATAGGCCACTGGTCTCGGGTAGCCTCGCATAACGGCGGACGTGCTAATCTTGAGAAGAGCAGCAGCTACAGAAGAGGTTATACAATGTAGCTGGAAATAACGAAAAAGCGTCGTCGATAGATTGGATATATCCTTAGATCGTTGGCCGAGGTGCGAGTTACTGAATGGACGAAGGAGAGTTTAGAAATGGTGTTGCTGTGGGGCATCGGATGCCGAACTCCACCTTCGATCGGTACCTATAGCGGCTATCTCCGCGCTAATTGAGTAGGCCTCTTTGTGCTAACGAGGAAGGGATACACGGGCAAGCTGCCGGAATTACCTAGGTACCAACACATTCGTCCTCCATTCTCCCCGTGCATAAATTGGAGGCGATCTCGGTCCTGACTCATTGCGCTTCCACACGGCGGAGTAAGATGTCATAGTTGCTACCCTCCTAGGTTCCAAATACGCACGCTTTTCAACATGTCGCGTCTCGCTGCTCGGTCGACGTACGCCGGGATCCGGAGCATTGGGCTCCCTCGACCGGCCCAAACGGTCCCGCGATGTGCTGCGTATATAACGGGCGTGCGATCGTACGCCACGGAGAAGAAGGATAGAGCGGGGCCTTCGTTCCAAGGCCAGATGCTCGAGAGTATAAGTTCACGAATAGCGCGCGAAAAGGCAGAGCGCGAAAAGTTTGCGCGGCAACGGGACGAGTCCGCGGGAACGAGACGGTGGGCTATGACATTCGGTGAGGACACTTCTAAACAGAGCAGTGTGTTGAGGCCAAGGCTGATGTTTGTCAATTGCTAGTTGTGCTCGCTGCCGCTGCTGGCTCGTATTACCTGGGTACAAAGGCACCCCGCGGTCCTGAACCCACCTCCACTCTCCCGCTAGCCCTCACCCGCGAACCGAAATACAAGAATGATAAGGCGAACCTCGAAGCCGCTTGGGCAGATTTTGCTGCCATTGTCGGAAAGGAGAATGTTAGCACTGTCGAAGAGGATTTACATACACACGCCAACTCCGATTGGTCGAGCTACAGGAATGAGGAGAGACAGAAGCCGTTCATGGTGGTCTATCCGAGCTCGACAGAGGAGGTTAGCGCGATCATGAAGGTCTGCCATTCGCGACGGATACCGGTGGTCGGCTACAGCGGCGGTACCAGCTTAGAGGGGCACTTCACGCCCACGCGAGGAGGTATTTGTGTCGATTTTAGAAGAATGGACAAGATCCTCGCTGTGCACAAGGAAGATCTGGACGTTGTTGTGCAGCCAGCTGTTGGCTGGGAGCTGCTTAACGAAGTAATCGGCAAGGAAAACCTGTTCTTCCCGCCTGACCCAGGTCCGGGTGCTCAGATTGGAGGTATGATTGGTACCGGATGCAGCGGTACGAATGCCTACCGCTACGGCACAATGCGAGAATGGGTCCTCTCGCTTACCGTTGTGCTTGCGGACGGCACTGTAATCAAGACCCGCCAACGGCCGCGAAAGAGCTCTGCGGGCTACGATCTGACTAAGCTTTTTATCGGCAGCGAAGGCACTCTCGGTCTCGTCACCGAGGCGACTTTGAAGCTTACCACCAAACCCGCTAGCACGAGCGTAGCCGTCTGCGGTTTTGGCTCTATCCGAGACGCCGCCGACTGCGTCGCCAAAGTCGTAGGCCAGGGCGTGCCGGTCGCCGCCGTCGAGATCCTCGACGAGGAGCAGATGCGGTGCATCAACACAGCGGGCATGACGTCGAAGCAGTGGAAGGAGGTGCCCACGCTGTTCTTCAAGTTCTCCGGCACCGAGCGCGGCGTCAAGGAGCAGATCCAGATCGTCCAGGAGATGGCCCGGCAGACGGGAAGCAAGAGCTTCGAGTTCGCGCGCTCCGAGCAGGAGAAGGCGGAGCTGTGGAGCGCGCGTAAGGAGGCACTGTGGAGTACTCTCGCTGTTGCGAAGCCTGGTGATAAGGTCTGGACTGGTGATGTGGCGGTCCCGATGAGTCGGCTGCCGCTGCTCATTGAGGAGACGAAGGAGGATATTAAGAAGAGTGGCATGTATGGCACTATTGTTGGACATGTTGGAGATGGAAACTTCCACAGTAAGTACCCTCTTTCAAATAGCGGGTTTTTACGTTTGAAGAGGCGGGCTAACAGGATGGCAGTTATTCTACTTTCAAACGACGAGCAAAGACATGCCGCTGAGGAGTTGGTACACCGAATGGTAAAGAGGGCCGTTGAATTAGAAGGAACTGTGACGGTGAGTCTTTCTAGAGAACTAACCCCGAAGTATTTCAGCTAACGAGTATAGGGCGAGCACGGAGTTGGTCTAGTAAAGAGGGACTATCTACCACACGAACTTGGTGAGACTACGGTCGACACTATGAGAAAGATCAAGCAAGCGCTTGACCCCCTCTGCCTGCTCAACGCCGACAAAGTTGTTCGCGTCCAAAAGCCGAAGCCTGGCGAGATTCCCGAATGGTAATTCCACTCTCCCTTGGGCGTTTGTGTATGATATATCATGGTGATTACGGTTCCATTACCCCGTGTATATGTCCCATCTACGTTCACGGCGAACTGCCTGAATAATACCAAATTTGTCAACTTCACGTGTCCTCTTATGTGTTCAACACTCATCTCATTCAAATTGGGTTACAGCAAATGCGGCTGTGTAGGAAGTGCTTCTATCGTCTTGATTTTAAGCAACATTGTGTTATAACGATCTATTAGGTTCAACATATCCTCAGGGAGGCAACTACTTCACGTGCTCAACGCTAAAGCTAATTG
The DNA here is from genome assembly GCA_000931505.1 of Hypoxylon sp. E7406B. Classification (NCBI taxonomy): domain Eukaryota; kingdom Fungi; phylum Ascomycota; class Sordariomycetes; order Xylariales; family Hypoxylaceae; genus Hypoxylon; species Hypoxylon sp. E7406B. The sequence continues at coordinate 318,766 of JYCQ01000087.1, forward strand.
ACAGCTCCGAGCCACCATCGCCTCCTTAACGCCAGTCATGCCGTTCGAATTTACTCGTATACGAAGCAGAAAGGCGAGTCCCCTACGGTGTCGAGCAACTGGCGGTATGTGTACTTTTCACCGACGGGCGAAATGTCAAGCACGTCATCTAGCGTCCCGTTGCGACTCGCCGGCATGTTCATCATGGTGATGGTTCCAGCCATGGTCTTTACACAATCATTGTTAGCTTTTGAGAGAGAGAAAAGGGTGCACGGTATTAAGAGATATGCTCACCTGTCGATTTGCCCAGTCGAGGTTCTGCCAGATGAAGTACATGCGGTCGATCTGTCCGTGGTGCAGGTAGAAGACGGGCTCAAGAGGCGAGAAGTAGAAGTCCCCGCCCGGGTCACCGGCTACAAAACGTCAGTATGGTCCAAGCTATGATGGGAACAAGCTAGTTTAAAGATAGGGGCCCACTCACCGATGGAGAAGTGTCCGCCGCCGTGGACGGCGAATCCCCACTTTCTTGCCGCAGGCCATCGGAAGTCGCCCTGGAGGTTGGCCTGGAAGAGGGCGATATCGGGGGCCTGGAGGATGGTCTCAGTTGTGTTGCGTATGGAGGCGTACTGCGAACAGATGACCGTGTTGAGATCACGCTTTAGACACCGCGGGTTGTAGGCCAGCGGGTCCCTGGCGGTGTTAGGACCAAAGTTCACGGTGTAGTTGACGAAGGGTCCGTGTGTCACGCAGCCACCGCCGGATCCGCCCGGGAAGAACGTGTTAGACCCGTTGACCTTGGCCCCGTTCGATCCCATAGACGTGTCCGATCCGTCGAAGATGGGCGACTTTTCGACACCGCCGGCGTCAAGTCCCCACTACAAAAAAGGACGTTAGATCTGCGATCTAAGGGGATGATGATTGGCTGAAGGGCCTCCTTACCTCCCAGTACGGCATGGGCCCCGTGTAGCCACACTGCGACCTCAGCTTCTCCTCGAAGGTCCAGACGTAGAGTCTATGGAAGAGGAGGAAGTATGCCTACATTGTCCTGTTAGAAACCATGCTAAGTGGCTAGCGGACGGAGATGATATTGGCTCACCGAGTTGTGCACGTAAGGCGTCACCTTATAATGCAAGACGCCAAAACTGTCGTACAACGACCTAGGGCCAGTCACGTTCGGGTACACTTGCGGCTCATGCATCAGACACTCGACTGCCTTCCAATATGCCGTCCTCTCTGGCCCAGGGATGTTTCTCCTGTTCGCGAGATAGTTAGTGCTCTGTGTTGAGGMAAAGAACAGTCCCTGCCTGGCTTACCATTCTTTGCGCACTCTGACATTGTCCTTAGTACACTTCGAAGAAGGAGAGCTTGCGAGACGAGCCAAAGCGGTCTCTTTAGCTGTCTTACTTAGCTCTTGCAAAACCTTGCCCGAGTCGATGTCTGCTTGAGGATAGTCAGCGCCGAGAGCGAGCCCCTGAAGGGACGCGCCCACCAGGGCGGATAACAGTAGCTGCTTGAGGAAGCCCATTGCAACAGTTGCAGCAACGACTATTCCTTCGTCTCTGTCCTCTGGGGAGGACAAGAAATGCGGCCCCCTATATCTTACATTTTTTTCGCCAACCCGGAGAAGCACTATACGCACTCTATACCCCCTATCCGCCAAGACCCGCCAGGCTGCGAGTATGGCAGAATGGCAAAATGTGGGGAACCCATGTCCGCATGGAAGCGACTTAACGGGTTCCAGGAAGGGCCACGAAATCAAAGTAAGGTTAAAACGTTACCTAAGAGAGCAATATACAGAGAGTCAATTTTTCTCAGTGCTTTCTCGTTGCGTATATTAAATTCGGAAGCTCGTCATTGGTCACGGACCGCCGATCATCCCCTTAGCGATGGGAAAGGGTAGTCGACGAAGTGCCGGAGACGTGGTTGCCCAAAGGGGGAGGGCTAAATAGCGTGGCGGAACGGGCGCCGCGATTGGTGCAGAACACGTTGCCGAGCCGCTTGATTGAGAAGTCACTTGATTTCTGCCGCGAGAGGGAATTGCGAGCATAATATCTACCTCCTATACCTAGTAATACCTTGGGGTGGTAATAAACGGTCCCCCCTTCCTGGCCATAGGGTCCGCGAAATAATACCGTCCAACGGATTTCTAATTAAGTGGCTGACGCTGGTCGAATTGCGATCAGGGGGGTAGGTGTGGGATACATACACCAAATAACAAATACAAACGGCCCGGAGCGAGCACACGGCACTCCCAGGGCCGTCATTTTTTTAACATTTATCCACCAAGTTGGGACTGGGGTCGGGATATTGACCACATCGAACTTGGCGCAACACGCGTTCCGCTATTTATGTCTGCTATAATTTGGACAAGGCTTCGCACGGCACTTGTGTCCTCGTCGGCGCGGTAGCGAGTGCTGAATATGCCGGTCAGCCGATTTGGTACTCTCAGCTAGCTATTCCTGTCATTCACTTCTCGATGAGGTCGTCTGCATATGTCTAGGTTAGATACTATATAAAACTTACCTATTCTAGGCGGATAGCGGTCGTGATTTGTCAACAGACGGCAGGCTCAGGAGGCGACTCAGCTGCCGTCATTCGGTCGTGAGCAAATTGCAGGATTGGTCAGGAATTACAGCTGCGTACGGTATTGGTCACCGCGGATTCCTTACTAAGGGAACCAACGGTGAACAGGGGACTATTTCCCCATATGTCCAGCGTGTCATGACATCGTTGTCTCGCTATTAAGCCTTACCCGTCATCGATGCGTCATTTCTCTTTCAAGTTCGTCCGAATTAAGGTGTCCATGATTGGATTTACCAGCTGTCAATGTGAGACACTATAGTTGGGTACCGTATCTAGGTCTCAAGCTCCATGTATTGTCTCCTTCATCTCTCTATCATAATATCGGTGGCACTTTAGTTTTCAGTTTATTTGTCATATTCCTTTCTCCATCAACGGAGGACCTTCCGACAGCTCCCAGTACAGCTATACTCCTCTCTTTCTACTATACGAAGCTTACCACGTTGTTTAGGATGCTAAGGTAGGTACTTTGGCTTGGTCACGTGGCAGGCTCTACACTATACATGAGAAGATATTTCACTAGATTATGTTCGACAAGTTCCTCTTCTGTGGTTTAGTTGAGGCGTACTACATTTTATTGTATAATAGGTTCTACAAGGCACCTTATAAGGTAGGTGAGTATTCTAACCTGATGGAGCTGTATACAGAGTGAGCCATGCTTTGACCCCGTAAGTCGTTGATAATAAAATGGCGATGGAGTTGTACATATAGCGTTAGTTACCTATGTAGTCCATTATGCTGAGAGAGACTGGATGGTTCGTGTATTCCTCTGAATACCGTACAGTACCGCAACCACTTGTGGCCTAATGTTTGGTTCTGTGCAATCTTCGAAACCACTCTCGTTAACATGAGGAAGTAAAGTCCATCGGTCCAAGGTATTTGACTGCGCGGGGCTGTGCCCGTTTCCGCCGGACTGCTACTGCTTTAGTATAGGTCGTATGTGTGGAAACGACGCGGTTTTGCTTACAATTCTGGAAATATCTTTTGATATCTCGGTTACTAGAATGAAGTAGACAATGAATAATGAATAAACTCCCTCTCCCAAGAATGAGATAGCCGAAGACGTCACCCATTTCTTTATCAATATGACACAACCGCAATCACCTTTGACCGCTCCAACTTCTTCCTAGGCTTGGAGAATATGTCGAACTTTATAACCACCACAGCTTATGTAGCTGACAGCTCTTGGAAGAGGTAGCGACTATCATAAAGCGCTTCTCTGAATAAATTTAGGCGATGTTTCGGATGTAAAMCCTGCCACAATACTCTATCGTATTGAGTGTATCGCCGTTTCGTATGGCCCCTGCCCCTTTCGGAATATCGAGCAGGCCATAGTTTAGTGATGAGTCCCATGACTGGAGATATCTCGCTGAGTATAGCCAACATATTCGAGATTCGAGATTTTAGATGACCTTTAAGTTATGGAATATGATGGAGTATCGGTATCGAAATCAAAAGAATCTTCCTCTTCGAAATCATGAGCACGGTTATTGGGCTTGTTGGACATTCCGAATAAACTTCGACGGTCTTCTGTCAAATCACACTGCCACGACTATTGGTAGCGAATAAGTCGGAATACGAGCCTGCTTCACCAACATTTCCGTCCTCCTGCGAGTCGCAAGTAAGGAGCACTGAAGTTTTGTGTAACCAACACCCCCTTTTCAAAAACAAGCACCAACATATCATAGAGGCCCTACCCCATTGTCCTAAACTTGATCAATCCATCATCAATAATTTGAACATAATTTACAATCACAGAAATGGCTGCGGTAGTGCTCTTTGCAGGAATCGTAGCATTGTTATGTCTATACGTCGTCAGACGGCGTGTCAACTCTTCATCTTTGCCTCTGCCGCCTGGACCTCGCCCGTTACCTATCATAGGCAATGTTCACCAGGCCCCCAAATCTCACTCGTGGAAGCAATTTCACGCCTGGGGTAACACCTATGGGCCTATCTTCCACCTGAACATGCTCGGACAATCCGTCATCGTCTTGTCCACATCAGAGGCAGCCCATGAACTTCTAGCAAAGCGCGGTGCTACATTTTCGGACCGCCCGCGTCTAGTCGTAAGTCGCGACCCCCAAGATTATCCCTTAGGCTTCCATCTAATTGACATTGAATAGCTCGCCGGTGAGTTGGCTTTGAAGGGCTTGAATACGCTTTTGATGCCGTATGACGACCGCTTCCGCCTACATCAAAAGCTGGAGAACTCTGTGCTGAACCAGAAAGCCTCATCTGCTTACCTCCCCTTCCAAGAGATGGAATCGAAGCAAATGCTATTCGACCTCCTAATGAATGCTGGGGGATCTGGGACTGACTGTCACGGTTATTTTGAGCGTACAGCTGCCAGTACAATCTTCGCCTTGTTCTATGGGTTCCGCGTGAAGAGTGCCAAGGACCCAACCCTTCTCGCCGTCCTTGAACTGGACGAGGATTTTTCCCAATTCGTCCGTGTCGGCGAGCACATTGTCGACACGTTCCCGGTGCTTAACAATCTCCCTGGCTTCCTAGCACCTTGGAAAGCAAAGGCCGAGTCCCACTGGAAACGCCAGTGCGCCTTGCACGGCGGAAATCTTCAACGTGGACTCACTGGGCCTGGGTGGGCCTTCGTGAAGCAAATACACAATACCATTCAAGATGAGCGTATCTCTATGCCAACGGAAGAATTGGCCTTGGAATTTGGAACTCTAGTTGATGCCGCACTAGATGGCACCACTGAGACCTTGAACTGGTTTGTGATTGCTTGTATCACGCAGAACCGAGACTTCATTGTCAAAGCACGACAAGATTTGGATGCCGTCGTTGGCCGAGATCGACTGCCGAGTTTTGAGGACAGGCCAAACCTATTGTGTATAAGTGCTCTCGTCGAGGAAGTGATGCGTTGGCGGCCCGCAGGCGCTGGCGGGGTGCCTCACTTTACGAAGACGGAGAGKACATACGAGGGTTATCGTATCCCTGCCGGCTCCGTTGTGATAGCCAACCACTGGGCTATTACTCGTGAGGAGGCAGTCTTTGGACCAGATCCTGACTCCTTCAAACCAGAGCGATGGCTGGGGCCAGAAGGGACCAAAGGAAAGGAACTTAAGAATCTCCCCGCCGTAGGTTTCGGCTACGGAAGACGGACCTGCCCCGGACGACACTTCGCGCGCAATATCGTGTGGATCACTATTGCCCGACTGCTATGGGCGTTCGATATCGAGCCAGGCCTATCTGAAGAAACGGGTAAACCAGAATTCATTGATCCCGAGGCATCTACCGACGGTCTCGTTATGAGGCCTTTGCCATTTAAGGTCTCATTCAAGCCGCGCGGCCCATGGGTGCGTGATATAATCATGAGAGAATGTGATACTTATGGAGAGGATTTCACGGCTTTGCTCAATCAGATTGGAAAAGATCTTGCTAAACAGTAGGATGATGGCTTCATAGTTAGGATTGAAGAGGCCTTCAACACCACAAAAATGCAAATTTACCAAGAAAATAATGGAATGAAGGAGGAATGGAGTCGGCGGCGGAGCAAGGGTTCCGGATTGGGATATATGAATTATGAGGTAATTAGCGGGTTGGTAGTTGTCGAGTTAACTCAGACTATCTCGGAATACAAAACGCCTCGGGCCGGATGATTTGGACAGCATTAGCTCTATGTATGACCCCTATCTCGGTACCGAGGAAGTTTCAAAGAATGAATAAACGTATAATTACTTCTGTACGATGTGATGGGTTAGCCCCAGTGGCATATAACACTGTAAATGGGTTGTTTGATCTTACGAATTGCTTTATGTCTGTAGGGGTTCCACAACATAAGCATGCTCAATTCGCTGGCTCTCACTTCCTATCTGGGGCGATGTGGTTAGTGGCGCCGTCCCCCGTAATCTGGATTCCTCCAGAACAGTGATTCTGGTGACCCTTTCCACCATGGTAGAACTGGTTCCCCTCGCCGTAATTATTCAAAGTCATCATCCCTTTAGGGTCCTCTTTCAGTGACGGACCCAGCGCAGCGATCTCTTCTCGCGCACCCTGTAGCTCCTTGATCAGGGCGTCGCCGACCAAAGGCACAACAGCCACCTCGACTGCCTGCTCGAGCAGCTTCTGTATTATACTCTCGATTCTAATGCCGCCAGAATTGGCTACGGCCTTGCGGTACTGTTCTAGTTTGGGGATGGCGTTGTTGGCTGCAATAGCAATGAAGATGTCCTGAAGGCACCCGGCCTGTTGTCGGCACATTTCGGCAAGCTGACATATGGATGTGTATCTCCCGACGTCGTTCATATCCCCACAGTCTGCTAAAAGGTAATCACTCATCGATGTGAGTGTCTGGGAGAGGATTGGAAGGTGTTTAGCAATTATAGGGAAGACTTCGGGAAGGCTAGAGAAATCCTGGTCAGCCTTGCACGAGTTGACTGCCTTTTTCAAGGCATAATCGGCATCGTCGAGTGTTCTAAGGACCGTTCCTTTGGCTATTTCGCCTGGCATGTTAATAGCAACGGACAAGATTCAGGTAGGCGGTTGGTCGACAAGTAAAATGTGATATATTGTTGGCATCCGTTAAATTGAAATGGGGATGCATTCACTGAAGAAAGTACCAAGGCTCAAGAAAATTGATAATTAAGGAATAATAAGGCGTATTAATGGAGAGCAGAGGCAGCAGCCTCAATGTGTATATACTTCTGCGTCGCCGGCGGGGTCTATTCACCGGTCTCTTACCTTCGTCCAGTGAGAGGACTTAGAGTGCTGTTCCGACCATTTCTCGTAAGCGCCGTTCAGCTCCGAAGAGACCGACTTACGATAGTACAGCCTTGTGAGATAGTCAGCTACAATAAGAGAAAGAAAGAAAGCCAACCAGGCACACCGCTCATGCTTATGCCTAATGGAACCGGCCAAATTCGCTCAGATGCACTCTCCAATGGTGGCGTAACTACTCCGCACGGATACGCCTTATCTAAAAGTGCAAAAATTTAGAATGGCTGAAAAGGATTACCAAGATTTATCTTCAACACCCTCTGGGCCCACTTCCATACTATGTCGGGCGCTGACGTGATCAGCCTGATCTCGGGCATCATCACTATTATTGACGCCTCTCTTAAGCTTTATGAGGCTATCGACGATGCCTCCGGGCTGCCACAGTCGTTTCGTGATGTTGCAACGCGCCTCCCCCTCGTCAATGACACGTTAGAAACAGCGTCTGCAGGCTTGGACGATGAGGATATGCGATCGGCTACGTCGCGTTACGCACTCGCTAAGGTTCTCGAGGGCTGTCGCGACAAGGCAGACGCCCTTAAACAGGTGCTGCAGGCTGTCATGCCAGCGGCGGGGGCCTCACGCATGGAGCGCTACTATAAAGCGCTCAAGACCATTCCTAACGCCGATAAGGTTGAAACCCTGATGGATGGCATCCTGGGCGACCTCCAGGTGTTGGCAGGCAACTGCACGGTCAAGGGGGCCACGCAGGCGCAGGTCAAGCGCCTCACAGACTGGGTGAAAAAGGGGGGTGAATTCAACGATGGTGGAAATCTGGCCGCGTCGTTGCACAACGTTAATATGGGCTCGCAATTCTTTCATTCAGGGCGAGGCAACCAGAATGTGGTGAACGGCAATGGGATACAAGTGAACGGGAACTCAGCAGGGCCATTTTATATTGGCCGGATCCCTGAATAGATGCGAGGAAAAAAGATATCCCACCATTGCGAACTGGAGGGGGCAATATAGACCAAAATGGTTTACTACATATGTACGTGAATAGGTATGTACCCCCCCCCCCCCCCCTAGATATCTCGATGGTCAGTGTCACACTAGGTACCTAACATAATGTGTCCTGGCCCCAGAAGCTATAATGGCAGTATCCCTGACGAACAGACCCTGTTGACATATCCTTGACTCAAGTTTTTGACCGAAAGGGCTGGTAGGGAAAGGGACGGGAGACCTTACATAAATTTGTGATGAAGAAACTGGCAGATCTAGGATCCGTGGCCTCAAGTCCCGTCGTCGTTAGGGGTTATCAGGCTTATGCGCGGCTGCGTTGAAGGCAAAGAGTGCTCTAGCTGTGGTATAGGGTCCGGTCGCTACGAGTGTCTATCTGCCCGTACCTATAGCGGTTGATAGCGCTATACGCCCTATAATCGTAGCATACATGTTAGGTACCTAAGGCCAGGTCCTTATCAAGGTGTGGGGTAAACTTGACATCATGGCGAACCCGGATCTCTGTACGTGTAGGAGTTAGTCATCATACTAGATCTCCTTTCCTGTTGCACTTCGTTTAGGAGCCTTCGAATACCAGGAAAATCCGTCGCATATGATACCGCCGTACAACCCCTGTTGTCCCGTGCTCGAACAATAGCCCTTTCGCTTAGGAGGCTGCGCTGCGAACTAATTCTTCTGGGCGGCGAGCATCAGCGGCGTCCGCCCGTCCCTATTCCGTGCTTCCATGCAGGCGCCCGCCTCCACCAGCGTCCTGACCGTCTCTGGATCGGCGCAGCCCCCGGTTACCGCGTGGTGGAGCGCTGTATAATGATTTTCGTCTACTACGTCGGGATCGCCGGCAAACTTTCTGTCCAGCATCAGGTTCAATCCCGTACGTATTGAACCCTAGAGCGGCGGCGTGGTGCAGCGCCGTTAGACCGCCCGAACAAGCAAAGTTGCACGAAGCACCGCATCGTAGCAGTGTCCGCACACCAGCCGGCCACTTTTTGAGGGTAGCTAGTACAAGAGCTGTGTTGCCCTTAGCGTCGAGGATGTTAAGCCCTTGCCCGCGCGAGGCTAATAGGCCGGTTAGGTCGTCCTGTTCGCCCAGCACGGCGTAGTGTAGCGGCGTCGAGCCGTTTGCGTCCTTGACGTCAACAATTCCGCCGCATTCAATGAGAAATTGCGCAGCCTTATAATTTCCTCTGTCGGCGGCCTGGTGTAGTAGTGTTGTACCTTTGTCGTTGGCAATGCTTGGCGAAGCACCATGCACGTGGAGCAACCATGCCAGCGAGAGGCTATGGTAAGTCATAGCCAGTTCGAAGGCGTCCTGCATGTTCTTGCTACTGACATTCTTGTTGGAACTCACCAGCAGCCAAGCAAGGTCTTTGTCTCGACTCTCAATGGCGTAGAAGAGCGCAGMCCTGCCACTGAGGTCACGAGTGTCCAGCGCCGCCTTCTCCTTCACCAGCACCCTGACTGTGTCATGGCCATGAAGCTTGCAAGCCTCAATCAGAAGTGTTGACCCGTTCTCCGTCCTCGTGTTCACATCAGCCCCTAGTCTAATGAGTAGTTGTACTATCTCGCTATTTTGCTGCTTAACAGCAATGAGCAGGGGCCTTGACCCGTCGTCATATCTCTCATTGACGTTAGCGCCGCGCCCGACCAGCAGCTGGATAGCATCGACGCTTTTGTACGAAACGGCCCACCATAAGGGAGATCTCCCCTCATTATCCCGGAGGTGGACGTCAGCTGGGTTGGGCTTCCGCATTAGCAGCCGGTTCATATTTGGCAAATCATGGTTCTTCGTCGCGTGCACAAGTGGCGTCCACCCATCCTTGGTCGATGGGACGTTTAGATTCACGCCACCTTTGAGCAGCACGTCAGTCAGGAAGCGGGCATGGTTAGTCGCCGCGTCCCGCAACTGAGCCCGACCTTCTTGACTCACTGCTCCGCGTTCCACGATGTCCATGCCATGATATAAGACCAGCCGCAATGAAGTCCAACCATCGAAAATCTCAGCGTCAGCATTATCTTGGCTTTCAACCATGATTCTGGCTATTGACGTAGGCCCGTAGCGGATGGCCCACAGCATTGGCGAGAAACCCTTGTTATTTTTTATGTCCAGCTGCGCGTTGCCCTTAATGAGCGCCTTTGCTATATCCGTGTCATTACCTGCGGACCTCATGATGGCTTGATGGAGCGGCGTGTTACCGGCATGGTCGCGTTTGTTCGGGTCCGCCCTATTATTAATGAGTAGCTCTAGGAGGTCATATCGCCCATACCTGACGGCCCAGTGTAGAGCTGTTTGGCCGTCTGAACACTGAGCATCGACGTCGATACCGTCTTCAAGGAGACGCTTCGCCCAAGATAAGAGGTCAAAGTGTACCGTGGCGTGCAGGCCCGTCATGTGCTCGAAGGCATCGTTGCCGATTCCTTCTATGGCCTCGAACGCTCTAGTCAGCTTAGGACCATCTTTGAGAAACTTCAATGTTAACGACTCCGCCTTCGAGTCGACTTTCTCTCCCTGGCGGCGAAGATGCGCCCACCAGTACTTTGCGGCATATTGAAGCAGTGAAGGCTCGCCTTTTTGCTTACGTGTATCGATTAAGAGGCAAGATAGACACGTCTTGGCTATTTCGAGGTTGGCGTTTTCTGATATAATATCGTGGTTCTCTAAGTGCCGCTGCACCGACCTGTGGACGAGGTTGAGCGTTTCATTCTCCGGGTCCATGATAACCAGACCGTTGCAAGCAGGCATGAGAAGCTCTTTTCCCGGTCGGTGCTCTTGGTAGGACCGGCCGTTGCCGTTTTGTGTGCTCTTCTGGATGGCGAAGCTATCTTGAATTTGTCCAGCAGTCAAATTTGTTTTTGCATGAATCACCCAGGTGAGAATGTGCTTAATCAGGCAACCCTCGAAATCGTTGCCTCCTTTATTGATCTTATGGGCTATTTGCCTTGCCGATTCATTAAATATCTCGAATTCGCTGTCGGGAAGTTGACACAGTGCGCTCTTGATGTCGCTAAGTGTCCCCCGCTTACTTAGCTTGTCCATATAGAKCCTGGCTAGCAGAAACCTAGACAGAGTCAGCATTTTCGCGTGGTTGATAACTCAAGACATTGAGCTGACATATTGCAGGTTAAAGTCATCTCAGCAACTTTCTTAATAACGTCGTCTCGGTCTAGGTCACTTCTTAATGCAATCCTTAAAAACTCGCTGTCCTCGATCCGCTTCTTTACATAGGTCTCGACGTCATGCGATTGCGGCGTGATGGCTAGCTTTCGATTTGCCCCCAACTTTACGAAAACCGAGTCATTCCTAGAGGTGAATAGAACACGCACGTTGCTTGGGAGTTCTTTGAGAGCGCTTTGCATCTTTTGCTGTGTCTCTTCCTCGAGTGTATCCTGACAGCTGTCTAAGGCATCGATGACAAGGTAAACTGTCTTCATAGTGGCAGCCTGAGCTTTAAATAGCTCCAAGTATTCGGATGGGTAGAGTCGAGTCGCTCCTTGGAGTGAGTCGTTAAACTTCGCTTTAAGTTCCTCTGCTAAATCTGCCGACACTCGTAGTAGCTGTTTCAACAAGGTCGCCCATATGCGCGCGAACGATATGCGGTGGCTCTCTCCCTCTTGGAAATAGAAATAAACGCAGGCAACATCGTTTCGGCTCTTGATCTCTCTCTCGAGCAAGTCGATGATAAGGGAACTAAGAGAAAGAAAATTCAGTATATGGGACTCAGAGTGGTACCAGTCTTTTGCTACTAACACCAGCATGGTTTTGCCGGATCCGACTACTCAACGCATTGTTAATAGATTTATCATTGTTAATAGATTTAGACGATATGATTATGATCCTAGTGTAACCTACGAATTCCATGCATCCACAGCATTCGCGAAGGACTCAAGGCGTTGCTCCAAGCAAGGAACTCCTTGGTGTATAGGATCCATTCGCCCGTACCCCGGACTACTTGGCGAAGAAGCTCGCTGTGATGCCAGTGGACGTTTAGAGGAGTTTGGTCTGACTGACGCATCAGCCAGGCGACCACGTCCGCATCTTAAAACTCATTAGTACATTGCTGCTTTGGGTAGGTACCTTACACGTTTAAGGAAACACACGATTCGGTTTCTGAGGACGATTTCCCCAAGGCCAACTTTCTAATCCGTCGGGCGACTGGGGCTGAGACAGGCGGAACAGGGAAGGCAACCCGTTTGCTTCCGGGTCCCACCAATTGACTATCGAACAGCTGTTAGTAGTCAAGGCGTCATGGCGGGCAGATTCCTTAACTTACCATTGAACTGGTGGTGAATTTTACATACCTGGCCATTACCAGTGGCAACATTTTGGTCTCCAGATCGGTCATTGACATATTGACTGCCAGTCCCCCGATTCTCTGCATTTATATTTATGCGCGGGGGAACGTTCTCGTCCAGAGACGACATGGCTATGGTCGTGTCAAATGACGAACACCAGCTTCTCTTGCCTCAGAGACCGGAACTTTGGATCAATCACCGTCGGCAACAGCCTAACTAGGTAGTGTTTTAGCTACCTAGATAAGTTGTGTCGGTGCGAAGTTATGAAAGCTGAGTGTCGCAGCAAGAGGAGAACCCGTCCTCAAACTCGCCTGGCCGTTTAAGTGTCAATTCAAGAGCGCCTTGTGGTGGCTTAGGAGACTTAGTTGCAGGGGTTTGATTGGTTGGCAATCTTCATGCACCCATGTTCTCTTACTGCAGAAGACATATCGGGCGGTTATTGATTCGATGGTGTAGATAGATGAAGTAAGCCACGGCCTCCAGATTTCCTGCTGGTTGTCCTCTACAAAGTCCATCAGCCAACCATATGACTCAGCTAGTTATCCTTGACATAGGTAAAGTGTAAATGTAGGTACCTGGTTTAGTAGGTACCTGAGTATACTCGAATCTCCGACGGAATCGACTGACGTAGGATGTGCACTCTATCTAGGACACGCGTATTCTTCCCACAAGTAACTCTTTTCTCGACGTCTAAATTCAGATCCGGGCATCCAATAAGTAGTAATACTTCCATCCATTCTTTAGGGTTCGACAACACGATACCAACACTCCTTCCCCCGTTCCTCGTCATTCGCCTTTTCGGGTAAAGCGATCAACAACTATGTCAAGGCCGGCAGCGCATTGTATTATATCCGGATATCTTTCCGACTAGTCCATCGCAACATGTCTGAAAACCGCCAGATTCAGCTCGATGACGATTACGACGGCAGTTCTACTTACAATTATGATGGTTTCCTTCACAGCCTCCGACCGCAATCGCCACCTCCAGTGTCCAGGTCACAGAGCCACACTCATTATCAGCCGGCTTTACAGTCGGCTGAAGGGCCGGATTATCAACACAACACGGCCAGAAAACAGAGAACCGCGCCTAATCCGTTCCTAGATTATTGGGCAGACGATTATTCTTACCGGGAAGGTTGGCCCCCTACCTGGCAGCACGAGAGCTCATACGGTCAGCCACTAATTCCGGCCTACGGATACGGTTTTTCACGCGTGCCAAAGCAATCGCGTGAAAGTTCTCGCGTCCCCACTATAAGAGAGAGGACTTACATACCGGAGAACACAACCGATACGTCGTACCCGATTCCTAAAGTTCAGTACGCTCCGCCCCCCGGGACGTCGTATCGGCCCCCTCCCCCTTCCCCTTCCCCTTCCCAATTCTACACTGACGACCACAACACACACTTTCATAAGCGTCCAACATACTATCCGCGATTGAGCCCGACGTATAGTCAACGTGAAAATGAGCTAGATAACGGTGAGTGGCGGCGGCCAAATGATAGGTCTTTCTCCGAACCAGTGATGACGCAGCCGCCGCCTCCTGGACCCCGCGCAGGGATGAGAGACATTCTGGGCGGTCCAAGCGGGTTGAATGTTCCCCAATATGGAAACACGATGGGATTCAAATTCGACCGGCAAATAGACGCAAGAGACAAGGGGGGGCGACGGGCGGACAGAAAGGCAAAGCAGCGGGAAGCGGAGAGAATCAGGATTGAAAGGCAAGTGAGGGAGGAAATTGAGGCTGAAAACCGAGCGGCTGCCCAGGCGAGAGAAGCCGAGGTGAAGCAGAATGAAGAGTTAAAAAAGCTAATCCAAACGAAACTAGAGCAAGGCCTCGAGAGAATCATGATGCTAATAGAAGAGAAACATCAGCTAGAGCTCGGAATGGAGAAGCAGACAAATACAGCTAGACGAAAACAGATGCGGGCTGAGGACCAGACCGTGATGGAGGAAGCAGGTAGACGACAGGCAGACAAGCAAAAAGCGGCTGCACGCCCTACGCAACAATCACCCTCTAACTCTCGACCCAGTCACGCTGGGAATCCCACTAAGTCACCCACCTCGGATACGAAACCTTCACATGGGGTACCATCGTCTAAGGATGGCGAATCATTTACGCAACAACCGCCCCACGTGCCAGAACCGCCCGAAGCATATTTCGAGACTGATAGCGAGATACACACGACAGCGACCTCCTCTAGCAGCACAATACGCTGGCTCTGGAGGTTGGAGCAGGAGGAGAGGAGCCGGGAGCGAAGGGAGCGCAGGAGTCTGCGTACAATAAGGGAGGAGCTAATCCTTCCCATCGTCGAGACGCTAGCAACGGGATTAGCCAGGGCTGCAAACGGGTTCGCACCGCCTATGCCATCCCGGTTCTACCGACATCACTTTCCCCGCCCATCCAGAGAAAGGGGTGGCGGCTTTGACCCGGCATACAGGCGGTACGATTCGGACCCGGAATTACACTATCCTGAGTCCGAATATTACGACACACCGAGCACGCCTAGCAGTCCCATGGAGGCTAGGGAACGTACCCAATCGAGAGGGCGAGCACTGGGACGTAGCACCGAGAGGCCCCAACGTGGGAAGGAGTTGTCGTCGCCGCAAAAACTTCCCACTGAACGGGGCGAGGAAGATGTCCCCGCTCAGAAGGGTAGCCGCATTGTGGACGTACCTCATAGCAAACCCCCAACAAGGCCACGCCCATAAAGCACCACGAAGTCACGAAGCTACGAATGGATGAAGCCACAAACTCATGATGTTTTGAATTTACGACGATAGATTAATTTTATAAATCAGATTGGACATCGATTTCTAATATGTTTTTGGAATTACCTTTCGTTTAGTTAGGTGTTAGTCTTACCCGCCTAGGATACCAAGGAGCGGGGTATTATTGGTACACGGAGTCACGTACAATTTAAGTGCTTATGGAAGTMCCTCTTCCAATACAAATCTTACAGGACTGGCTGCGGAAGTCTTACACGCGAGCTCCGAGCCGGTCTCAATTATTATACGTTCAGGAAAAGAGGGAAAGAAGCTTCCGGGGGTTGCCTCCGTCTCGACGATTGCCCGGGTCTTCCGGCCGTTCGGCTGAGATAGGAAAATGAAACGTTTATGTGGTCACCTAAGTCTGTAGATCTATTACAAGGTCGATATAAAGAACGCGCAGTAGTCAGCTAAATCGATAGTATCCAGAATCTCAATGTGTGCAAAATACTTTCATTTTATGAGCCGAGGATCTAGTTACGGATCTGTTTAAAGAACTGAGAATGGAATAGAAGCTATGCCATTCATAATCGATTGTCTGTATGCATCCTTGCCGTCCAAGCAACGCCATACTCGTCCGAAAACAAGAAATCTCCCTGGGATAATATCTAAGGTCAATTCGCGAGAACTCCGTACCAAATGCCAACGGGTTGAACCGGTGAATAAACGCCTTTCCTCCCTTTATGAATGAATCCGACTGTGCACAACCGTAATATCCGTGTGGCTTCGAATGCAACCTGAACACATGGCAAAACCCCTCGATCAGACGGCTCCAATTGAATAGAGCTACAGGACGCTCAGAGATCAACCCTCAAACAGGCTGTGGAGGGAACTCCGGACATTCCCGGCCGCGGTTAACCTTTCGCCCGGAAACCCCGCCAGCGCCGGCTTGAAGCCGAGCATGTAAACCATGAAGAAGCTGCCAGCGAATAGGACCTGCCAAAAGCAATTAATATAAATGACAATGGAACGCCATCTTGTCGGATTACTCACAGCTCCCACAGTGAAGATGACGAGTTCCTTCCGGGTCTCAGCACTGTGATTGGGACGGTAGTCGTCCTCCACAATCTTCAATGGCCGCATAGTGTTCAAGCAATCTAATGTAAAGACTATTAAATAATATTTTCTAATAGTCGTCAATGTATAATCTTGTTGGATTTTTGAAAGAGGAGTTCAGAATTTCTTACTTCAGATTTTCCGTCTATTTGTTGGAACCCAATAGAACCCAAGCAGTCCTAAGGCACCTAACGTTACAAGGTATTTTATGTAAGCTCACGTTAGCCATGACAGAATAGGGAAACGATGTACATACGGTTTATCTATGCCAAGGATGAAGGATGATTCCTACATACTAATACTACTTAGTTGGCCCTCTTTTGTTCCAAATCATCATGCGGTTTGAGTTGTGTGCCTCTTCATCAACAAATAGTATACCCATGAAGACCCCATTGCCACCAATTGATCGACCACTACCTTTGTAGGGTAAACCAAACCAGTGGGCTCAATGTAGGGCATTGCTGTTTGCGGAAGAGCCCTAAGGCTGCCCCACCTGCCCTATAAGGAAGTCACCTCGCCTCGACAAGTATACAGAATGTCGAAGTGTAAGATTCAATAAGAATTATATATTGGACCTAGGTACACTCCAGCTTATCCAATACGTTCAATAGTAACTGTATGTATAAATGAGTCGACGTGTTCGATCTGATCATAACCCATAAGATGACACTCGGTGCCGTCAAACTCGGTAACCCAGAGATCCTAAAAAGAGAGCAAGGGTATGAGCCACTGTACTCACGCAGGAATCCCCACTATCACATGTTAAATAAAAGGATGTGGCCACGTGAGAGCACTCCGACGTATCACGACGGCTATCTTCTGGGTTTTCACGAATAATTAACGAGTTCTTTATTCTGCAATATGGAATTGCCTTAGAAAAAATACCTTTAATTATAAGAAGAGCCACCAGAGTCAAAGACATATTCAAAGCTCGATATCAAGAGTTCGCTTGATGGGTTAATGGGTGGGTAAGGTATACGCTTATTTTAAGCCCACCAACATGTAAGCGGGGAAGCCTGTATCCGCGCCTATATGACCTCCCAGCTTGGTAATTGCCGGGTAACGATTGAGGCACTATCGCCCTTTTTATGGCATTTTTTAACATGTGGTCAAGCAAGACATATTTAGTTCTACACAGATATGAGGTATCTACCCAGCCAATATATGTGGATTTGAATTGTTTCAAAGGTTGTATCAGTGTACGCTCTTGTGTTACACAGAATCAGCCACTAAGTGATGCATTATGCACCAACCCTGCCTCCTCTTTTCTTCCTGTCGACTGCGCCATATCAGGGTAGGAGAGGAACTACATCATGTTGAATTTGAAGCCGAGCCCGACCAGGTTAATTTGCATGATAAATCCTTCAACTCCAAGGCGAAATCAATATTCATAGGTAATGATCGAAGGCTCATTCGCCAAAGCCCAGAATCCTGCCTCGGAGTCTCTCCCGCATATCATGATATCAAATCTCAGTAGGGTGGCCTGCCCTCAGGGCACGAGTGGCTTTTTAGTGCCACAGGTGCTCCGAAGAAGACGCCAACCGCCTACAAAGGCGCACGCTCGAGATTTTAGTCCAAATTGATATCTACATCGAAGTTAGCCAAGGGAAATTCTTTTCAAACTTTTTCTACAAAGTGCGCCTCTGTTGATACAGGCCTCGTCACTGCTATACTCCGCGCGATGAACGACCGTAAACCGGTGGCTCGGGTCCCTTTGGAGTCTCAATGCCTTCAAGGACGACTCGAAGCTGCAGTGGATGCCTTCGTGGCAGCTGCAGAGAATGGAAATGTCGATATGATGAGGCTACTCGTCGCTCATCAAATCGACCTGGCTACCTCCTCTACGGCAGTCAATAGGGCATTTGTGGCCTCCTGCGAAAATGGGCATATGGAAGCTGTGAAGTTTTTAGTGGAAGAGTTGGATGTGGATCTCAATGCCCCTTTGCCCGAGACGGAGAATCGAATACCACCCCCTCAGCCATCAGTGCGGCCTGGAGCTGCCGCCAATGAGCTCTGTAACCAGGGACAGTATCCAGTTCAAATTGCCGTTCAACGCTGCTCTATCCATACAATAGAATATCTCCTTGCAAAAGGTGCGAAAGTCAATGCAGTAGGTATGACCAAACCCATTCTTTACTTAGCTGCAAGACGAGAGACGTCTTCGGCAAAGGCAATACAGCTCCTCCTAGAAGCTGGTGCAACCATACCAGACGAGAAAGACGGTGTTCATGGGCTAATAGATGGGGTACTGGCGCGTCTCAAAGCCGACCAATTGAGCCCCGACATACAGGGTCATTTTCTAGTTTCTCCGTCTCTAGACTACGACTTCAAGGAGGGCCCAGGAGCTTCTCTCTACAGGATTTTAAACCATTCCCCGGAAACTAGAGCCCATGATGAGCGCTTTGGACTTGTCCTCCAGATGGCTGCTTTCCTCGACGACCACTCAATGGTTGATATTTTACTATCTCGGGGTGCGGATGTTAACGCAATAAGCTACTATTATGGCACCGCACTACAAGCCGCAGCGCGTCGTGGGCATAGAGATATGGTAGAAAAGCTCATTGTTGCGGGCGCAGGTGTCAACATTCTTGAGGGTAGATGGTTTAGCCCCCTAAGAGCTGCCATTGTTGGCTGCCATGAACAGATTGCTCAGTTGCTCCTAAGTCGTGGAGCTGATGTCTACGCCAAGCCAAAAGAGAAGAAACTATGGGAAAGGAGGACTTATGAGAGAGATTTGACCATGACTTCATTGCAACTTGCGGTGGAAACTCGCAATGCTGCAATCGTGAAAGCACTATTATCGGCAGGKGCGGATATTTTGGAAGATGAGAGCGAAATTCCACACCCTCTTATTCTAAGCGCAGGCCAGGGCAGCCTTGACATAACCCAACAGCTACTGGATGCGAACGCACCGGTAAACATTGAAGGGAAAATGAAATATCTCCAACTCTACAGAGATGGTGATAGGGTGCCCGAGATTCGCTACAGTTTCGAAGAACCCGAAGAGGCGAACCCACTCCACGCGGCAGCTGCTAATGGCGACACTCGCATTATCGAACTTTTGCTCAATCGTGGGGCAGACGTAGGGAAAGTCGTCGAACGGCATGGATCAGCGCTCACTGTTGCAGCTAGGAAGGGCTACGTTGATGCTGTGAGTGTCCTCCTTGCAGCTGGGGCTGACGTAAACGTTTCTTCGGCAATAAAGGAGACAGCGACCGACGGCATGGATTCGGTAACGAATTCTTACAATGAGGTACTCTCAGAGCTATTGGAAGCCGAAGTGAAGAAGTGGCATGTCCCAGATGCCCTCTTAGTTGCGTGCACCTGGAGGAAACTGGAGGTCCTTAAGTTGCTCCTGGGGTCACTCTATAGCAAAGGGGATCCTGAGCCGACGATGGAAAAGGTCTTTAGCCTACCTCATTTAAATGATACGGTAGTTGAGCTCCTTCTAGACTACTGTGGGCCGACTCCGAAGCGATTCCGCCAGGCGTGCAAGGCAGGTTCGCTAGTCGCTGTGGAACGTATAGTGAGACTAAGGGACTTCGATATCAATGGAGAGGACGAAGAAACGGGCGAATACCCGCTGTATATTGCAGCAACTAATCTGCACGCCGACATAGTCAATGTTCTTGTTGAACACGGCGCTGACGTCCAAGTTAAGAGCTCAAAGGTCCTGTCGCCTCTTCTCGCTGCGTTACGAACCTGCGCCGTACCGCTACTCAAGAAGTCGCAGTCGCAAAAGGTAAAAGAATGGTTAATCGCCATTGGCCGTCCGATAAGCCCTTACTTCGAACATTCTCCTCAGCCATCGGTCATCATCCGACGGATCTCCGAGTGCGAGAGGATTGTCCACCTCTTACTCGAAAACGGAGCCAATGCTGAAGGTGGTATTGCCGGGTTTGGGAAGCCACTGCATCTAGCATGCCTCATAGGAAGCAAGTCAATGGTCTGGGAACTTCTTAGTCATGGTGCTGATGGTAATTCCCTTGCCGCGTGCTTCGATCAAACATTATGGAATGATTTGGGACGCAACCATCCAAGAATTATGGAAGTTCTCATTAATTATGGGGTAGACGTACAGCATGCAAATGAGCCACTTAGGGAGCATAGTTTAGAGAGGTCGGATGGAGCTGTGTTTGACGTATTCGACGAAGTCTCCTCTAGTTAGGTAACAATTCTCCGATATTCCCATTTCCAAGTAGATAGTACTAGAGGAGAACTTTCTTTATCACCTTACCAATGCCAACGATGCCAGCCGGACCGGCCTGCTCATACTCTCGCCACCGAGAAGTTACCTAATATCATCAAGCCAGTTGATTGCATACGGACATGTAAGTTTATGTCAATATTATCAAAACTTCACTCGTAATCTACCTCCTAGTACATAGTTTCTATATTGTCAAGCCGAGAAAGACTAACGCCGCACTACAGCATGTTAGCTTCAGCGGCCGTGATATCCACTGTATAAGCGGCTCGGCAGCAACCCAGAAGAACATAAGGATGCATGGTCTTAGCTCTTGGCATTGCGCACTTCAGACGAGCACGTGTTGATTCAAGCCATATGTTTCGACGTTCTGACGATAGTAGCAAGATATCCAATCCTCGCTTCTCTATGCTAAGCCGCTAGCTATGTGAAGAGTTTTATCTCGAGAAATTTCGAAGCAGTGGATACATGTGTTATCAAGTAATGGCTTTACCTTGCGACTTTGGTGAAAATGATAAACTAACACTTTACTTAATTACCTAAGATTTATATAAGTCCTCGAGGCGTTTTACTTCAAGATACTATTGACATATTTCAAAAGTGCACTTCCGTGGTTCGAATTTCGCACAATAGCAACCCCCCACGCTCGCGTGACCGACGTCTCTTTATAGTAAAGTTGAGCGAGCCCTTCATCGCGATTATTCTAATCTTACACTTTCACGCGAGTGGCTGGGRTATCCTTTTTAGATTCTCTAGTTTCCTATATACTAAGTTGTTAACGATACCCAATGTAGAGAATTCAGTGGGCCTTCTCCAGATTGCCGCACTTTAGTGTCTTTTTAATCTTCTGCTAACCAAGGAACGGACGAAATTTCACCACCTGGATACCTTTATGTCCAGACGAAGAATAGTGCGACAGGGCGGGTAATTCAAGTTACAATTTCACTGCTTGCTAGAGTATCGTATCAGCTGTAGTACAAGACAATCAACGTCATTCTCCACCTCGGAGTCTTACTTCAAGTATTATACATCCAGCACGCCGTTAGAGCTATCTTCGCACGTGTCTCCAATGTAGGGCTGCACCGGAGCGTCGTGTAGGAGGGCACTTTCATTGGGTTGATCACGAGCGACCGTTTCCTTCTTTCATTCTAGAACCCTTCCATTGCAGGAAGGCGAGTGTTGTCCCTGCTTTTAGGCCCATCAGATGCTCCGAGGTCTGGTTATCTTAAGACCCCCTTGTCAGTAAGTACCCGGGCGTCTGGGCACGCAGGGTCCCCGTACTCCATAGTAAGCCGCTCACAGCGGGAGATCTACCCACGTGGGGTCTATTGAGAGCTTCTATTGGCCAATGCATACCCTGGGATCTGTTGGAGTGCTAGTCCCCGCCAAGAGCCTCAGCCGCGAAGACGCGGGCGAACCAGAGCGAGCGGTTCTCAACTTCATATATCATCGCGGACATTGAAATCCTCTTTGACTGCTCGCCAAGCTGCGCCAAGTCAATCAATTCTGCCTCGAACGATGGCGTGCGATTCAAGCTTCCCGGAAAGGTGGCCCAGGTGGACAGGCCCAGAATGCGTGGGTAAAGGGCCGAGAGGTTCCAGCTTGCGGGCGTGGCCTGCTAGCTGTAGTACGAATCACACTTTGCGAAGGGCAGGACGTTGCAAGGGCTAACCTTAAACCGTGCGTCCCTCGGTGAGGCCACACGAGGCGCTACGTAGCAGTCTCAAAACGTCAGGGAGATAGGTAACGTAGGCCATATATAATCTCCCTATCGCACACCGTCTCCCTTTTTCTCCTGCCCTTGGTAACCACCAACCATCGTCGAGAGACATCATCAACCAGCGACACGATTTCGACGGGTTTCTATACCTTGGCGTGTCAACATGGCTCTCGATCAATATACCTACGTTTTCGTCATCGGCACCTTGTTTGCCATGCTCGATGCCTTCAATAACGGAGCCAGTAAGTGCCTACTTTCTTAAACCACATGAAAATTGCTTTCGTGCACGTATCTAGGGATATTTCAAATGCTAACCCTTCACTAGACGATGTAGCAAATTCCTGGGCCACCAGCGTCTCGTCGAGATCCATCTCGTACAGACAAGCGATGGTATTCGGTACCATATTCGAAATGCTCGGAGCCATCACCGTCGGTGCGCGAACGGCCGAAACTATCAAGAACGGCATTATTCCCAACTCAGCCTTCGGAGACAACGCCGGTGTGCAGATGCTAGCCTTTACTTGTGCTTTGGCGGCCGCCTCGTCCTGGGTTATGTGGTGCACGCGACACTCGGCACACGTTTCATCCACGTACTCCCTTATTTCGGCCGTTGCTGGTGTTGGTGTCGCAACAGTCGGTGCCACACATGTCCAGTGGGGCTGGAACGACGGCAAGGGTCTCGGAGCCATCTTCGCTGGTCTAGGAATGGCACCCATAATCTCCGGTGGTTTCGCTGCTTGTATCTTCATGCTTATTAAGCTCGTCGTGCACATCCGCAAGAACCCCGTTCCGTGGGCCGTCTACACCTCGCCGTTCTTCTTCCTCATCGCCGCCACCGTCTGCACACTCTCAATCGTGTACAAGGGCTCACCCAGCCTCAACCTAAACAAGAAGCCCGGCTGGTACGTCGCAGCCGTAACCATGGGCTGTGGCGTGGGTGTCGGGCTCCTCGCCGCAATCTTCTTCGTGCCGTTCGTGCACGCCAAGGTCATTAGGAAGGACCATGGCGTMAAGCCATGGATGTTCATCTACGGACCCCTCCTCTTCAAGCGCCCGGCCCCCGAGTTCTCCGAGCGCGCCAACGTACCCAACTACGCCGTCGTCCAAGAGGGCGGGGCCGACCAAAACTCGACCCGCTCCCCAGACTCCCTCTCCGAGAACCGACCCGCATCCGGCCCCAGCGAGGAACACGAGAAGAACCTCGTAGCAGTCGAGGCCAAGCAAGCGACGTACAAGGAGATCATCGCGCAGGGCGAGAGCAAGCTGCACGAGAGGCTACTCAAGTCGCGCGGGCCCATGGGCTGGGCGATGCGCACGCTGCGCGACAACCCGATGGGCGCGGGCGAGCTGTACGAGCTGCACAACATCAAGATCCTGCTGAAGCGCGTGCCGGCCATGGTGGTGTGCGGCGCGCTGTACGGCCTGCACTACGACATCCACGCGGCGCAGACGGGGATCGCGGGCACCCCCGAGGGCAAGCGCATGCAGCGCGTGTACGCGCACGCCGAGAAGTACCCCAACGAGGTCGAGCACACGTACTCGTTCGTGCAGATCCTGACGGCGTGCACGGCGTCGTTCGCGCACGGCGCCAACGACATCGGGAACTCGGTCGGCCCGTGGGCCGTCATCTACACGGCGTGGTCGACGGGCAGCGTGGCGGCGTCCAAGGCGCCCGTGCAGGTGTGGCAGCTGGCCGTGCTGTCGGCGGCGATCTCGCTGGGCTTGATTACGTACGGGTACAACATCATGAAGGTGATGGGGAACAAGATTACGTACCACTCGCCTAGCCGCGGCTGCTCTATGGAGATGGGAGCCGCCATCACCGTGCTTGTGTTCTCGCAGTTCTCGCTTCCCGTGTCCACGTCCATGTGTATCACGGGTGCGACCGTCGGTGTTGGCCTGTGCAATGGTACGCTCAAGGCGGTCAACTTCCAGCGGGTTGGCCTGCTGCTTCTCTCGTGGATCGCTACGATTCCCATCGCGGGCACGCTTGGTGGTATACTTATGGGGTTGTTCATCAATGCGCCGCACTTTGCCTCGTAAGAGAGAGAAAAAAGGACTTTGTTATTGTCGATGGCGATTTTACTCGACTCCAAGGAGAGTCGCAGAGCGATGTTTTGATATGTTTGATTGGGATATTGCATCTGGTTTTGAGGGCTTGGATTGGCGGATACCATATAGAGTTTAGCTGGGGGGATAGGGGCAATAGGATACGTGAATGGTAAAATGGACGAGTGCGTCGCGTGGGCTTAAACGAGCAGGACATACTCATCAGAGCTCATAATCCATTTAGATGCTACCCACCTTCGAGATATCTCAGAGACAAGATAGTGCAATACTACGATTGACAGTCTTGATTTATGACCTACCTTCGAGATGATCACAGCGATTGTCATGTAGCTCGAATGCATGCATATACAAAGGGGAGACAAGATATTAAGTTATGTTATTAACATTAGGTACCTAGGTATGCTATCATGATTGCCCATGTCTTGTCTACCATCAGTAGCCGTTCGAATCTTATTCCTTAGCGTGATGGACGCTTCTCTCAAACCACGCGACCCTCCCAATCCACCGTGGAATCCGTGGCCATGAGCGGGGAGGGCGCTGAAGTCTTCGGAGTCATCGTCCTGACCCCTCCCCGCTCATGGCCAATTTTTATCTCGAGCGTCGCCAGCCCATATCGGCGCGGCCCTAGAGTCGGGCCGGCCTCCTCACGTAGCGCCGCCAGCGCCCTTCACAGATGAAGGTTCCTCATTCCCCCCTTCCAAAATACACGTCCCTAAACCTCGACAATGGGCCCTGCCCGTCTGTTGAGCGTTAGATGCGATATCATGGTTGACGGAGTGGTAGATTACACACACCTAACCTAGGGGTTACCCCCTCTTGTAGGCAGCTTGGCCGCCTTCTTATTGCTTGCAATGATGCGAGGGAACACCTGCTTCTTATTAAGCATCCTGGAGCCGCAACGGCGGCTCCAGGATGCTTAATAAGAAGATGGCACTCAGCCTTAGTCGTAGCTGAGTGTGTTGCGCCTTAGGGCAGTGCCCAAGGGCAGGGAGGGCTCAAAGAGCCCATTATTCAACACTACTCCTAGTATCGGCCCTCCAAAGCCGTTGTTAGATGTGTTGGTAATGTCGACAGGCTCGTCCCGCCGAAGCGTTGTTGCCAGATGTATTAGTCGCGTTGCCCACCTCCTCTCCCTATTGTGGCATTCAGAGCTGGTCGGCCGCTATGGTCTGTCTCATGGCGGCCGACCAGCAGGGAGGCTGAACCGTGGTTCGGCCCCTAGCTTTTGTCAGCCATATGTAAATGTAATTTGTCAAGTTTCAGTAGTTCCTTGTCTCACCTTGTAGTTGGTGAATGTTGGAGTGTTGAATTTTGTACACCCCTTTGTGAGGTAGTAGTCGCGAAGAATTTCTTTCTATCCCTGGGCAAAGGGTGAATCAGGCACGCGCCGTTACCCGCAGTGGTGGTTACGTTTACGGTAGCCAATGTGTGTAGGGTTATTGGATTGAAGTCGTCAATTTCGGAGAGGGCATATCCGGGTATGTGTCGGCGATTGGTGTCGATACCAGGATGGGGCCCGCCGTTCAAGGCTTCAGGACGGAATGCGGCGTCTTCGCCGCTCACTGCGATCGCGTCAGCATTCATATACCAAAGATGCACAAGGACAATTGAAAATACTTTACTAGAAATCCTCTCTCCATAGGGCCCAGTTGGCTGGGTGCCCTAGGCGTACCCCGTTCCCCGCCATGGTCAAGATATATGTCAACTGTTGATATGTCGAAGCAACCCGGCTGTTCGTTCGTAGTCTTCGTTGTTCCGGATGGTATTAAGCGAGGGCGGCAGGAGCAGAGGATAGGAGCAAAGATTGCAAGCAATGGATGAGGGCAAAGGATGAAAGCAAAGGATGGGAGAAGAGGCACGTCCCGACAATGGGAATTAGTAGGCTCCTCAGACCGCCTAATTCCAGTCACTGCCGTTCCATCAGCAACGACACGCTGCTGAGGGCAAGACATCATAGTCGTTAACTGACTTGCAGTGAATTGGAATTAGACGGCCTGAGGAACCTACTAATTCCCATTCGTATTGGACTTCTCCCAATCCCGTCGCCTTGGTCGGCGATATTGTATGCTTCCTTCAACCTCGCCGGCATTGCCATTGACTCCCTTGTTGGTACACGAGCCTGCACCCAGCTATGAAACCATTCACGATCTGGTCCATGGGTATTGTTGGCTCATGTACCAACAAGGGAGGTCTCGTCGTTCAGAGAAGCCTATCTACATGTCGGCGACAATTAGCTAATGACAAGTCCTTATATAGTAGGGCAGTTCAATATCATACCTGGGCCCAAGTGGGCTTGAGCTCGCCAGGTTGCTGAAACAGTTTAAGGTCTTGTTCGGGACCCTCCTCAGCGCTACCGCCTAACCTAGTCGGCGGTGCAAATGAATGATGGTACTGTTGAAACAGTTTTATGTCTTGCTTAGGGCCCTTCCAGTCTTTCCTTTGATTGTCGGGCTAGGAGCAATGCGCCACGCTGGCTGTGGTTCAGGGCTAGGTTAGGTACCTAGGATATCAGCATTCGTTCGATGTACTGCTAGGGTACATTGCTCCAATCTGATTGCTTGTACTTGAAAAACGGTGGGTTGAGAATCACAAATACCTCCTTGGAGGCAATTAGGTGCCACTACCCAAGTTTTCTGAGGGATGTGAACATAGTAAAAGGTAAGTAGAAGTATAAAAATACTTGGACGACTTCTTGAGATTGGGGCGACGCGATGAGAAGACGATCTACACATCCGAGACGCACCTTATGGTGACGAGCTTTCTTGTCCCCCTCCATATTGGGTGCAAGGCGATGGAATCTACTAGACTACAAAGTCAGTCATGAATCCTCAGGGACGGGGAAAAGGATGAACTTGTCCAAAACTTACCCCAAGCTTTGAGTCGCCGGTATTGTTCCAACCCACTGAATCTGTTTGATTGTTATTGTATCAAGATTAGGTTCAATTATCCCCTCTTAGTAAGTCTCTGTTTCGGCTGAGTTGTCTTTATTTATATATTCTTGGATCTTCTTGGGGCTTGGTCATTTGATCTGCCTCGATAAATGTCGATTTTTCCCTTTAGGCACTTCCTCCACGGGGCCCGAGCGTTTGATAGAGGAGCGACTTCGTATTGGTATGAGGGCGGCTATCATACTGTTCTTTCCTTGCTTCAAATTAGCACAGTTATCAGAATGCTATCCACGACATGTTCGCTTCCATTTCTGTAAGGGAATTATTGCATACCTTTGTTCTAACAGTAACATCGCCAGAATTCGGGTACTTCGGATGTTGTAAGGGATACCAAGACAAAGAGTCTCTTGCATGTATACCCGGCTCTCCAGCCGTTAGATTAGAGCTCCTCGCGCAACAACGTTGTTCTTTTCCCCATCCTATGGTTGGCCTCGTGACAAACATGTAGTGTGCTGTGACCACGCCGCCACTGGGCTATTTGAACTTCCTGAGTAGGGGAGTGATAAGATAGGGTGGTAAGGTGATATGAAAGCGTTGATAATTGTGGATGGTAATGAATAGGCCTGACAACGATGGCTTTATCCATTCACAATTGACGGCGATTCCTCAGGTAGGAGATGGTTATTGTGTTACAAATAGAGGACGAACGAACCAACTATGCCGCCGACGAAAGTGTAGGCGACGACACCGCAAGCGACGTAAGTATAGATGGCTTTGATGATGGGATGGGGGATGATTGGATGGGAGACAATAGGGAATTGTGATGGTAGACGGCGTGGGAGAACAACATATGGAGGTGCAAGCAGGTGGCGAAAAAAATATTTTTGAGGGACGTTGTGGAATATTAGGGTACTTTGGTTGGGGGAAGCTTCTCATGAACAGTAATGATTTGAACGCAAGAAGAGGAACTGCGACGGCGCGAAAGGACAAAAGGATTGACCAACAAGCGGAAATCCCGCCCCTTTAAATCGCCGAAGAAAAGGGGGCCTAACCCTACTCACGTGTACTCAAGGTAACAACGAACGTGAGCTGCACAAAACCCTTTGCACATACAGTTACCTGGGTAGCATCGGTAGGTGCGCGATACGCGTATTAAATGGCGTTTCAGCGCGTAGAACAAAGTCGCGTCTGCCTCAGTGCCCTAAACGTACGTACCTACCTGCCTGTAGGTTAGGTAGGTTTGCCGATGAAGACTTCCATATATTGTACCATACCTATGACTCACGACTGCCCGGCCATCCGTAAACGGCAGGAAAACGTCATTAAAACCTCTCATGAATAAATCAAAAACTGACTGGAAAGAGCCTTGGGAGGTACCTATCTAGGACGGATATCACACTTGGAGTAGTCCATCCATGAGACCTTGTAGCGAATATCGTATAACTCTACGTATTTCGACTACGTTTTCAGACTAGAAGAGTGCACATACATAAACAATACATCGTGCCTATCTATTCTAATACGTGCTAGGGAGTTTGGATCTTGTGTCATTCACGATCAGTTGTCCACTCTAGCAAGATGACCCAACACAATCCCTCTCACGGACCCTGGGCCCGCCCTCATTTTTCCAAGGCCCTAATAAGAATATCATGGAAACCGTAAGTATTCTATTAGATATTTGTACGTCGTAGAGAGTCAATCTCAAGTTCTTTTCGGAATAATCGTTGACTCGTTTCCCTCTGGCCAAGTCATCTAGCTTCTATGTGTCAACCCTTAAGCTTTCCACCCACTTTGTTTCATATTAGCAGGATAGTTATTTGTACAGACAACTCCAAGACTGGGGTTTTACCTTCATATGGTGTTTCGGCCTCAGATACGTCTACCTTAATACAATACATGTAAAGAAAAATCACCCTTTCTCTCCCACACATCCCAAATCTGGAAGGGCAGGTCTCTGGCGAACGTTGCCTTATATAGTTCTAGCTTTTATCAACTTGGGGCGCTACGCACACTGTGGTGTCAACCTAGGGTACCTGTCCCTCAGCCCTCGATCTTCAGCTGAGTCTTGGTCCTCGCCAGTGTCATCATTCTAAAACCCTGGCACCCTAGAACGCTGCTACCCCCAAGCCATACCTTACTCCTAAATCATCTATTACCTCAGCCACACCTTCCCAGAATCCCAATTCGCAATGCGTCTCCTGAATGCTCACAGCAGGTCGTGATCCCCCTGAATACAGCGTCTTATCTCACACCTTGGGAAGGGAGGTTACCTCCAAGGATTTAATGGGTAAAGGAAGCAGCGACTTCCAATGCAAGCTTGGTCATTCCAAATTTGTGGAATATCGGCAGCAGACACTACAAAGAAAGTATGAATGGTTTTAGATCGATACATGCTGAGCTCTCCTTCGGCTGTCAACTTGATGTATACACGGTATCCCCGGCCGCTGTCCGTTATGCATACCCCGGCAACGTCAGTGGCCCGTTAGAGAGTGATAAAGATTATCATTGTCTAGAATGGAGAGAAGTCGCGTTTCGGAAAAGTCGGTGGTTTGAAAGGGGTTGGGCCTTGTAGGAGCTACGTGCTCCGCAAATGTTTTTTTTTCTTTTTCTAATCTTTATGATTCTCCATGTCGTTTCATTCACGATCAAATAGGTGTCTAACAGGTATTGGCATCAATTATGTCCGAGAACCTCATGTTCATGCCCAGAATGTCTGCATCGCCCAAACGTTGTCATGGGCTTCACGACGAGAAACCCCAAGGGAGAGATGGGGCATGCTGTTTAGTGGGAGTCCTAGGAGAAAGCAGTACCAATGCTTTCTAAAGGCTCCAGAAAGAGATAATGGGAGACCATTACGATCACATCATTCTCGCATAGGGACCGAAGATGACAAAGACTCCCTTACGATACTAGTTTGGTCATATGCCGCTGTTAGCACCCTCGCCGGCCTTTTTCAACGATTGGGACAAACGTTGTGCCCGTACCTCCAGAGTACTCACTACATTATGACAAATCTGGGTTTGCTTATTCCGCATCTCATTCTTTTTCTCAATACTAGCGATGAGGTAGTGTTAACATTTCTTCAGTGTAATAATCAATCAACTAGTGAGCGTGTTGCCTTGCCGCTGACCATCAGACATCGCCTCTCCGTGACGCTAATACCAATGAGACCTCGAACTCCTATTTCAACGACACCATCGACCGGCGCCGCCTAGGCGAAAGCGACTACAACCCGACGACTACTTCCCACTAAACAAATTCCATCCAGCATATCACTATCGCGGCTTTTTCCCTAGAAGCGACGGAGTCGATCTCCTACGGTTCCGTCATAAATAAGTCGATGACCTGCTACTTCTACATTGCCGAAATGCGCAAGGTATCCCCATCAATAATACCGTACATATCTTCGGGGATATGCTGCTATGGCTACCACCTCCGATTATACTGTACATCAGGATCAGCAGCAATCGCATTCGACCGCATTGGAACTCCTCCTCCAGCTGTATTTCGACAATATCGACTTCGGACAGCTACATTCGTTCCTCTCCACGACCGGACAAGGTGGTTACCTAGTCCGTATTGATGAGAACATTTAATGGAGAGGGCACAAACATTTTGTCCGTTAATTCTAGCACAAAGCAAGACGTACTGCTTGGGAGACATCAATTCAGCTGGGTACCTCCTAAGTGTCTGCTAACCGGAAGATTCTCAAATGTAGACAGCTCTGGGATTTTTCTCAATATTGTGTGCCCTGCGTAMCCCCCTCAAGCCTCTTTATGACGGTACTTCACAAAGACCAAGCCACCTCTACGCGATGAAGACGGTGGTGGCTACAGCCACCCAAAAGGCCCCTGTCACCCTGGCCCCAAACTTTCAATCTTAAGAGGACTGTACGGGCACTGTATGGAAATATGTCGGCTTTTCGGACTATAAATAGCAACCACTTGGAAACCGCACGGGCTCTAGATGAGGAACACAGCACAGGCTCCGCGATGGACTAAGGACAATACAATTACAAGTTAGTAACGGGCAATGACAGATGGAGACCGATGTAAGGGCGAATGGGCTGCTTTCTCACTATCATTTCTATTGGTATCTGGAAGCATAGCCTGCTTTTGAAAGGGGAAAGGGGGAGGGGGTTGGTAACCTCCAAATTTCGCGGCAAGAATGCAACACGCAGCGTTGTCATACCAACATGATGCATTTCTGTGTAACCCGGTCGTATCTTATCTAGAAGTGCCTGCATATTTAATTAACTTAACGCCACAGACGCCCTTTGGCGTTCTTTCTCACACGGTATTGCTTTTCCAACACAACTACTCACTTCATCCTCATTACAAAGAGGGATCACTGAGCGGAATTAGAGCACACATCTCTATCGAAACTAGAAGGACCATGTCGGACGTCATTGCCCAGCTCGAGGATCTTGGAGAGTCCCCACCTGAAGACCCTACCACTCGCCAAAAGGCTCATGGTTGCTACCGAAGACCCATTCAACACGATAGGTATGCCGTGTAAATGGATCAGTAAGTTGTCTGATGGCTTCACAGCTGAACCAAAATGATCCCGTTATCATGCTGATACGTTGCAGCCCATGATCCTCACTATCTACCAAGTATCCTATAACCTGAACATTTTCGTGCAGCTAACAGAAGCAAACTCCCCGCTTCCGGCAGAAGCTTTAGCTGCTATTTCAGGCGCTGATCCCACATTTCTAAGTACGGGCTACAAGCTTCACGAAAGTTAGAATTACCTACACGTGTCTAACTGGAAGTCCTCAGGTCGTATCCTCCGTTTCCTAGCCTCGAATGACATAGTTCAAGAAACAGGCGAGGACGAGTTTACCGCAAACGCGGTGACCCGTACCCTCGCTCGCCCAGGTTTCCAGGCTGGGATTGCTCATTCGTGATTTCATCTTATCTAGTAGCATTGGATAGTCTCTAATCTGAAGACTTAACCCGGAAAGTTAATGGCTTCCATGCCATGTCTTCAGGAGCTGCCAAGGTTCCTCGCCGACACAAAGTACGCAAATCCGACAGACGTCTTGCATAGCCCTTTTCAGATCGCGCACAAGACTGATAAGCCGGCTTATGTATGGGCTATGGGTCAGCCTAGGCTTATGACCGATTTCAATTTGCGGATGACGACGCAGCACCAAGGCCAGAGGACCTGGCTTGATGTCTTCGATTTCTCCTATCACGTGGGAGACTCAACTGCAGATACTCTAATATTCGTTGATGTTGGTAGCGGTATTAGTCAGCAGTGTGCCCTTCTTAAGAAGACACACCCTCGGGTACCTAGTCGCGTGGTGCTGCAGGACCAACCGTTTGTACTACCCAACGTTATTCCTATAGACGGGGTTGAGAAACAGGCCTTCGACCTCTGGGCTGAACAGCCCCTTAAAGGTAATTCTACATCTTCACGGTCTATGTATGTCATAGCGTGCTGAGGCAATAGTAGGAGCTCGGATATATTACATGAGGAATATATTGGAGGACTACCCCGACGACAAGGCAATTACCATCATCAAAAACACAATGCTTGCCATGACACCGGACTCAATCCTCATTATTGACGAGATGATCATTCCTAACCGTGGCGCAAGCCCACGGTCTACGTTGCAGGACATGACCATGATGGCTACTTTGGCGTCAGCAGAGAGGACAGGGAGACAATGGGACACACTGCTCGACCGGGCAGGTTTGACTGTGAGGCAGAAAACTGCGTACAATACCGCTACAGGAGAGAGTATCATCGTGGCAGCACTCATATAAGATGTTCAACCGAACCGGCGAAATTCCAATTGAGAACTTTTCAATTCTTTACATCGAGTATCAGTATCACCATGGATTGCATTCTGATTACATAGAACTGTTCCGCGCCCCAAGAACTTGGAAGCTGTTAATCAGCGGCGTGGCATTTGCCTGTGTGACACGAAAGCGTATCTGATCTGTCTCAATCGGCGTGTCCAGCTTATCAATACGCTTGTATCCCAGCGACGTACCCCTAATAACCGTCTTGTAAGTGTCATTTACAAGGGCGTCAATCACATACCCGCCAATACGCTGACCGAGGGCGATATGCTCCTGGGTAATGATGGCGTCGACGGTGTAGTTGTCACCCAAGCTAATCTCCAGCGACCCCGTCGTCTCGTCGTCGTGGACCGCCCAGTACGTATCGCGGTTGCCGTCAAGCACGTTTGCTGGTCCGTAGAGGGTCTCGTTCCCACCGCGAATACTGCTTGCGCTCACCGTGAGCCCTGGTTTGAGTATCGCGCGGTTAAGGAAGGCGTCCCGCTGGGCCTTGAATTGCAGCAAGATGTCCGCATCACCTTTGACGATCTGCCCAGTCTTGTCTGGAGGAACATCAAGCAGAAGATTCACGCTTCGGCCTACGGACTGCAGATACATGTTCATAAGAGCGTCGGCGGTCTTGGGCTTCTCGTTAGAATGATAGAACCAGCCGTCTCGTAGACGCGCATCTGCCTCCGCTGGTGTCCAATATGTGCCGTCACGAACACCCGTCTGTAGCTCGTCACCGGAGTAGTGCGTCTGATCCTGTGTCCGGCTGATGGTGTGCCAATTGGTCGCTACCGTCACCCCATCCTCA
The DNA here is from genome assembly GCA_000931505.1 of Hypoxylon sp. E7406B. NCBI lineage: Eukaryota > Fungi > Ascomycota > Sordariomycetes > Xylariales > Hypoxylaceae > Hypoxylon > Hypoxylon sp. E7406B. Next base: position 352,622 of record JYCQ01000087.1, read on the forward strand.
TTCCCTACCCATCTAGCATCAACGCCTTGGTGGCCCCACATGATCGCACCTGGCTGATACTGGCGGATGATGTTACGGAAGTTGGTCCAGTTGAAAGTCTGCACAGTGTTGGAACCACTGTTTCCATCAAGCCATAACTCCGATAACTCAACAGGCGAGCCGTCGCTCAATCGCAACGTCACAAGCTCAGTCAGCTGCCGGGCATAGAGTTCATTGTAATCTCCAGGGCTCTTATCGCCAAAGATCTGTGGTTCGTCATATATCGTGCGAGCTAGCTTTGGCTTCGGCATAGCTGGGTCGCGGTGAATATCCCACGGCGATAGGTAGATACCGAACTTGATGCCGTACTTCTTTGCAGAAGCAGCTGCCAGCTGGACCACGTCGGCGTTGAGGCCTTGGGCAACGCGATCTTTTGCCCATTTCCCGTTGCCAATCTTATACGTGGTCGTGTTGGTGTCCCATAGTGCCATGCCGTCATGATGCTTAGCCGTTAAGATCATACCCGCCATACCAGCATCGGCGAACGACTTGGCCCATTGATCGGTGTCGAGCGCCGTTGGCGCAAACACGTCAGGGGKACTCTGACTTTGGCCCCATTCTTCGCCCGTGAAGGTATTGGGGCCGAAGTGCACGAATGCATAGTACTCAAGCCGATGCCATTCCAGCTGCTGGGTAGATGGCGTCCGCAGATATGCGGCGGGTGGAGCTTGCCCGTACACCACCGTCGCCAACCAACACGCAATACCAGCAAGGGATAAACCCCATCGTCGGGTTGATGCGCACCACACGCCTGTCGGCATCGCAATTAAGATCAGGCACGCAAAGTACGTCGATATATGCAGCAACAATATATCCTTGGCGAAAGGGATTTGCGCTTTCGCAGGTCCACATTGGAGAAAGCCACTTGTAATGATCTCGCTATGTCGCATTCAGACATATTTTCCCGGCTCTCCTCTTCCGCATCGGGCGGGGGGCGCTCTTCTCTGAGGTTGCTGCCGAGATGGGCCATGACTGGTGGAAGCGAGCCTGAGTTTTGCCGTATTCCCTTTTGGGATGCTACCTAGAAAGTAGAGTGAGAAGTATGCATGTAGAGCAAAGCAGTTTTATATAAAAAGGTGATATATCTTCATATAGGACCAGTTGAGTCTGAACTGGGGGATTTAGCAGCTAGATTCCAAGGCGTGATGTCACTGAAGCAAATTTACAGCTCTCGAAAAAAAAAGTTCATCTCAAAACGAAAATTCATAAGACGCTGGAGAATAGGATGATATTAATTGATACTTAATTGTAATTATGATCAAGATTACCGGTGAGATCAGAGAGATATGAAACGAAGCGATTCATCTCTTGTGTTTGCCATTGACGAAATCCAATTCTATTCCAAAGTTGCAAAGTAAGGTGTTGATTGTTTGTATTCCACCTTTGACGGCGTAATTTGTAAGCAGCCTGGGTTTGATCGCGGGGCGCTTTGCGTTCGCACGCCGAAGTGGTACAAAATCACGTGCTGACGTCATTGCAGGATCGTACCGTCGGCGTTTGTAGCTCTCCGAGCTTTAACACCTTGCATCGACAGCACATTGTATTTTTCTTTCGTCAACAAACTTCTGGAACTCGAGGTCCTTCGTTTTCCGCTCAATCGATTCCTGTATACATCTCCCACGCTCATTCCGTCAAGTCCTTTAGACGAGATGTTCGCCAGATCAGCATTTCGCGCGGCCCAGCCGTTGAAGCGAGTAAGTTCATCACGCCATAGTTTCCGGAGCTCCGAGTTTGGAACTCGAGGGGTTTTAACATGAGACAAACTTGTCAATTGGGCTCAATCGGATTCTAACCGCCATATTTCACACTATAGAACTTCCTATCGCGCACCTACGCAACCGAGCCCTCGAAGGGCGGCTCCAACACCACCCTTCTCTACACTCTAGGCGGTGCCGCCGTAGCGGCTGGKGGCTACTACTACTTCGCATCGCCGGGTAAGGGTGCCGATTCGGCCTCGGCGAAAGCTAAGGAGGCCGTGAGCGGCCCGCCGAAGAAGGCCTTCACCGGCGGCGACCAGGGCTTCATCTCGCTGCTACTGAAGGACGTCCAAGTTATCAACCACAACACCAAGAAGTTTATCTTTCAGCTACCCGAAGATGACATGGTGTCGGGTATGGCCGTCGCCAGCGCGCTCCTGACGAAGTACCAGTACGAGGGACAGAAGCCGGTTGTGCGCCCGTACACTCCTACGAGCGATGAGGGCAAGTCGACATCTAAGTAAGAAAGGAAAGTACACTAGCTAATGCGCGCTTTACACAGATGCCAAGGGCTACATCGAGCTTGTCGTCAAGAAGTACCCCAACGGCCCCATGTCCACGCATCTCCACGACATGGTGCCTGGCCAGCGTCTTGACTTCAAGGGCCCTATCCCCAAGTACCCGTGGTCGCCCAACAAGCACGAGCACATCGCGCTGATCGCAGGTGGCACGGGTATCACGCCCATGTACCAGCTGGCCCGCGCGATCTTCAAGAACCCCGACGACAAGACCAAGGTGACGCTAGTCTTCGGCAACGTCTCCGAGGAGGACATCCTGCTCAAGCGCGAGTTCGAGGACCTCGAGAACACGTACCCGAACCGCTTCCGCGCCTTCTACGTGCTCGACAACCCACCCAAGGAGTGGACCGGCGGCAAGGGCTACATCAACAAGGACCTGCTGAAGACGGTCCTGCCCGAGCCCAAGAGCGAGAACATCAAGATCTTCGTGTGCGGTCCCCCTGGTATGTACAAGGCGATATCTGGCACCAAGGTCAGCCCGACGGACCAGGGTGAGCTGTCCGGTATCCTGAAGGAGCTGGGTTACTCGAAGGACCAGGTTTACAAGTTCTAAGTGTTTGGCGAGCGCGCATAGTCATAGACTTACTAAGTGATGTTGGCGCGAGGGCGTTGGTTTAAGTCTCGCTTGACTCTGCTTCGGCGAGACGGACTGGTAGACTCTTGTGCGGAATAGATGGATGGACCTCTTCGCTTGCAAATTCCAAACTGCGAATAATCCACCTACGTGTATTCTAGAGCCTGACCTTGAGAGAGATTACTCACAAAAGAACAATTTCACGAAATTAACTCCTCCTTTTGCGCGATTGATGATCTAGATCATTGTGTTTTCCTCGGTGGCCGAGTTTGAGGCCTGCCCCCCTTTTCCGGAGATGCGATTTTCAAAACTAACATGTTGGTTGATTTCAAAGCTATGAATGATGCTCTCACCGGTGCCCTCTCCACACATGGATCAGGAGAGACGGCGGGTAAGACGGCTTCATCATGTCTTCAGCCTTCTTGGTGATGGAATGTCGCCACCATCATCGTCGTTTTTCAACATTTTCGCCAAGATTTCCCCATCTAAAATGCTTTGGCTAGACCCTTATTCTCTCGCCTTTTATCCTAGCCCCCAAACCCACGAAAACAGCCTCGGTTTCTTGTCCAAAGACAGTAAGTATTTCGTAAGGACATCGTGACGGCGCGTACGGGGAACACAAGCCGCTGTGAAATCACCGATGGCGAATACGATGACAGGAATAGTAACACCGGGGCTCTATCGTCTTACGTGCATTCCCACTTGCATTTTATTTGCATGTCCCTCGCATTTCCATGCCCCTATTGATTTTAATTATCATGACATTCTCGACCCGGTACTACGCAAGGCTGGAGCACACACAACACCGACAATAAGCTTCTAGACTTGAGCGTCGAAACATCCGGCTAGGATCGGTAGACCTTTTTTTGTGATTTTCACAATATCAAGCTCGACGCACGCGTCAGCGCAATATCTTTTCTCAGCCGCGGATGTAGGTTCGTGCAGGAAAGCTGATGATGCGAACCCCTTGAGGGCGAGGTGTTTACTTTTATTTTACGTACTCGATGGAACGGGAGACGGACATGCTAATCAAGAACAGCCCGTCTGACACGTTCCAGAAGCGCCATCGCGGTCCCCAAGGCGGGAGCAGCCGCCGGCCCAGGAACGAGCCGAGCGAGCGGCGGCAGACAACTTATTACCTTCCTAACCTACCTACTAGGTAGGTATGAGATATGCATGCTTACGCAGATGCGCAATGGCGAGCTGCCATCTCCAAATCCCGGTGCTCTCGGTGTGGAGCCTCGATGGCAGTGGCTGCCGTGCGAGTGCCTTAACCTAGGAATATGTAATCTCGCCTTCCCCTGCGGCGATGGGCCCTCCATCGCGAGATCTCGGGTCAGCATAGGCGCGTCGGGCGTCTCGCAGGCGTTTTCATAGGCGTACCAAGATCAATATATGCCGTGAAACAAGCCGCACTATATGTACCCTGCTCGCTTGCTCTTGACGTCCTTACCAAATGATTCCCTAATGACGGGGAAGCCTGAGTCAGACATGGAAATCCCCTTTCCCACTCACATACCTACCGAATGAATGCCTGCTGCAGCTAGGCGTGTATCCAGGTAGTTATGTAGGTAGGTAGGTAGGTAGGTAAGTAGCTATAGTTAGTACCTCCACAACAAGCCAGCCAGCCAGCCACAGCCCGCCCCATGCTTCCATCGACATTCGATACATATGCCGGCTAAAGTAGCGCAGGCGGCGCCGACATGTGGCCGACGAGACATTTCCTTTTTTTGTGCCCCCTTCCTCCCCTTCCCTGCCCTTTCATCTGGCCCGCGATTCCATAGCGCATTGGGGGGCTGGGACCCAATATATAAGTCGTGCGTATGCCCATCGCTCTTGGCATCGGGCGACTCGCCGCGCGCGCAGCAGCGGTCCACGTGCACGATGCGAGGGGAGAGAGCTGGACGTCGCCCATTGGTTTCTGCGATTGGTTACACAATGATTGGCGACATCCGCCTGCCGATTGACGAAATGACCTTGTTTAATTCTCCGCGCTGCTGCTGCGCTCTACCCTGCTACCCTGTTACCTACCTCTCACGGTACATGGCATGGCGTGGTGTGGTGCAGTGCAGCACAGCGCAGTGCAGGATAAATCGAAAACCTGACCTCGAGCAGATCCGGGGTAGGTTGGGTGGTAGCAGGTTACGATGCCTTTGCCTTTCTCATCGACCAGGCTAGTTGCCAGCAGCAGGGCTGGCAGCCAGTCCTTCGACCCAGGTGGATCTGGGATCTGGGGAAGGGGGATGCGGGAACCGAGAGAGGGAGCGAGCGTCGCATCCAGGAGAATTTAGCCAGCCGCGGGATGGATTCGGTTCGATGATTAAGCGAGAGGCGCCCGGAAGACGACTGAATATCAGCTGTCCTTTTTCACAGAGATGGTGTTGTGTTATTTTTTCTTTTTCTTTTTTACGAGGAGGCGCTAATTTGATGAAAAGGGGAAATTTTAACTCCTTTTTCCTTGCTCCGGAGTTTTTAGTCAGTCCTGACTGTCACACCCCGGTATTAAGTACGGCATCGGCATCTTGGCTTGAGAAAATGGCTCATGAGGTTGATCGTCTTCGAGGCGAGAGAGGCAATAAAATTAGTAAATCTCGTTTGTAATGGGTGGCATCATTGTGTCCCATGGGTTCTCGTAATCGCAGCGCCGTTGGCGAGCGAATGCTGTGTAGCTGACTTAGGATTGCGGCCGGACCAGAAACTCGGGATTTGGAGCCTAACGCTGAGGAACTTTAGAGTTAAGGTTAAAGAGACCAATGAGAATAGCGTTGGCTAGTGAAGCAGGTAGATGCAGGAACGAGCGTTGCACTGGTCGAGTCCAGCTCGGGATATCCCATCCACCAGTCGTGCAAGAGCGTTGTGTTAGAGTGTTTAGGAGCCAAGACGAACGGTGCCACGAGAGAACGTGGCCGAATACGCTCAAGGCGCTAAGAGTTCATGACATGAAAACGGCGTCTGTTCGAGAGAGGATAACGAGAGGAACATCAAATCGCATCTGTTTACAATTTTGTCGAATGAAGAATCATGAGTTGAAACACGATTCCCTTTTGTTCTTCAGAGGTTACTGGACTTCCATTCAAGACTTAGCCATGTATGACGTCAGGACCATATGCGCGGAGCTTAGTGTCCGCCCCAGTCCGCAATACATCGTCATTGTACAAGGCAATATTAGCAATGACTTGTTCACTTACTCGAATGCAGTTAGATGTTCTAATTTCTCTTATTGAAGTTCAAAATTACGGGCTTATAAAAGAATAAAACAGCTTTATAAACCTCCTATTACGGCATTGAAATATGTGTGTCGCTGCCGAATATCAAACGTGACAGCTCACTTACACGCAAAAATGGATACCAAAAAAGCCCAAGATGCCGGTAGCCAGCATCGACAACCAGGTCCAAGCCCGCCATGCCAATTCAAAGAACGGTTGTTCCACACGCTGCCAGATTATGCCGGTCCCTACAGCGTAGGCATGATGGAGATGGAGGTGCCGGTACGCGAGCCGCGGACTTTTTCTCGCATCAAGCGCAATCATATGCATGCGCTTCGGATGGATACAGTCCTCTTCTCCATCTTCTACCCCTGCGATGCCTCGTCTTACGCGTCAAATAAGAAGAAACCTTCAAAAGCCACGTGGTTACCAAGACCGCGTGCCTTGACTAGTAAGGGATACGCGAAGTTCTTTAATGTGCCACATTTGCCTGTTACGGCTTATATTGCGGCTACGACCATGCTCACCAAGCTTCCGGCTTTCCGGAATGCCAAGCTCGCCGGTAACCACGCCGGTGCTGCACCCCGTCCATCTTCCAGCACCCACAGTCAAGACACATTGACGGAAAGTGGATATGACAAACCAAGGTTTCCAGTTATCTTTTTCAGCCACGGATTAGGGGGCTCTCGAACCTGCTATAGTGCAGTGTGCGGGGAGTTAGCCAGTAATGGCTTCGTTGTTGTTGCAATGGAGCATCGAGATGGAAGTGGTGCGCGTTCCTACGTCAATATTCCACCAAGCGGTAAGCTAGCAGCTGGTTCGGATATTGACAACACCAATTCGAGGCGGTACTATAAGGTGGATTACATATTCCCGCGGGATAATGCACAGGATACATCGCCTCATAGTGCCCAAGGCGTGGATACCGAACTTAGACACGCCCAGATCCAAATGCGTATGTCTGAGGTTGAAGAGGCGTATTATGTCCTTGAACTTATTAATAATGGACAGGGGGATTTGGTTCACAAAAATAATTTGAGGAAGAAAGGCAATGTTGGATCGAGCTCCAAAGGGTTAGAAGGAGTCGATTGGTCTGAATGGGAGGGCAGGCTTTTGCTAAGGGACGTCACGGCAATGGGACATTCTTTTGGCGGAGCAACGACTGTCGAGATTGTTCGCGAGAGTGAGCGGTTCCCCTACATTAGTCAAGGAATTCTGCTCGACGCGTGGGGCCAGGCAACTCCAAAAGCTGGGGAAGTAACTCACCAAGTGTTACGCAAGCCTCTCTTGGCCATCAACTCTGAAGCATTCATGCATTGGCCTGAAAACTTTAAGAGATTAAGTGATATTGCCAAAGAGGCTAGAGACGGAGGTGCTCCTTGCTGGATGATGACCATCAAGGGATCCACCCATCTATCCCAAACTGATTTCGCCGTACTGTATCCTCATTGGATGTCATTATTTATGAAAACAATGATTAACCCAAGGCGCGCAGCGTACCTGACGGTAAACTCATCCTTGGAGTTTTTGAGCCGAGTACTACCTCCCGAAATCACGGCCAAGAAGGTCTGGATCGATGAGGGGATCTTACAGACAAAAATGCTCATCGCAGATGAATTGCCACGCCAATATCGACCTGATGACAGGTGGATGGCATCGCGCCTGAGGATACCCAATGAGCTACAGCTTCGGATGGCCTATTGGTTTCGACGGAAACATAAAGGATCAGTAATAGCTGCCGATGTAAAGGGGAAGCCGCTAAGGGGATTGGTGAATTTTGCGCCTGGAAACGAGGTTTGGATGCACCTCAGTCCAACGCAGGAAGAGCTACCAAATTCTGCAGATTCAGGAAAATACTTAGAGGGCAATTCTGGCGTGGCGGAATGATTTGCTGTCATTCACGGAGACCCCCTGCCGGATGCTCCGGAGTTACCCTTCAGCGAACCTGCAAAGTCAATAAAATGCGTTCAGATCAAAAGTCTATGAGTAATATTGGCAATCGGCAGCCAGTAAGGAAGCTGTATGCTGAGATGTTGTGCCAGGTCACAGCGGATGTGCGTCGAACCAAAATCTGGCGTGATCGATACATAATGCTCCCACTACGACGTATGAAGCACGATACATAAGCGTGCAGGTTTGGCGTCAAATAGCCGCTCTCGCCTTAATCGTGGACAGGGATCATGCCGACTGTGGCTTGACAGGCCAAGACGCCAGGAATAGAAATACGAGATGAGGCTCTCAGCAACATTGGAGGTTGTGACGCCTGAAAATGCAGCTCTAGGAAGTGCAGGAATACAGGATTTTGCTGGGACTTGTCTCCCATCACCCGACCAAGTTCGCTAAACGTTGGTTTGGCTCCGAAATTTTCCTACAGTAAGGTACCTAGCTTGAAGTTCTTTGAATGTCGTCAGATCTCGCTCGATCTGCGCCTCGAACCGGCCAACGCAATCCATAGCCCTTGAAGAAAATCACGACTTCGCAAAGCTCGACTCGTTTACCGTTCTAGAACAAGATCACCTAGAGGGCTTGCGTCGCAATTAAAACCCAGGTTCTTTTATATAGCTGCAATTAAATAGAGTAGCAGTTCATGTGGACTGCTTGCGCGTCTCTTGGGGGAGAGGCTGATGGTTCACGCATGTCGCTATCGGCTTCTAGCCGTGCCCAGATTCAGTGTCCCGGGTCTGTTGCCATCTGGTGGTTGCATTGCGTGCAAGTACATGTAGGGCAGAATTGACAGGCGTGGCGAAATGCGGAGTTGGAGGGCAGCTGGAAGGCCAGGAAAAGTATAGATTCGGTCGTAGCGAATCGAATTCGCATCCATGGACAGGAGCGCCAAACGGCTATTCCGGTTAAAAAGAATAAGACAATGTTCCGATGAGATGGTTCGCACCTCGTCGTGACGATACCTAGAATTTTTTTTCGATCGCGCCGAATTGGGGAATTAACTTGGCATCCCCGGATGAATATTATCATTTTGTGTCTCCTTACTAATGGCGAAGAAGACCCTCGTCGATCATGGCCTGAAATGTGAATGGCAGTAAAGAGGCCCCTCATTGGAAATCCAGGCTGAACCTGGAAGCTCAACGGCAATAGCTCTTTCGTTAGGTTAGGTACCTACATAGAGTGCCCTACCTTCCTAGAGCGATAACTTGCGAGGCAGTTCATGGCGATCTAACATACTCGGCCAAGAATAGTTTTCCGGTGCGCTAGAAAGCAGGTTACGAGGGAACTAGAAGTGCTATTTAAGTAAGGGTTTGACATGTGTTGGATGGAGTATACGAATTATCACATTTCAAGAAAGAGAGTTCTAAAGAGCTCGTATTGTTTAAGATGGAGCCTGCCATGACAACCAGCTACGTGGTAACCCCTCAAAGCGCTAGAGCCACTAGAAACTTAATAGGCAACCCACTACGTGGGTCGCTCTAGGGCTGCCAGGTTAATTCAATACATACTAGGTAGATGTACCTTATCCATCTATTATCTCTTATACAAAAATGAATACATATGTACCTAACATATTCACCTTCCTATGTCAAACTTGAGCAAATAGATACATCATATAGCTTTTTGCATCCAATATACTCAATAGATATTCATCATCATATACATGTTGCGCTCGTCCCAAGCCGTGAAACCAACGTAACCTTAGGACGTTTTGACCTTAGAAATGGCAATTAACTGAGTGGATTGCTATCAGTTGTCGTCTCCTAGAACCTTGCATTGACGACTGGTGGCAGTGGAAATTATTGAAGATGCAGCTTACCGAACGAAGTACCTACATACCTCATATACAGCTTCCCTTAAGCTACATACTGCGCTGCGCCTGCCACTTATGTACGTAGCCTTCTAAGGTCAGCTTCTCGGGACTAGATACCTTGCATCAAAAGTATATCGTCATTGCATGTATGTAGTATAACGTAGAAGAAAATAAATCCGATGTACTTGCAGCCTGTAGTGAACGATGACCTACCTATCAGTTCCTACCATATACCTGTAGATTCGCAGGTAGGTACATGTACCTAACAACTAGGCGGCAGGAGATAGAAGGTTGAGTTTAGCGGGCAGAGGTCGATAGGGCAGTGCCATCCTGGTCATCCGGCCCGTACCTAAACCCACCGTTTCTGTTTTTGGTATCATTTGCAGTCCACTTATGCTTTTTTGAACCCACTCGATCGTGTACCTAGGAAGTGTCGATTTAGGTACATGTCAAGCTAAAGCTACCGTCGACTTGTCAGCCCCTAAGCCCCGACAGACCGTTTCTGTTCCCCATCTCGTGTCGATCATAGGTCCACGATGCTCCCTGTTCTTTCATGTCTTCGGTTGGTAGCTTGCATACAATGTCTCTCTGGGCCTGTGTCAATGGAAAGCCACCAAAGGTAGAAAACAAACGCCTTCTCGTTCTCGTCACTTTTCTACCAATTATTTCCTTTCCCTTTCCCACCACTTCCTTTTTCTCAGTCAGCACGCCTAATCTTTATTTCAGTCGTTCGTTACTAGAAACCCTGCTGCACGCCTGTTCAATGTCTAATACATGACCACCTTGTATCTATCTAATCCAATCCGACCTGGTCCATCAACTTGCCATACCCCATGAGGCTTGGGGAAAGAGTGCGCTCGTTAGTCACAACAACCACCAAGCTCCTACGATCGTGATAACCCAAGACCACCTGCCTAATGTCTTTCGCTGCTTGCTTCATCCCGTGTGCCTGCTAGCGCACTTCTAGTCTGCCATGTAAGCAAACATGACGGACAGGGAGGCGAGTTCATCCCAGCTAATCTAGAATACTACCAGTCAAGCAAGTCCCGGACCCCAGATACAACCCGGCTATACGGACATACGCATCTGGAAGCCAAGACCAGCGGGATATATTCATTTTTCTACTTTTCCCCTACTTACTTGCCCGATTCATTGCCGCTGCCGGGCCTACTCTCGTTAAGAGGGTCCGAACAGAAATAGCACTATCCAGTTGGCTTGTTTTCTTACCAAACGTGCTGCATCTCGACCGCGGCGACCCGGCCCTTTTTCCCAGCGCGCATCTTTCGGTCCTCCCAATCAAAATACCTGGGAGCCGAATTCACTAGCCCAGAACAATTATTGCGATTAACTTGCTACATTCCTGTTGACGCGTAATCCTCAATATGACAAAGGTACAGAAGTCAGACCCAGGCCTGCGAGCCAGGTCTGATAGTTTCTTGCGAATGCTGGAGCTGGAGAAGATGTACAAGGTATGTCAAATCTCGGCATGCAACCCTCCTTTTGTACCATTTTCAGACACACCACTTCCCCTTTTTCCCTAAAGCCCCCTCCGCATTCCGAGGCACCATTAATACGCTGCCTACTCACATCTTATAGATGCAACGCATTCAAGGTCATGCCCCCGCAACGATCCCATCGCCAAGTACAAGTTCACCCTCCGCCCAGCCAAATAAACCCTTTAAGGCTCGGCGTGCGAGCGGACATCCTCCGCTTTCGCACCAAACCCAGATAATGAAAGCCGTGCGGCGGAGCTCTGCCCTTCCTTCACTTTCAATATCTATACCGCCTTCACCAACTGAGGCTCCTGCTGCGGGAACGAATGGAATTCCCGGGGATTTGCAATCGAAGGAGGAGCGTACCAAAACGGTGACATTCTCGGGTCCCGATGAGGAAGAGGACGACGGGCATTCTTCAGACCAATCTTCCATATGTCAATCACCCAGCTGGGAGCAATACGGCCGTAAGAAAAAGAAGAAGCCCAAGAAGCGTGAAGGGGAGCAAAGCAAAAAAAGTAAGGAGGAAAAATCCGCAAGCACCCTGAAGAAAGGGGGAAACAAATTGAGCAAGGTTCCGCCGCCGCACGTTCAGGGGGTTGAGCCATTGACGGCGAACCGCGCACAATCAGCCCCCGAGTTGGATTTCTATTCTAAATCTGACGCTGCAAACCTAGATACCCCTGATTCCACTCCACCGGGCTCAATGGCCAATCCGAAAGTCGATAGTAAGCCGAAAAAAGGCTTTCTATCCGGTTTCCGACTGCAGCATGGGAATGTCGCTGCCGTACAGAAAATCATTGAGACCCAGCGAACTAGTACCGATGGAAGCCAGCATGTCGCATCACCTATGTTGAAACCCCTTCCGGCTGCATCCAGAGTTGAGCCCGATTTTACGAATCCTCGGAAACCCCCATCAATTAGATCGGCTGTCTCAAATTCAACTCGGTCGATTTCTTCGTTAGATCAGCTTCCCCCGAGTGCTCGGCATTCGTCTGGTTCAAGTCACGGGCGCTCTCAGTCACTACTCTCGTCTACTCTGAACAAGCTAAAGGGGCCGTCTTACCTCTACTACCGTCCTGGCGATGTTTCGGATAATACTCACTTTCATCGTCCTAGTAGCTCTCAAGAACGGGATGCATCGAACTGGTTGAATGATCAGCCGATAAGGCGACCTGTGGAACGACCTGCGGAGAGACCGGTGGAGGGCCCTGTGGAGAGATCTGTGGAGCAGCTACCCGAGCGTCCCAAAGAGCGGCCGATGGCTTCCAATGGGTCTAGTCAACAGCTTCCTGAATTTACCTTTCCACCGAAGCCTAAGCGAGCCACTACTCAACCCCCTCCCGGTGCTGCCACTCGTATCGTTCGGGACCAAGCTCAACAAGTTCACCAAGTTCGCCAGGCCCATCTAGAAGAGTCAGGGGATTTAGGTAGTGGGTATGAGTCGCCGGAGCCTACCTCGTTCCGAAGTCGTCGCCCTCCAGTACAGGCACGTGCGCCGAGTCGAGAAGCGCCAGTGGAAAAGGAGAGACGATCTCGGCCTGAGCGCGTATCCAGAGCCCCAAAGCAGCATGTTGAGTTATCCGATAATGGCGGGAATCATCCATCGCAAACTAGACAGCCTCTCCGTGAGGTTGAGAGTCAACATCAAGCCAATCGTCGGGTCAACGGTTACGTACAACCGCAGGTAGAAGCCTGGGAGGAATCCAAGCATGGCCCAGAGATAACACCTACTAGCGAACACGACGATTCAAGCTTCACGAACGAAAAGTCTGGCCACCCGGAAGTCAACTCTAGCAGGGACGACGAAGATGATCGAGTATCTGTTGGCACCCATGCATCGACTATCCGCCCAATTTCTCGAAGACAAGGTCGCAGCTCCCCTGGGACGGATGGAAGAAAGCATGTGACTTTCCCATCGAGTCCGAACACTATCGGAAGAGCTATTACGTCTGATCCAGTTGATGAAGGACAAGAAACAGTTGTGGAGCCACCAAAACAGGAACGGCCAGCTAGAATAGAGAAAGTCAACCCAACCGGAAAGCCACTAAGGTTAGACAGATCAGCCGATTATTTCTCCTTCATCAGTCAATCATACGCTCCTCCATCTCTAGAGTTACGGTCACCTATGGAAGGTAAATTTCCATCGCCACGAATTGACGAAGAGCCGGAAGATGACGACGATTTGGAACATATCTTAAGACATATTCCAGTCAGGGGTCAAGTCCAAGAGATATCCACCCCGTCCGAAAACGGGAATCATACCGTTATATTACATTCGAACGGTACTTATAGGATCCAAAAACAGAGGTTGCCGAAGAATTCACCTTCCATGTCGTCCCACTACTCCGATAGCGATGTGCCTGCCTTCGAACGCCTGGGCCTATCGCCAAAGGCCGCAAGAATCCTCGCAGGGGCGGAGACATCCAGTACGTCTACGTCTCAATCTAACACAGATCCAAGCCGAACCAACTCAGAGAGATCCTCGTCTTCCACGTGTGATGACATTCCTCCGTCACCGCCTTCGGAGCCAACGCCAGACAGCTCGCGTCCACAATCACACAAAGAGCTTGCACTAAGTCATGTTGATACTGCAGGAAACGCTGCGGTGAGAACAAACATAGATGATGATGAAAGGACTCCTCGAATGGTCCGTCGMCCCCCGGCTATGGACCCGCCGGCGAAGCACTCCTCGCGATCTACCAGTACAGACGTACATGTTCAGGATGATAACTGGAGCCGAACAGCATTGCCGATAGACCTTGAAAATCAGCCTAATGGCTCATCCGAGAAGCTAAATGGCTTGACAGCGAGTCCACAGCTAATAGCAACCCCTACTTCAGCAACTTTTGGGGGAGACGTCAAGGAAAATGTGGATGAAGAGCTTATTAACAGGAATCCGTATCAACAGCCACCTAGGGCTCACTCTGCTCTCGATATCCACTCAACGAACTTTGCGCCCGAACTAAAGCATCAATCGCTGTATCAGAAGAAAGTGAAGGGTGGGGTATCGTCAACCAGCTTACCCAACACACCGCCACCTGAACTAGTCGATGGAGCCCCCCGAAAGTCCGCATTGAGAACTTCTCGCAAGAATAGTTCTAACAGCGACGAATCCTCCGCTTTAGTCTCCACTACCACTGGCGCCGCCTATCTCCAAGAAGCCCGAAAGACCGTACCGATCCCTCCTGTCTCTACATCTCGAGCTTTGCGGCCCCAGTACACCCACAAGAATTCATCGAACAGTGTTAAGTCTGCTGTAACGGCAGAGGGTCGATCAGACCCCTTGGCCAAGATGCTAGTGGAATGTTGCAACTGCAAGTTCTTCCACGATATGCCTTCAAGGGTATATGAATGCATGGCCAAGCCCGACTCGCTCGTCGAGGATAAGCTACTCGGCGTTTCGGCTACCATCACCACGATGGTCAAGTGCCCGTGGTGTGCTCACGGTATGACCACACAATGCTGCTCAGGCTACGCCGCAGTAGTCTACCTGAAGGAAAAGCTGCACGGAAAATGAGAAATATGGTGAGATATCTCGTTATTACCTCGCGGAGGTTTTCGATTCAAGTCATGATACCAGGAGAGGACCAACCCCATGCCACTCCTTCCACCCGTCCGGGAAAGCACGACCTCGACCCCTATTTTTGGCGAAGATATTTTTCTCCTTTGTAACCCAACTACCAAATTAGCATGCGTCTGTCTTGCCTTGCATATTCTTTTAGCTTAAGCATTACCCTCGTCTAAAACGTTTTGTCCGCTGCGTTGCATTAGCTGGATTCAGCTTTCGGAGTGAAGGTAGCTGAAAAAAATATTTTGGTTTGTTTCTAGTTCTTAGCTCTGAAAAAACGAATGATGTTCTCACGTAACTCGCAATAGACGGCAGATTCAAGTCTGAGCTGGGTTGCGATACGTGTCATTCTGTGTATACTAGATGAATAAAAAGAAAAATGGATGAGTTAATGGGAGATAAGAACATGAATTTGAATCTTGAAGTCGAGTTTCGAGGACCGGAGCTTGCCCCGCTGTCCTTCTCATTGGTCATAATATGCTGCCGAGGGAACGGCACGATGTATCTACAGGTCATCTTGGTGGTTGCTCTTAAAAGACAGCTAAGTCTGCCCAACTTCTACATCCATAGCCGACGGACATTAGCAGAAGTCTCTAACTATATTTAATGGTCAGTAATAGTCTATTGTTATACGCGCCTCGCTTATCTACAAGTTCCACACCTCAAGATTCTCCCGCCAATCTAGCACCCAAAGCACATTGCCGTCACACATAGAGAAGTCCTAGAAGTTCAAGCCCACACGGCCTTGTTGGCCTCGACGTAGTCCCTAAACTTCCGTGGCTCCTTCCCGGCCACGGTCCGGATGGCGTCGTTAGTGCGGTCTTCGGCGCCGTTCCGGATCTCCGTGTCCATGGACGCGAGCACCGCGGCGTACTCGGCCGGCACCCCCATCTTCTGGTACCGCGCCGCGAGCTCCGCCTCGGTGATCTCCTCGTACGTGATTTTGCGCCCCAGCACGGATGAGAAGATTTCGGCAAGCTGTGGGTTTGTGAGTCACGGGTTGGCGATATGGATGGGGGAAAGAAATCGGACTTACGTCGGTGTATTTTAGCAGCTCCGGACCTAGAACCATGTAATCGGTGTTGGGGGCCTGGGGCGCCGTTAGGGCGACGAAGCCGACTGCGGCGATGTCCTCCGCTGAGACCCATGGGATCCTGCCCGGTCCGGTGGCGGAGTAGATTTTGTTCTCCGCTTTGATGGTGTGGGCGTGGTAGGCTTCGAAGTTTTCTGTAATAAGGATAAGGCTTGTCAGATATGATCTCAATCAAGAAATCGGCAAAAAGGGGGCAGGACGCCCCATGAATGCCCGGATGCAATGTTCCTCAACTGCACCCCTTTCTCGAGTTCGCATTTTCACGACATATGCAAATTGAGGGCATTTTCCAAGACGGGCATTACTTACGCATAAACCAAGTCGGCCTCAGCACAGCCCATTCAATCTTGCCCTCATCGCCCAGCTCACGCAGACGCTTGTGCGTCGCACCCATCAACGGGCCACCTTCCTCCACCGAGCTAGCGCTCAGCAGCACGAAGCGTCGAACACCCTTCTCACGCGCGACATCAATGAACTTGATGATAGGCGATTGATCTGGCGAGCCCGGTGCGACTAGGAAGACGGCTTTAATGGGATTTGCGAGGATGGGCTCCCACGTTGATTCGTTGTCCCAGTCAAAGTGGACGCCCGTCGCACCAGCGGGCGCTTTTCCCGAGCGCGATGCGACAAGGGTCGGGATGTTGGCTTCTAGGAGCAGGGGCACGAGTCGGCTCCCCACTTTGCCTGTGCCACCTAGCACTAGGATTGAGCCGGATTGGGTTGACGAGGACATGATGTTCTTGTGTGGTGTTTATGGATTTAAGTGATTCTGGACTATTTGGAAGACAGCTGTATAAGTTCAAAGGAAAGATGATATCACCGAGTCGCCTTATATACTATGTAGATAGATGCCTTGTGCTACAACAGGCTGACACCTCGGAGACTTGATTTATTTATCAACGGCGCTCTTATGTCAGCGGGACTTGGCCGCTGCATAGCATTTCTTGCTTTCTAAGCCAGACCAATCAGGCGCAAGCTGCTTTCTCAATTCCGTAATCCTTCTTGGGCAGGATTGTGCCGTCCCCGTCTTCAAACAGGAACCACGGGGATAAGCCGGAGTTTACTGGCCCGCTAGCGGGGGGTACGGTCGAAATATTATACCGGCGTGCTCGGTCATAATCGGGTTAAGGCTTTAAGCAAGAATTGTTGGAACTAAGTCACTACAATCGAACCATGTCCATTGCAACGTTTTCGAGGAGAAGGATGAAATGAAGTTATTTTATTGTTTAGTTGCAGATAGTCTCGAAATAGTATATAAACAAGTTCTGCTGACTCCTCAGGACCATGCCCATCAAGTCAAATAACAGGAAAGACTTAATTCTATACAATTACTTACAAGCCTAAGAAAAAATCATCGCAATGGCTGCATCATACGATATCCAGACATACCTGCTTGACAGGGCCAATGTTCACGACACAGTAATCCGGCTCGTAAGTAATTATCMCCCCGAAGCCCGCTGCAACTCTCAGCCACACTAGTAGCTAACAGGTAATAACAATCGAGACTTTGAACCTGGACTTGAAGTCGTACGAAGGCCTCATCAAAGATGTCTACGCGCCGCAGTGTGTCATCGATTATACATCAATGTTTGGCGGACAGCCAATTGAGACGACGGGGGAGGAGTGGGCCAAAYCCCTCGAGCCGATGATGAACGCATTTGATGCGACGCAACACGTCGTCCAGTAGGTTGCCTTCTGCCAGTATGACGCGTTTCCTTTCCGAATTTGAAGCTGATGTCATTATCTCAGGGGCCTACTGATCGAACTTCCGCAGCCCGCGAAAGGGGCCGCCAGGCCAGACAAGTGCAAAGTCACCGCCAATGTGAATGGCCATTTGTGCCGCAAAGCTGCGCGCGGCGGGCACATGATGCATAATGGGGTGGGTGCTTTCCTTTTCGCTCTTCTGTCATCTGAGTGAATTTTAGGATGACTGACCAGAATCTCGCATTAGGGACGATATGTTCTGGACCTTGTGCGACTGCCAGAACTTGAGCAGAAGGGAGAGAACCCGTGGAGAATCAGCAGACATCACGCAATCCTGAGTTGGGAAGATGGAAGCCCTGATGTTATGAACTCGGTTTCAAGCATTGGGCATTAGAAGGTCGTCAAGATGGACCAAGTGTAGAATGAGGACTTGGAATCTGAAAGCGCGTTTAGTCTGAGAGCGAAGCTCACCGTCAATATATACAAGTATAAAATCATACAGTAGCAATTCGCATGCAAGGATACAGATACACCTAGTCTTTATTGAATGAGTGAGAATAATGATAGTCTAGACTCTAAATCGTCATAGTCTAGACGCCGGCGGAAGCGCCTGTTTTGCCTGGTCGGGAACCGTTGAAGAAACTAGAGCGGTCAACAGTAATGGCTAAGAATAGGAGACGACCGATTAGTATCATTCAGACTAGATGAACTTGGCAAGACTTCGAGGCTAGTTCCTAGAGCCGCATCCAGCTTCACAGACTACCAGTTTTTAAATTGGAAAATTGAGGGAAGAGAAGCTTAGCTCAGGCCGCTAGTCACGTAGTCTCCCTATAGTCTTCAGCTGATCTTCGAGACCAATAAAAGGTAACAGGTTTGTTAAGCGACTAAACGCAATGGGCTGTTCGTGGCAGTAAACAGGCCAGCACCGGCGAGCACGTTTAGATTTATATACCCTTCGCGCAGAATTTCATCGCTTGCCGAGCGAGTTCATACTCATTCACTTGGCATCAAAAGGAAAGCGTCTATCATTCGTTATATTTTTCGTCGCTTTCTTGAATTGCATCTTGCAATTATCTCATAATATTTAATCATGTTGTTCAGACACATCCTTTCTGCTGCCGCCGTATCGGCCATCTGTGAGGTGGCGAACGCGAGCAGGTGCAAGCCAAGGACATCAAGCAGTGAACCAGTCTCGACAACTTCGTCGTACTCTTCCGTCCCTTCAGCCTCATATGCGCCCTCTGTCACTTCGTCGTCTTACATCGCTTCGTCTTCAAGCTCTGTATCAATCTCTTCCACGACGAGCTCCGCGACCATCTCTTCGACAGCCAGCGAAAGTTCATCAAGCCCAAGCTCCAGCTCCAGCTTCTACTCCTACTCCAGCTCAAGCTCAAGCGCGGACTCCTCATCGACTGTTTCTGAGACAAGCTCGTCGGATATCCCATCGACCGTCTCATCAACTGTCTCGCAGACGAGCTCCTCAGAGGTCTCCTCAACTGCAAGCGCGACGGTGACTGAATCGAGTTCCTCAACTAGCAGCGTTGAGACTTCGTCAATCGCTACTTCATCAAGCGCTACATCTTCGAGCATTGCATCGTCAAGCACTATTTCGTCTGCCACGTCTTCTTCTACATCATCTGAGCCAACTCCTACTCCTACACAGGTAAGCCATGAAAAATCCAAATAGAGATAATAAGTCACTAATCTTGGTATAGTTCGTTGTGAACCCGGGCTTTGAGATCACAGACCCCCTCAGCTGGACTTTTGCAGGATACCAACTTAACACGGCCGCATCTGGATCGCTGGACACTGATGCCTACACTGGCTCGCGATCTTTCATCGCACAAGGAAACCCGGGTCTCTGGCAGATTTCCCTGCAGCAAACAGCCTCCGTCGTAAGCGGCCAGGCTTACCTGTTCCAATGTACGTGCAACCAGCTTCCAAGCTCAGAACCATACCTAGACAAGATGATATAACTAACTGTGAACCAGACGCGCTCAAGATGGACCCGCACGCGATGTGCGTCATGGATATCCTCATCAACAACGTACGGACGAGACGACCGGATTTGGATGCAACCAGTGGCCAGTGGGCCACTTACACGGACCCGTGGACCGCTACCAGCGATACTGCTGCGATTACGTTCAGCTCTCAGTGCTACAACGGTGGCCCCACGTACAAGTTGTACTATGACGATATCACCCTGACTACAGTCGCCGCTCCCCAGGTCTCGGATTAAGGGATCCCATTAGAGGACGTAATTTAGCTCGAAATGGTCTCTCATTGGGAGCTGTATCTCACATAAAGTACAGTCATCGAGATCCAGCGATTTATATAGATAGGAGGTATTTTAGTGCCTAAGTACCTATCTATCTAGCTCAGTAGAAAATAAGAACAATTTAGTTCGAAGTTCGATTCAACGGCTAGATTGCTAGAAAGTACTCCGGAGGCCTGAATCAATTAACTAATCTGGGGCCAAGTCGTGAATGCTGTGCTCTCCAGCCAGTTTTGCTCATGTATGGCTGTTGTAAGTTAATGATATGCCGTCCGATTCTTTTCGGAAACTAGGGTATAAATGATTTCATATTATTATTATGTGCCGGTTACGGCTATATATAATATCAACGGAAAATAGATATGAGAAAGAGACAAGCTACTGAATAAAGGTAAGTACTTCAGGTACGAAGAGAGGGTTGTGAATTGGATGAGGGTGTCTCATTGACTCTATAAGGTACAATATTTGAATATCCAGCCGTCGTGCTAAGAGTCACTAGACGTAGTCAGGTTGATGTGGAATTTAGCATGACTGCCAAGTGATGAGTCTGTCCCGGTGAGAATATCAAGGCGTGATGTATGTAGGGACTTAACCTTGGCTGGAGATATGGAGCCCACGTGACTTATTACCCGAGCCCCACAGTACGAATATTCCTTGTCATACAATAGTACCCGCAGAAGGACGTCAGAAAAACCGGCCCGCGTGCGGATAGCACTGTAATGCACTGTGCATTTCACCATAAACGCACTACTTTAGGATAATTGTAGAAAATCGAATCTTGTAATAATTAATTAATAAAAAATAGCATAATGTAATTCTTAAACTATTATTACTTATATAAAAGCTCGTTTTTTATTATCTTAAGTTTAAGTATTAATTTGATATCTTCGTTAATAGCTGTTTATTTAGTTGTACGGTATACGACAGTGTTACTCGCACGTGGGCCGGTTTTTCTGACGCCCTTCTGTACCCGGTCGTCGGGCAAACTACGGACACACAAAATCTTTGGTACATAAACATTAAAAACAGCCCGAGTTTCCATCAGCAGCATCTGAGGATGCCTCAGCATCTTGATTACCCCACTCCGGGTAACAAACATGGTGAGATGGCCGAGTGGTTATGGCGCTGCGTTCAGGTGTACCTGAATACAACTTCGCAGTGGAGCAATCCGCGTGGGTTCGAGTCCCACTCTCATCAGCTTTTATCTTTTGCAAGTTGTAGGCTTGCTTGCGTATGCTATTCTTTTTGGCCCTCATCGTGGCCATGAATTCAAGGTCTAATATGAATGGTACTTAGGTACAGCGTGGATACATGTGCCTAGCCCCACCTTAAACACATGAGGTATGGAACTCATGTTAAAAGAATTCACATCATCGTCATTAAAAACTGGATTACCGTAGGACTAATACAAGTTCATTTATTCTCTCTACGATCTACAGTAGAGTTTTCTCATTAAAACGATACACAATATTATCACTTTCCAATTGTTTTACACTCATATATCTTGAACAGAAAAGCTAGCCGTCACATTTGTTGGTCATTCATACCCATACACCATCTGGGTGTGGTTGTCTAATATGTGAACAACCAATTATTCTCTACATCAGTAGTAGAGAATAGAGTTCCTCACTTACACCAACCCGATTGCTGAGCATATCAGCCGTGTAGCGCCGTTGTAATATCACCACCCCCTAGAGCAGGGATGAGCTAGGTGTCAAAAAGACTGGCGACGCAAGGGTATAACTACCTCACCAGCCTTCCTCCAAATGCATTGAGCGATAACATGGCGACGAAACGGGGGCCGGGTCCCGAGCTAGTCGGCAACCCATTCATTAAGAAAAGGAATCTGGAATGGAACTTGGAGCTTTCCAGTTCAACGCACGACAGTGACGCAGGCAGCAACTCCGATGAGCCTCATGATCAAGAACAGGGAGCAGATGAGAAGGGACCGGAGGCATCGACAGTCGAGGCGGGAAAGGCCCAGATCGAGGACCATCTAGGCTATTTCAGTGCACTTCTGACGAAGGCCACGCTCTCGCATTTCCCACCGGGCATACCGAGGCTCTCAATTGAGGCTTACCGGAGGCTGTATGAGACGAACTCGGGTAGTCGGAGGGGTGCGCACTTTATCGTGCATCAGCACGACCATCCTGTCGCGGGCACGCATTACGATCTGAGGTTACAGATCAATGAGACGAGCAGTGCGTCGTGGGCTATCATGTACGGGCTCCCAGGCGACCCAAATAGCCAACGTCTAAATAGGAATGCCACGGAGACGAGGATTCACTGTCTATGGGTAACCTTCTCTCAATCCATTTACCTATACTCTAACATCTCACTGACACCTTTTTTTGCATACAGAACCATCTCATAGAGACAGCCTCAACCTCAACCGGCTCTCTCCTCATCTGGGACACGGGGACTTACGCCGTTCTTCCAGCACGTGAGAGCAAGAAACGAGCTGATATCAACTCGCAGTCGGAGGACGAAGACTCATCCCCTGAGCTCACCGAGCAGGAGAAACTCCACCGGGCGTTCCAAGCACGGAAGATCCGCATCCGACTCAATGGCACACGACTCCCGCATAACTACGTGCTCAACCTCCGCCTCACCAAGGACGAAGACATAGCCGGCCGCGTTAAGAGCGCACGCACGCCTACAAGACGTCGGAGGCGAGGCGATCCTGGTCGAGGAAGGGGTGCGTCGAGAGGAAGAGGCAAGGGGAGGGGCAAAGCGGTCGACCCCGGGACGAGCTCAGATTCGGATTCAAGTGAAGAAGCTGGGAATGACAATGACTCCGAAGTCGTGAACGCGCCAGCCGAAGAAGCAGAACAGGGTGCGATCTCGGCGATGGAACGCGAGATCCGCGACCTGGAGGATGAGCAGGTGCGCCGCACGAATGCGTACAACGGGGCGACGAATTCGATCGGCAGCGTGCACCAGCGGCGGTGGTACCTCTCCCTCGATCGGGAGGCGTGCGGATTCGTTAAACGGCGGAAAGCGGGGCGAGTGGTCTGGGAACCCGGGTCGGAGCTCTGTGAGGAAGGTGCGGGAGAGGAGGATGGAAACGCTAATAGCAACCGGCTTAGGTTCCCGTTCTATGTCCGCGGCGCCGAAGTCGAAAGGAGTGTCGTCACTGGACGGACGGGGGCTGAAGTGCTGAGGGACGAGGGCGTCGAGGGGTATGTGAGGCGGAAGGGGTGGCGGCCTGTTTTGAATTAAGGTAGATGGAGACGGTATATTTGCTGTTCGACTCCTATAAGCCTATTTCACGACTTTGGACTTATCTTAGAGTACTTCTCGCAGTCTATTATCCACCTCTTGCATGATGAAAAGGAAATATTACTTTGAACATAGATCCGGTCCAGGCCGAATGGTGAAATGGGCCTTTATGAATGATCACCGACCAAGGAACGTGACGTACATCGTCAAACAACAAATAAGGGGTATTCTCGAGTGTTCCTTGATGGTATGTTTTAATATCTACTTATGTACCTAACCTATCTGCCCAAAAGATGCTGATCTAAGCCCCTAGATATATCGTATCATGTACATCTCCACTTTCCCCTATGTCTCCAAAGCAGCATGTAGATAATAATTGCGAGTATTCACTTCTTTGCTTCCCCCTCCATTTAGGAGCTAGAAGAGGAGGAACTCGACCCGCCCGAACTCTTGCCATCACTTGAAGAGCTCCCCGAAGAACTCCCAGAGGAACTCCCAGAGGAACTACCACCCGTAGGCCCAGCGCCACTCTTGGAAGAGCTCCTCTCAAAGTAGAGGTTGCCCTTCGCGTCCTTCTTGACCTTCGAGTGGACGGTTCCGCCTGCAAGGATCTTCATGGCGGCGATCTTTGCCGCGTCCGACTTACTACTCATTGTTGGTGGTTTGTTAGCAAATTCTTTGGCTAGATTCGTGAGTTAGGGTAAAGAGTAGATCGACTGATTAGCTATGATATTTATTTAGTTAGTGTTCGAACGTCGAGAGGATTTTTTGAGTGTCGATTCAAGTTTGAGCGTTAAT
Organism: Hypoxylon sp. E7406B; assembly: GCA_000931505.1. Taxonomy (NCBI): domain Eukaryota; kingdom Fungi; phylum Ascomycota; class Sordariomycetes; order Xylariales; family Hypoxylaceae; genus Hypoxylon; species Hypoxylon sp. E7406B. The sequence goes on from JYCQ01000087.1 coordinate 376,629, forward strand.
TTTTGAGGCAAAAGTCTACGTTGAATGAGGACTCGCGAATAAAGTCAGTGGTTTATATGGAAAACATCTTGATGATTTAGGGTGTTGATTGCATAAACCTAAGTCAAATGTACGTCTATCAGGACCTGTAGGTGACAAACTGTTCTCTGGCGATTCAGCATCATTATCCGTGACTCCATCATGTCAGAGCTCCGACATAAAGACCAGTCACTGGATATCATTGATGACTGGTTGAACTCATGTACAATACCTAATATAAGCCCTCAAACCTGAAGCTAACCCATCGTCACTTCATCCGCTGGTCGTCTCAAAGCGCCTCGGGTAGGATATCCTGGCGCACGCACGCAAAAACCTTGAACTCCGATTCTGATGCGACACAATGTAATGTAATGTAACAGCCAAATTCCCTCTCGTCACCCAACCTCATTATTCACTACACTGCCCAACTCCACTTCTCTGGCCCGAATTGTAACTCAGGACTCATTTGTTGCTGCTCAGCCGTATCTCATGGGCGCCTGGCCCTGAGGCGGTCCTTGTTGTGGTCCTTGTGGTGGCCCTTGTGGTGGCCCTTGGCCCCAACCTGGGGGCGGGACGCCTTGTTGTTGCGGTGGAGGTTGGTTCTGCATGGGTATATTATTCCCTTCACCGCCGCGTCTCATGGCCTGGACGTCTGGTCGGTTCTCTAACGGTTGCGCAAAGTTGCAGATGTGGCAGATAACGTCCTGGTAGCCGTGCATGGAAAGTGGAATGACAGGCTATCTTGCGTTAGCATCTACATAGTCTGGGGGAGTTCCCAACGGCGAAAAAGGTATGCGAAACTTACAACGAAGCAGAAGGTAAACCACGGATTGCTCTTGATAACATGCCCAGCCCAGTTACCGCAGTTGTGACATTGACAGGTGACGCCTTCATAGCCTTCGACTTCCTTCCGGAAGGTGTGCTCGCCACAGGTGAATATCAAACACATCGTGGGCGATTTGACTTATAGAGTAGTGGGTTTTAGAATGGTGTCGTCGCTTGCGTCGATAGAAGTGGTCAAATAGCTACTCGAGTTTATGCGCTTGCGTGGATAATGATCGACGGAATAGACGGCGTCAAAGGGCAAATTAATTAGAGATATGTGGGTATTACTATAATACAGTAACGTGGTAGTAGGATGACGAAGAAGTTGTCTTGAACTGGATCAATCCTTTATCCATGCTGCCGGTAAAGAAAAGTTCTCTCCTCTTTCCCTCGTGCGAGATGCGCGTCGCCGGGGGCTGTGCTTTAAGGGCCAAGACAATGTTCCAGCTCAATCAGCTCGGCGCACATCTTCAGCCAATGACGCAGCTACAAAGCTGCCGTCACAGCACTATCGATAGCGTCTCACCGGCTACTAAGATCCGCTGCAGCCCCCACTGCTTTAGCTAGAGAGGTACCTAAGTACCATACTAGCCTTCAATCCAGAATCTTATCGATGACAAAATTTAGAGGCTCGAAGCTTGAACTATACTATACCACCACGACAGGCTTTCTTGTCAACCAACCAAGTCAAGACTCCCTCAGAGAGCATGATCGATAGTTGAAACAATACAAAAGGCTGGCATGAGCACCAGCCCCTAACCAACATGCTCTACGATCTAAACATCGCCTGGTCGCCCTCGACGAGCACCGCAGATCTCGAGCGAACCCTACGCTTCAGCGCGCAACTCGGGTACAACGTCGTCGCGCTGAACCACACCCTCGACGCGCCCCTACCCTCCAACATCTCGAATCCTCTCCCCACGTTCCCCTCCTCCTCCTCTACCACCACCACCGCCCAAAATGAAGACTGCAACCACCGCATCCCAACAGTCCTACGACGCCTCACAATCAACCTATCGGACCCGGCGCAGAACCCACAACTCCCCAAAGCAGCGCAAGCCTACGACATCCTCGCGCTGCGCCCACAGACGGAAAAGGCATTCCAAGCCGCCTGCCTGACCGTCAGCGCCACCGAGATCGCCATCATATCGCTGGACATGACGTCGCGGCTGCCGTTCTACCTGCGGCCGAAGCCGTGCATGGCGGCCGTGAACCGCGGGCTGCGGTTCGAGATCTGCTACGGGCGCGCGGTGGCGCCCGGCGCGGATGCGCGCGCCAGGGCGAATTTCATCGGCAATGTGGCGCAGCTGGTGCGCGCGACGAGGGGGCGCGGGTTGATCGTAAGTAGCGGAGCGGAGGGGGGAGGGGGTGCGCTGGCGCTGCGGGCGCCGGCGGATGTGGTGAATTTACTCGCTGTGTGGGGGTTGCCGACGGATAAGGGGATGGAGGCGCTGGGGACGAATCCGCGGGGCGTGGTTGTGAATGAGGGGATTAAGAGGACTGGGTTTAGGGGCGTTGTGAATATTGTTCAGGTGGCGGAGAGGAGTGAGGAGGAGAAAATGGAGATTGAGAGAGCTGAGGCGAAAGGGAAAGAGGCAGCGAGGAATAACAAGAAGAGGAAGAATGGGGAGGGAGAGGCTGCTGGGCAAGGAGGTGTTGGAGCTACAGGAGGCGATCAACCGATGAGTAAGAGACAGGCCAAAAAGATGAAGGCTGCGCTGAGAAAGAAAGAGACCGAAGAAAAGGGAGCTTAGCCTCAGGAGTAGAAAAAGGTCGGTTCCTATAACTTGCATACGGTGATGGCGTTTGGTAAACTAGGCTGGTCATCTGAAGATACCCTGATAAACAAAATAAGATATTTTCACTTGCGCTTACACCTGCACCTGGTGTCCATTGTCCATCCATTCACATCTACGCAAGACGACTTAATCAAGGCCAGCTCGACTCAATTATTTCACACATTTATTTTCTTCTGTTTCCAGCGACGAGAAGCGAAAAGGGCTATGTACATCTTATTGCTCCTGGCAGTGCAGTTCGTGCTAAACGTAAACTCCCGTTCGCCCAATAATCCATGAACGAGGTCACTAAAATCACGATTCCTTATATGTGTATGAGTTCCGAAAGAGAAATAGAAGCGAGAAAATAAAAAAAGGGATGTAGGAAATACTACAGATTGCGTGGTAGTGTTCGTGGTGATTATTTTACAGCTTGATGCCGGTGGCTAGTGACCGACATGGGGTATTTCCTTTCTTGTCTATATCGTATAGATTTGATAGTCGGGATCGTATGCTCCCAGTTCCGTTGATCTTGAGAAGACTACCTGGCAAGGGCGCCCAGAGTGAGCACGTTCGTCAGGGTGACTCCACTGAGATTAATCGAAGGACCCTCGTTCGCGCCAGCGAAAGACGTGGCTGTAATTGGTACAGGAGCACCTCCGGCGTTATTGGCAGCGGCGGGAGTAGCGGTCTCAACCGGAAGTTGAAGCGAGGACTGTGCGGCTAGGGGCACCGTAGCAGCTTGCGTAGGAGTGGGTTCCGGTGAAGCGATCTCGGGTAATTGTAACGAAGAGGCAGCTGCCGTGGTTGAAGAGGCTTCCGTCGCCGTGTCTGCGGTTGGCGTGGCTTCGGTAGCGGCACTAGAGCTGGACGCGACCGCAGATGAACTCGGCTCTGTTGCCGATGAAACTGCGGATGTTGCGTCGGCTGCTGCACTAGACGTTTCGGCAGCCGAAGTCGCCACAGACGATGAAGCTACTGCCGCAGCAGAAGAAGAGGTGACAGCAGAAGAAGGGGCAGCAGCAGCAGAAGAGCTCACCACGGCGGCCGCCGTAGAACTCGATGCTATTTCCGTGCTAGCGGCAGGCGTGGACTCGGCGGGAGTTGCCACCGGTGTGGATGAATTAGCGATAACGGCGGAAGATGACAGAACCGGTACCGCTGATGACACGGCTAGCGCTGAAGATGCCACAGCAGCGTTCGAGGAAGCAACGGCGGCGGCAGACGACGCGATGGCTGAGGCTTGATCGGCTGGAACCACGGAGCCTGTCGTTCCGCATGCGATCATCTGGAACATGGTTACCGTCGATACCTGCATAACAGTCGTAGCTTGCATGACAGTAGAGAGCTGAGTGACAGTCGAGGCGAGAGCTGTCTCGGTCACAGTCTCTGCTTTTCCGGTTCCTTGGACGGTTGTCGTCACGAACGATAGTTGGAGACCTCTGTCAACCATTGTTAGCTTCCATACTCAAACCCTACTACCATCGCCGAGAAATACGTACGCTGCATTTCCAGCCTGACTACCGGCAGCACCGGCAGCAGTCTCGGTGACTGTTACTGTCTGAGTGACCGCCGCTGTGCCATTGAATCCGGCAACTGCTCCAGCTCCTACTGTGATCGTCTGCTTCACTGTCTCGGTGACCGTGACGGCGCCATCTTGTCCTTTGCCCTTCTTATGTCCTCCTCCATGGTCGTTATTATCACCATTTCCATCACCGTTACCACCACCAAGACTTCCAAGTAGCTGGTCCAAGAACCCTCTCTTCACGGGTTGGTCATAGTAGCGATATGTGCCGGCCTACGACTAGGTCAATATGATTCCTCCCCACCAACGCTAGGGTACGATAACACACACCTGAACGAGCGACAAGGAGCTCAGCACGGATAACAGGAAAGCTGGATGTGTCGCCCTCATCCTTAGGACGTGAGTACTCTCTCACTCCCTTTCGCGACACGCTTTTCGATGATCCGAGTATACGAGTATGAATGAACGAGACAAACAGACCAGCCGTTTCTGATTATGCGGGATCAACCCTGTGACAGCGAGAGAGAGAGAGCGTGGCGAAGTATTGTCTTTCTTCTGACCTAAGTCGAGCGCGAGCTGTCGATATTATGAAAAGGAGAGTATTATACCGGACGGGCTCCGAATAAACATCGGATTAAGGCGCGTATGCACACACACACTTAGAGAACGAAAGGAACGACAGCAAGTCTCGAAACAAGCATCACGGGGGAAAACCAAGGTGGCGCTTAGGAGTTGAAGCCATCAAGAGAGGAAACACCAGGTCGGAGGAAAGAAAGGCGGCGAAGATGGGGGCGCACAAGCAACGATAAGTGACAGGCCTACTACATCCTGGGTACGCTAGACAATGGAGCCATACCACGCGGCCCAGATCGAGGAACAAACCCCATCGATGAAAGGAATTTCGCAGTTCTGAGGCTTGTTTCGACCAGGGTGTCGAGCGAGCTAAGCTCACCTCTTCTTGGAGGGGACGCAGGTTTAACATTACGGCAAATATTATGCGGGCTGAAGCTTGACAGCTTCGGCTAGTGGCCAGTTCTGTGATGGGGTGCAGGGATGCCCCGAAGAGCAAATTTTGCCCGCATTGGCGAGGCTCCCCCAGCGCCCGCTCGGGAATTATGGCCGGGGCCGGGGTCCGAAAAGGTGGCAGGGGTTGAGACAGCGCCCTGACAAAGGGGGCGTTTGAAGCTAGGGGTTCGAGATATCCCCTGACGAACTGGCGACTCGATAATACTTGATTCACGGCAGTTGGCATGAATTAGTGTCAATTCTATCTCTCCAGCATTCAATTCCCGGTTCCACGATGCAGACGCCATGATTAATGTCGTAATAGGATCAATCCAGCTAGACGGTAAGTCTCGGAAGGAATATTGTTCTAGTAGCAACTTCAGAAATTTGACATGATAGTATTATCGCTCCAGTATAAATGATTTCAATAAAATTTGCCAAGTGAAATAGTAATAGTTTTTTGAGCGGAGATGTCCACTCTCTTGGTATCGTGTGTTACGTGGGCGTGTCTCGTTAAAAGTCGCATCTTGGCACAGTTTCAGAACGTGAGATCGTGTGAAAATCAGCCAGTCTGCCTTAATTTAATCATTTAGCCCACGTATCGTCAACCGCCGCGGGGCTGGTAGATGTTGGTGCTTATGAGACGGAAAATGCTCGATGAATCCAAGATTCAACATCAGTGGCTTCTCGAATGCGGTACCAATCGAGCAACGAAGATCTACGCAAGATAGATTAAGCAGCGAAGATCCGGAAGTTGACGACGATGGAGACTAGCGATAAAGATATGCTTGGGAGATCTCTTATGCCTAAAATATTTGAATCGCTTGTCGAGAGGATTGCTCCACTGCGAGTATATATTCAGGTAAGCCCGAATACAGCGCCATAGCTACAAAGCATAGGGTTGCGATATTAAAACTGCTGGAAGTCACGAAGAGTCTGCCGAGTATAGAACATAAGTGATCCAAATCCTTAAAGGGCAAGAGATTAATATTCCAATCTAGCAAGTAGCGCGCCATCCACTTCATGTCAACGAACCCGAGTAGATAATTTCAAGACTACCGAAGTTGCTGGTGTGGCATCTTGCCGGATCCGCACTGTGACACCCAAGTGCATCAAGCATCCGCCATCGCCCTCAACTTTTCCAACCACATTGCGTCAAATGTCTTCACTTCCCTGGGAGTCTTGTAGTCTTGTGATCATGGTATTTTTTCGACTCAACCCAGTCCTCCCACCCAAAGCTCAACGCGTAAATCTCGCTAAGAGACATAGTAGGGCTCTCAAGTATTGGATAGCCATGGCACTTCCACTCTTCTGGTTGTATGTATCGAAGATGAAGTCGCTGATGGGTCAGCGAGATCGACTAAAGACAACTGAGCTCGACAAATACCCGAATGGCGGTTAATGCATTGTCATGCCGCCGCTCCCGCCCGGCTAAAAGGAGTAAGAGTCGAACATGATAAATAGTAGAATTTGAAGATGACTATGGCTCACAGGAAACATTGTATAGTTTAGGTGATACAGTATAGTTGGTAATTCAAACATTTATCTTAAAACATCCAGCTAGCAGATGTCTAGAACTACGCTAATTACCAAAGGCACCTCGAAGATGTCTAGGGTGTCGGGATAAACACTTCAGACGATCCACATCTGGTAACATTCATCTTCGTCATAAGCCTCACCTCGCATTATACCTTTCACGAAGCAATCGCCCTGAAGAGCCCATTGAGATCCTGTGGCTCTCAGAATCAAGGGTACCTTCGCACCCTTGACGACCGCAATCTCATCGCCGGCTTCAGCCAAGGCAGATCCTAGGCCGATATATCCCTTGTCGGTTCTGAATMCCCGCCGATCTGCCAACGATGACAAGTGAATTCTAAAGTCCAAGGTCATCTGATCGTTGCGACGATAGAAGAGCACAGCATGGCCTAGACAGACGACTTTATCTAAGAACCAATCGGGAAGAAATCTTGGCAGAAACCGAAGCCACCTAGTTATTGTGGCGTTTCTCTCCAAGATGTCCAGTTGTTGGCGCAACATCTCAATGGTTTCATGAGTCGACTCAGTCGCCAGTGTTTGGATGAACGCATCACGGATTGGTTCGCCAGTGACATAAAGCTCTCGTTTTCGAAGTTCGGCGACGCGAGACCAATCGTTTAAAACGAAAGTGCATTTCGGAAGACGCACTCCATGGTAATCTGTCCGGGGCAAGTGATCTAGTCGCAGTACCGTACCAACAGCAGCAATACGATCCATGCAACGGCCTCGAACGCCAAGAGATGTCAAATCGGCGCCACCAAACTCAAAGTCAGGTCTCGACGATCCGCTTGTAGTAAAGGCGATCTCATTAATGTCGGAATAGTTTGCTAGGCCTAGAGGGGCTGTGAGTCGAGTATTAGTCCAGTCAGGCACCCAAGACGGCAAAATAGGACCGACGCCCGAGAGACGTCGAGGCACAGAGAGCAAGTTAAGATCTGATGAATGCTTCAGAATTTCCTTTGCCACGTCAGTATACAACTTGGTTGTGTCGACGTCGTAATTCGGTTGCAGAGCCTCTACTCCCAAGAGCTCGCTTTTGGTCAAGGCATTCAAGCCAAAAATCTTGTCTCTAGGATCAGAAGCATCGAGTATTCGATATCGAAATAGGACGCTGAGGAGGCTGCGTCGGACGCCGGCGCTCCACTCTTGACGAGCTCTTTCTAGAATGAAGACATAAGCGTTACGTTCGTGGTCAGAAAGCCACAGGTTGAGGTGGTCCTGAGCTGTTATGGCAGCCATGAGATCGGTCCAACTGATAGAGGAATTCCCACAGAATACAGTGGCTTKAGTTGCCAAGGCAAGCTCTTGAACAACCCATACCCTAGTAAACCACAATCTTCGGACGATCTTCGCAAAGGCTGAGAGTCGTGGGAATTCGGACGAGTCTCTAAACTTTCCGAAGAGTTTCTGCGTAGATTCTTCGTTGAAGCTTATCGTTTGGAGCGAACCACCGTCAGAGGTGTACTGATGACAGGCGTGGGCAATATCTGACGCTACCGCGAGGCCTATTTTGCTGTCATCCCCTTCTTCGCCCAGCCATATGAGGACCTGACTGGCTTTCGAGTAGATATCCTTCATACGACTGACTTGTCTCCCTCGCTCTTCGTTGTCGTCTTGGTTTATACAGACCGCATCTGCCCATAGACTTCGTTTCTCCGATGGGGAGCGGAAATGACGCAGAACCACGGCGAGGCCAGCCGTGATGGCTAAAGTCTTGCCATTGCATGTGATATCGACCTTGTCGTCGGGGTCCCCCCACACGTAGGAGATGGCTTCGTAGGGAGGCGACTTGCCTATATCTCCATGTTCCAAAATGCATTCCAAAGGCTGTTCTCCCGAACCGGGCGACAGGGTAAGAATTCGGAATTGGTTACACTTAGGTTCAATACCAAAAGGCACATAGCAATAAGAATCCATTATCAAAATAACAATGCCTTGTTGTTACACGGGTATTTGTCCATTGAAATCACCAGAGCATTTCAAAACGAGGAAATTGAAAAATCCGCAAACGACGCAGCAGTCCTACTAAAGAAGCCATGGCGGACAGGCTCTAAATTTCGGACTCGGTCATCCTTTGAGTATGTGTAGCAAACTTCGAAGTGCTACATGGGTGAGGGGTGGCAGTCCTTGAGGTTCTACTCACCTGAGAAGTTCGACGCAAGGGGCCTCAAAAGTGCTGTAGAACAGCTGGGTGTCCGCCTCAATCCGCCGGCCTCAGGCTTCAATCACCTCGAGATGTAACACTACATCATGCAAGATGTGAGAGCTATATCGAAAGCACTCAGCAAACATTAGTGCCCAGAAACTGTGAAGCGTCTGTGGCGTATATTGAGTTGGCCAACGAAGATTTCGGTGAGTGAACGCCATGGTCGAAGCTTGAAGAGGCAAAAGCTGTTGGGAACACATTCATTTCAGCCTCGCTCCATACTTACCCAAGTATTGGTATTCACGATCATACTTCTAGAGTGTCTAATTGATTTTGACAACTTGGAATGGCAACTAGTGTTGCTAGAGAGAATTGACTTCAAGACGAAAGACGATGTAATTAGGTAAGATACAGGTGGTCAATAATTGGGCAGAATTTGAGCTTTGGAGGGGCATCCGGAATTACATAAGCAAATTAGGTTAGGTAACCACGTACCGAGACCCGTCGGTGGGCCAACGGGTGGGGCAGTTCTTCAAGAGCGGTAGGAGCTATGACCGGATAAATATAAACAAGGAAAATTGGAAAGCGCGCAGACGTTGACTTGACCTTAACTCGCATGTTAATCGTCGAAACGTCACCGCGTCTTGAACAACTTCGACAACATCATTTCGGTCAACACGCCGACCAATTTGGTTACTTGAAGAATTTGTTCAAGCATTCAAGTAGGTAATTCCTTTTTAATTAATCTTTTACTTGTGGTCTTTTTGCACCATGGAAGTTGCGAGTCCCCCCAAGCGGATGACGCGTGCGAGAGCAGCCGCGAAGGAGAAAGACACAACCGCTGCGACCACAACCACGACCACAACCACGACCAAATCCACAACCAAGTCAGCCAAGGCAACMCCTGCCCCGACTACCAAACCCGCAGCTACTACAACCACGACGCGCACTGCTAAGCGGAAGACCCGATCCGACGAAAATGAAGATGAGGACGGACAGACAGATGGCGAGCATTCAGGCGCCATGAACAAGCCTCCTCGAACAAGAGGTCGGCCGAAGAAGGTGGCTGACACGAAACCCGATCCCGAGCCGGAACCAGCAGTTGAAGATGATGCAACCACCTCTGCAACTACAACCACAACCGCAACCAGAGCTACGCGTGGCAGAGCAAAGAAAGCTACCACCACCACAACCACAGCTCCCAAAGAAGAACCAGCGAAGAACACACGCGCGCGTGCTAGTGCGCGAACCCGAAAGACGACTACCGAAGATAGCAGTGCCGAGACCCCAGCTGAGCCAGTCAAGAAGACTACCCGCTCTCGTGCCACCGGTACTAAAGCATCAACTGGAGTCGTCACTACCACGGTTTCCACCGAGCCCACACCGGGCTTGAAGTCTGCCGTCTCCAGACCGGCTTCCCGGATTGGCGGTGCTGTTAAGAAGACAGTGACCTTCCAGGAACCAGAGAAGGAGAACCTGCTACCCGCGGCTCCCATTAAGGCCAAGGGCAAGACTGCTGAGCCTGCTACTGGTATGCGCGCGAAGCCCGTCCGCAAGCCGGCCGCCAGTGGAAGAACTACCAGAGCTAGTGCCAAGACGGCCACGACCAGTGAGAAGAGAGACAAGTCACCTTTGAGCCCTAAGAAGGATGCACAGAACTTGTCTCTTTCTAGAGACGCCGATTCGGATGATGAACTTGCAACATTGGAGAAGACTCCTCTCAAGCCTTTGATGAAGAGCCCTGTTAAGCCGCCCTCTATGGCTAAGAAACCTGAGCTTCAGCCTAAGGATTCCAACGATGTCGATGAGCATGCTGAAGAGACTTCAGAACCAGCTGGTCCCTCGGTGTTGGGCAGTCCGGCCCGCAGACCACCCTCATCTCCCTTCAAGGACACGATGAGATCGCCCGCTAAGAAGGTTGAGGCGATTCCGTTATTGGTCCAGTCCTCCAAGGACGAGCAAACTGCACAGGCTCCAGCTAAGACCTCGATGCTTCAATCACCCGCCAAGCGACCTCAGCTACCTATGAAGTCATTGCAGCCCCCTTCACAAGAGTCTGGTGACATTGCTCGCTCCCCAGTGAAGATGTCTCTCTTCCAATCCCCAGCTAAGCGTCCCACATCACCTTTTAAGCTGCAAGGGCCTCCTGCACAGTCCTTTGGATCTGTTGCTACCAACCTTTTTGCACCCAAGACTTCTCCCGTTGAAGAGACGCTATCGATAGAAGAAGTACAACAGCCTGCTGAGGAGCCAGAGCAGATTGAGGCTGAGGATGAGGATGAGGTCGCACTAGGCGAACAACAAGAAGAGGGTGAAGTCCAGCTAGAGTCTCCATCGCAGCTCACCTTCCCAGGCCGTTTGTCCGCCGTCCTTCCCCGACATGCAGACCCGGCCCTGCGAGATAACCCTCTTCCGATGAAGGATATTGAGATAGCACAACCGGAMCCCGCCCCATCTCAACCAATTGAAGTTCAGCAGGAGCCTATCGTTGAGGCTCCGGCTAATGAGGCAGTTGAAGATCCTATGGATATCGATGACGTCGATGAGGTTGAACCAAAGGAGGAAGAGGCTGTTGATGCCCCTAGTGCAACCGTGACCACACCTCCCCAGTCGCCGCCCAAGCAAGCTATCAATTCAGCTTTCGGACTTCGAGCCAAGGACCTTGATGACCAATACATGGATGAGTCCGAGGACGAGCTTGCAGGTAGCGGGAAGACCCCCACCAGAGACCAAGATGACACAACCTTGAGCTTCAGTGCCGTTCCAGCGACACCCACGCCTAGCACCCTTAAAACACCCCGAGGAATGCCATCCAGCGCGGTCAAGGCGGCTAGTCGTGCTATTCGTTCCGTATCTAAGAGCTCCCGGTTTGGATTTACTCCACTTGCCAGCCAGCTCGGCGACTGGAAAGCCTCAAGCCCAACCAAGAAGAGCGTTGAAACACAAGTGCTGTCGCCTGGGTTCAAAGAGGAGGGCTTCTCGTTGCTTAAGGAGAACGATACTGCTCCGGCTGAGTCTACACCTTCTAGAAGCTTCTTCGATGAGGAGATGAGAATCCGGGCTGAAATGGAAAATCAAGCTGCTATGGAGGCAGCCCTTGAAGCGGAAATCGAGGCTGCTTATGGGGATGGAATTCCTGAGTTCGACGATATTCCTATCACTGATGAGGATGTCGAGCTGGCTGCCGAGGCGAATGAGATGTCTCTTTTGGAGAACGCCCAAGACGACTCCATCTCGGAGGCCAGCCAGGAATATGGTGATGAGAATGCTGTTCCCATCGACCCTGCTCTTCTGAGCTCAAACGGCGGCGCTCGTCGTCTCGAACCAGCAACCCCAACGCGACCACCCACACAAAGAACTTTCTACACTACTTCTAAGGTGCCGTTGAAGCCCGCAGATGATTCCACTCCTGGTATTAAGAAGCGCTGTGCAAGCGCATCAAAGCTTCCTCCTGCGAACCGCCCGACTGGTCTCTTTAGGAATGCGACAGTCATCTCGTACTCCCCCACGAAGGACTCGAATAAGATGGACATTGATGATGATGAGGAGCCGACATACCCTCCGGTCACCCCTTCAAAGTCTGAAATGTGGTCCTCGATGGGTACACCTGCCCGTACTCCTCGCCGAGACTTGAACACCTCCCTGCTTCGAGGTGCGGTGATCTTTGTTGATGTGCACACCAGCGAAGGTGCAGATGCCAGCACTATTTTTGTTGAGCTTCTCACCCAGATGGGTGCTCGTTGCGTTAAGAGTTGGCCTTGGAACCCGACTAGTCCTGCTAATGGAGATGGATCATCCAAGGTGGGCATCACTCACGTCGTGTACAAAGATGGAGGCAAGCGAACATTGGAGAAGGTTAGGGAGACCGGTGGAGTCGTGCAATGTGTCGGCGTTGGCTGGGTCTTAGAGTAAGTTAATCATTGCTAACATACTATACTACGATTAGAGCACTAACACATTTTCTAGCTGCGAGCGCGAGAACCAGTGGCTTGATGAGGCACCCTACTATGTGGACACCTCTCTGGTCCCCCGCGGCGGACACAACCGCCGCAAGAGCATGGAGCCTAAGGCACTTGCTAACTTGAACGGAACACTGGTCACTCCAATGAAGCCCATCGCAGGACCCCGGGATTGCCAGACCGTTCCCAACAACCACATCAGCCGCCGGGAGAGCACGGCCTGGATGCGCACGCCCTCGGACCACGACGAGAACGAGGACGCGCCCTACGAGCACGACTGGGACAAGGATATCAGCATGTTGTCTCCCATGCCCAAGACACCGGCCCCCCAAGACGTTGCAAGATACGCCATGGACGTCACTCCCGACACGCCGAGCACAGTCGCCTATGCAGAGAGCGAGCTCGACAAGGAGCAGCTCCTCATGCGCACGTGCCCACCGAAGACCGCGTACGCGGACCTCGGCACCGGCTTCCTGAAGAAGGAGAAGGACCAGGGCATCCTGATGCGCCTCATGGCCGCCCGACGCAAGAGCCTGCAGTTCGCCCCCAAGATCGCGAGTCCGCTCTCCAAGGCATGGAACTAGGCTGCCTACCTAGGTACCTAGGTTTCGTTAGGGCCGCTGCTACTGCACTGCTTTTATCCTATATTAATGAAAAGAATGATTTTTGAGAGACCATGCATTTCGGCGTTAGGGCAGCATCATCGGTAATTGAAACTCCTCGCGGAACGGAGGTTGTTTGTTCGTTCGTTTATTGATTTAAAATCAAAAGAAGGGGAAGGGAGCAAGGGGCATGGCGAGGCGAGGCGAAAGAGACAATTGACATGCCACCGGACTCCGGATGAGCCGGTTAACGGTTAGGCGTTGGTGGTTATTTGTATTTTTGGTTTTCAGTTCTCAGAAGGTTCTCGAGACAGTGAATGAGGCCAATTGGCAATTAGCTGGGCTGTCATGTTAAGACAGAAAGACAGACCCAAATACTTGCTGAGGAATTGAGTTCGCGAATTGATGTTACTATGAAGTCTTTGTGTGTGATCGTGACTAGGCGGTTTGCTGGATAGTGCACACTTCGTTGTTTGGCACCGTGTTACTCAGGATTGCCAACTATGTATGTTATCACATAAGTGGTCTTTGCATGATTGCGGCTCGTCTTGGCGACTCCCGTATCCCATCGAGGCCTTGCGGTGCTACCATCGTAATTCGAGATTACCATATTATGAAAACTCGGGGTTTCCAGCAAGTTGACGTTGTTGGTGTTGTTGTCATCATCGACCGCCTTTCCCCGTCCACATCCATGAACTCGTAAACCGGGGAAATCCGCATGCGTGAAGACCCAACAGCCTCGTGGTAAGTAAGGTAGTAACTCATTCGTTCCTCTACTTTCGAGTCTTTGTGTCGCACAAGACTAAAAAGTTCGCTGATTTCCTTTTGTCCGTGATTATGCTAGCTTAGGTAGCCAATGTGTTCTCCCTGACTACCTGGCATTCGGCCCTTCCCCTTAGCCGCGAGGTACTTACGATGCAAAGATGGAAAATGGAGAAATACTTGTGGCGAACACACACCGAGAGAGAGGGGGAAAAAAAAAAAAGAAGAAAGGAGGTTATGCAGCCTTGTCGTTTCGATCGCAAATTACATACCTCGTAGTTGGTTGCTTCGGGCTTGGTAGGCAGGGAGGTAGCCTCGTACGAGCCACCCCCAAGCTCTCGTATGGAGAAGAGCTGAAGCTGGGCAGGGCTCAGCTAGGTCTGTCGGGTTCGGTCCCGACCGGTTCGATATGGATATCGCCGTCCCGTCACATCACATTGCATTTGCCGTCGGTCTCAAGTTGGGTCTCTTATTCTTTCCGTGCTGGAAGTACTTAAGGGCATACATCTTGTGCTACAGATACCTACATACATACATACATGCCCATACAATTCGTACTACATACTTACATCATACATGTATGTACCGCAAGGTGACCAGCCAATCCGAAATTGTACCTGCTGTGTAATCGTGTAATACCTTATGTACATGTAGGATCCGGCCGCCCAAATGCGCCTATCGTCGATATATGTATGTATGTGTGTACCTAACCTGAGGCTACGTAGGTAATTAGTACATGCCTTACCTCCTAACCAGTAAATTTGCCCACCAACCAATCCGCAAGCATCATTTCGTAAAWCCCCCCCCCCCCCCAARAATTGAAGCAAACGGCCACCACCACCATCACCACCCAAAGCAAGCAGCTAGCCGTGCCAATCAGCCAGGGAAAGCGGGCGCGGGCTCCAGGGGATCAAATCCCACCAATGGAACGCGGGTCCGACAACCCAGAGATTATGCATAGTCCTTTGGGCGTTTCTGGGCATAATTTGGTTCGGTAGGAAGGTTAGCTAGGTAGGTTATGTATGTACCTACATACACAGGGAGGTATGTAGGTACATACCTAACCTCTATTGGGACATATGTAGGAGATAGGTAAGGTAGGATGTAAGTAGGGGAGGTAGGCAAGTAATTGCAAGGTTCAGTAGGGGTAAAGGAGCTAAGAAAAGCAGGAAGCAGGAAAGGTGTGAGTGTGTGTGTGTGTTACACCACATGCTTGCGTGGAAAGAGTAGCCGCATCGTTCGATGCGGATTTTATTTAGTCTGGAGTTGCAAATGGCATGCCATGCCATGCATGGGGTTAAGTTGTGCCGAGGCATCGACGTAATTATTGGCATGTGTGTGCGACCTTGGTTAGCAGCCGGGTAGGCAGGGCATGATGTATATGGGAGGTAACTGCATGTATGTAAGTAGATATGTATGGATGGGCTCAAGTCTTGGTATTGGTATTGGTTGTTATTGTTGGTGGTGGTGGTGTTGGTGGCGCTGGTGATGATGGTAGGTAATGATACCTACTACAAGGTACTAGGGTCATGGTAATGTGGTGGAAGGCATCGCAAAGTGTCGGCCCGGCCCGGCTGGTCACGGACGGTTGGCCACAGCGCACCAACGTACATGACATAGTAACAACCAGAACGTTGCGCTATTACGAACCGTTCGCTTATTCCCCCGTTGAGATAGGTAGGTTAGATGTTGGAAGGTAGGTGGAMAAGCCGGCAGGCCAGTATGGAGGGGKGGGTTGCGTGTATAGGTCGTAATCTAGAAGCACCAACTGCTTCTAGAAGAAATGGAAAATCGTAGTGGTGTGTGTGGGCGGCTAGTTGCGTTGAGGTTTGGCCGACATCAATGGCCTATAGATCCCAMCCTCCCAAGCCTATACCTATACCTATACTCATACCTACCATTATACATACCATTAAACATGCATACCTGGTATACCTGGTAATCAGATGTATGCACGTCACGCGCCTCACCTAGCCATCTAATCTATATCCAGCGCCTCCCCAACCAACTTCGTAAGGTGTGCATGCCACTAAGGTAAACTCCGTCTCTACCACCTCGCCTGACTCGCGCGATGTCCATCAGGTCCATCAGCCAAGCTCCGGCAGGCAAGATCATGCCGCGCCCGCACGCAAGTAGGGCAATCTATTTTCTTCACTAGCCAGCTTTACCTGCCCATCTCGGATTGGTTTTGGACCAGCCCGGCATCTTAGCTTGCACTTCGGGCTCTCTCGTCATCTGACGGGCTATGGATAGGGAAGTAAAAAAAGAGGATACTATTACTAAATCGAACTCAGGGTATAGCATCCATCCGTACGAGACTGACTTACCTGCTATACACACTGCAAGTCCCTACATGCATGCATGTCTTGAGTCTATCTATGCATCGCTGGTATGCGAGGTAATCTGTAATCTACCTACCTAGTCGCTCTGTAACGGGACAAGCTTTGCAACCTATCTTCAACTAGTAGAAGCATAGCAGCATAGTAGCATAACAGCAGCATTAGCCCGACCTACTGCCGCCTCCCCAACTGTGCGAGTCGGCAGTAAGGAAGTCGCTCTTGGGAATAGGCTATCTGCGTAACCGTGAGACTTAGATGAGTAGCATCATGTTACCAGATCCTGTGACTATATTCCACCAGTCAAACCTATCAAGAGTCATGACTGGGAATCTCGTGTGCGCCATTAACTCGGCGCTATGAGCTCGGCTCCTCGAACGCTACGGTATATCCCATCCCATCTCTCTCTCTCTCTGGGGAGTCAACACCGAGGTAGCACAAATACGTAAAAAGAGCTTCCCGAAACACGCAACTGTTTAGAATTCCTCGTCTCCTTTATATCCCGCAACAGTAAATAAAGCAAGGTACCTAACCTAGTAAAAGGGCCCCCCCCCCCC